>JADBJO010000040.1:752500-765000 GCA_016801955.1 Conus betulinus | reverse complement strand
ACAGTTAGAAACTGACTCGGAGACTAGGCTGTTTAAATTCATCTTTGTTGTTTTATCGATGTCTCGTGTGCTTTAAGATATGTGTTGGTCGGCTCCGCGCTTCGCCAAACGCTGTAAGCTTCCTCATGATTACTCATCGTCAAGAGATCAATTCGCCTGGAGAGAGAGAGAGAGAGAGAGAGAGAGAGAGAGAGAGAGAGAGAGAGAGAGAGAGAGAGAACACTGCATCATTTATAAAAACTGTTTTCCTCTTCCGGCTTTTTCATCTCCCCCTCTCTCTGCTGCACACACACACACACACACACACACACACACACACACACACACACACACAGCAAACTTATGCTATTATGCTATTGACACACACACACACACACACACACACACACATGCTATTATGCACTGGACACACACACACACACACACACACACACACACACACACACACACACGGACTAGCATTACAACTGAAACAAATCTAAAGATGAGAGCGCGGACGGTAGCCTACAAGAGGGAGAGGCAGCGAATTGACGGAAACGATTTGTTCCCCTATATAATTACGACATAATTACGAAGTATAGGCCTTACATCGAGTTCTCCACTTTCATATGGTCAGAATTATAATCATTATTGTCATGGTTGTCATTATTGTCCCCTCGGTGCCGCGGCTCTCAAGCGCAACAACCCAACTTCCGGCCGCCATGACACAATGAGATACTGCGTGGTTCTAGTCCATAGATATATTCTAGGCCTCAATCGCGGTAATATTTACAATCACAGTCGATGCCACTCAGATGATGAAACTGCGCTTGGAAAAAAAAAAAAAAAGCTGCAATTTAACCTTGGAGACGCACTGTGACTGACTCGGCCTGATTTATTGAATGTTGACAATAGATATGCGACCTGTATGTACTTGACCCGAACTGACGTTCCTCATTCTTCCCCCATTTTTCTGTCGTCTGGTCGGACTTTCCACTCCCACTGTAACAGACCTACTTGTGCCCTAACAATGGCATAGGAACATAAGGCGTCCACAAGTCACGCCTGTTTCCACTAACCTCGCTAAGATTACATTGGGCAATGACTAATTTAAAAGCCCCGAAACTCAGACAGAAAAGTCCGCCTTTTTTTTTTTTTTTTTGCGTTTTGTTTTTTGTGTTTGTTTTTCGATTTTTTTTTTTCATTCTCACACTCAGAAAATAATCTGAAGAACGGGTACATTTCAACAATAAACCCGACCGTAACCCTAAACTTTGACCTGTGAGCGAGTCAGTGGTGATGACCTCATGTTCTTCCCTGTCGGGCGATTGGTGAAGCTTACTCTCGGGATGTTCATCGAAACTCGACACAGTGTTTACTTTCATTCACGTGACATCTTAGGTATTAACCCACTTAGGGTGACATAGGGTGTGGTTACGATGTTTGGCTTTATTCCAGCGTGTTATTTTTGTCCCTGGCCTTTTCTTGACCCCGTGTCGTGGGCAGTGTAAGGAATGAAGGTCCTGTGTGGATTTCCTTCCTTTTCAGTCTCGCTATTGTCTCTCCATTTCTCTAATGACCCCCCCCCACCCCCCCCCCCCCTCTTCCGCCCCATCCACTTTATTACCCCATCACTCAACCACTTCCTTCATCATCATCGAGTGATTTCTTTGCTTTTCTATCCAAATCTCTAGATTTTTTAATTTTTATTTTCTTGGGGGTGGGGTGGGGGGTGGGGTTAAATGTATGTGTGTGTGTGTGTGTGTGTGTGTGTGTGTGTGTGTGTGAGGGCGAGCGCGTGTGTGCGTGCGTGCGTGTGTGCATGCCCGTGTGTGTGTATGTGTGTGTGTGGTGTGTGTGTGTGCGCGCGCGCGCGCGCGTGCGGATCTCTTTCATGTGTTGTCTGTGTACACTTGCCGGACATATTTCCATGTGTGCGTGTGTTTATGAGCGCGCACGCGCGTGGGTGTATGCTTATAACTTTCATGGATGCGCGCATGTGCGTGTATGCGTGTGCGCACGTATCTGTATGTGTGTGTTTTACAGTGCGTGTGTGTGTGTGTGTGTGTGTGTGTGTGTGTGTGTGTGTGTGTGTGTGTGTGTGTGCGAGCGCGCGCGTGCACGCGCACGTGTGTGTATGTGTGTGTGTGTGTGTGTGTGTGTGTGTGTGTGTGTGTGTGTGTGTGTGTGTGTGTGTGTGTGTGTGTGTGTGTGTGTGTGTACGCGCGCGCGGGTGGTGGTGGTGGTAGAGCATCTTTATGTTTTTCTTTTTTTTTCACCTTAAACAAGAAAAACAACAATTCCTTGTTAACTTAAACAAAAGGCAAAAGGAACAATGACACATCAGTATGAAAGAAAACACACACACACACGTTCACGCGCGCGTGCCCCCCCCCCCCCCCCCCCCCACACACACACACTAACACACACACACACACACACACACACAACACACACACACACACACACACACACACACACACACACACACACATCAGGAAACCATGGCAGTGAGCAGTTTTTGAGAAAATGAAAGAAGAGACAGGACATCAAACCGATGCCTCTGGTAACCTGTTATTATGGACATGGATTTGAATGCGCGTTTCTGATTAGCAGTGCATGTGGCATCCATCCCTTTTCACTCAAAAGTTCTTTACGACATCTTAACATTGTGATGGTCTATTATAAATCTCGAGGAAATATACGATGGAAAAAGATGTGAAGCTCAGGTTTGTTTGGTGGTGGGTTGGTTGTTTTCCAATGGGTGTGTGTACGTGTACATTTCTGCGAAGAATATTCGCGAAATCTAACAACACATGATCTGTACCCATGATCTGTTCAATACAAATTTGATTTCTCATTTCAATACAAATTTGAAAAAAGAATGAATAGTAATAAAAAAAACAAAAAAAACTCAACGTTGCAAGTACTAAGTTGAATGTTGACTTGACCTGTTGAAAATAGACTGAAAGAGGAAGGCTAATTGAAGAAGGAAAACGAAATTGATTGAGGAACAAGATTAGAATGTTCCGGGTGCAAAGTGAGATGGGAGACCATTCGGGCCAAGGTCCAATCAACGGCTTACACGACCGGCGACGGGACGTGACCCGGAAGTCAGCCCAAAGCAGGCTTCCGCCTCCTTCGTGACGCAGTTTGACAAGGAAACTTGTGACCCTCAGATCCCGTGAAGACTCTGTCTCTGTCTCTCTCTCTGTCTCACTCTGTGTGTGTGTGTGTGTGTGTGTGTGTGTGTGTGTGTGTGTGTGTGTGTGTGTGTGTGTGTGTGTGTGTCTGTGTCTCTCTCTCTCTCTCTCTCTCTCTCTGAGTGAGTGTGTGTGATCGTCTGTCTCTCTGTCTGTATCTGTATTTATGTTCACAAGCATTACGTGCACATCAGCATATTTTTACAGCCGTTGCGGAAGGACTTTGTACAACGCTGCTTGGATGATTCAGCGTCAAAATGTGAGACGGAAAACTATCATCAATGAGCAAAGCGGGTTTCATGAATAATTATCAGTCAGCGAAACCACTCTCTTGGGTAAACTTGTTCTAACTGAAATAATTCCACATCCGCGTTGACATTGTTGATGTGGAATTCATTGACAACCAGGGAAACGGCAACAAAACCATTCCGTGGCATATTTCTTGAAGGTTTTTCTATTACTGAAGGTCGTCTGCATGGTAGTCGTCCGGCTGTCTTGCATTTAACTGAGAGGAATGCTGGATATGGCGTAATCATCATGACAAAACGATCCTTCTCACCATCCGTCAATATATGGTCGTTAACAACCGTCCGCTTGATCCCTCTGTCCAGGACCTTCCTCCCTCCAGCTGTTTCCCAGTTGTCTCCCATGGGTCTGGGGGCCTTTAAGGTACCCAGGACCACGCGTTTCGGCTTGCTGAGACTCACGTTTGCTTGCCCGTCGAGATTCCACTTCTGGCGATGTTTGACGCGGGTCTCTTGCGACGACAGTGTCCAATCATCCTTCTCCATTTTCTTCTGTTGATCTCTCGTCAGAAAAAAGACGATGGGTATTATGAAAGACGCAGTAAAACCAAAGAAAAGAGATTGGAGGAAATGTGGATGCGCGCGCGCGCGCGCGCGCGCGCGTGTGTGTGTGTGTGTGTGTGTGTGTGTGTGTGTGTGTGTGCGGTATGTATATATATATGTGTATATATATGTATATATATATATATATATATATGTATATATATATATATACAAAATAATAATATATATAATATATAAAAAAATATATATATATATGCATATAAAATATGCATATATATACGTGGTATGTATGTATATATATATATATATATATATATGTGGTGTGTGAGTGTGTGAGAGAGAGGGGGAGAGAGAGAGAGAGAGAGAGAGAGAGAGAGAGAGAGAGAGAGAGAGAGAGAGACGTGTGTGCGTGTGTGTGTTGTCTCCACTTCCATGCTCTTTCAGAGTCAGTATTCCTACAGCCGCTTGTTCTGGGTCCCCCAGACATAGTTCCACCCAAATTCGTCCTTCCGCTAACCCATTCCCACAAATCACAGGGGAGCAATCGATATAACAAGTCAATATGAAGTAAGCCTTCACAGCAGACATGGCATTATTGCCGATGCATTGATTGCTGACACTTGTGTTCAATAGGCCTGTTCTCCGCCTTGGCTTAAGGCTGTGTCAGACCAGTTGACATAGGCTACCACACCAAGGCTACATCAAAATGTTTTTATGCTCTGCATAGTTATGCAGGGATTGTCTTCAGTCGTGACAAGCTCCTAACATAACATACCAGTCTCCAAAAATCCCTCGAAGTCGGAGTGTGGCTGCCAACGTGGCAAGGTAATAAAAAATGGCCACACACGTAATGTTCTCATCCCAAACTGACGCATTTGTACCATAGTGTTCAAGTACTTCGGCTGTTCGGATGATCTCTGGAGTCTTTTAGCCAAAGTACGACAACAGTAACGACAACAATAGGCCTGTTCTGATCCAACACACGTCCGACACCAAGGACTTGCTGAACTCACTGATGATAATACTTGCTTGGAAGGAAATCTTAGGTGAGGCAGGGAACAGTACACCGAAAATAACAAACAAGTAGGGTAATTCTTGCATTCTTGAAGAATGGCATGGACCAGCATGATTTAACATTTTCTTCCAGAGGGCGCCACCACGCACATTCAATATGGCGGATCCTCTGAACTGCCGATGCAGACAAATGTGACACAAGGTCACCACGGGAATATGGGTCACCACGGGGATATGGGTCACCACAGGGATATGGGTCACCACGGGGATATGGGTCACCACGGGGATATGGGTCACCACAGGGATATGGGTCACCACAGGGATATGGGTCACCACGGGGATATGGGCCACCATCTATGGATATGAGAGGGGAAATTGAAACTAGGTCACCACTGACGAGACCAGATCGAGAAGGGCAAGGAAATGGGGACTAAAAAAAAAAAAAAGACCAATGAGACGGAAGATGATAGAGATGGATATATGTATATGTATATATATATATAGATAGATAGATAGATAGATAGATAGATAGATAGATAGATAGAGAGAGAGAGAGGGAGGGGAGGGAAAGGGGGGAAGTGAAGGGGGGGGGGGGGGGGGAGAGGGAAGAAGTGTGAGAGAGAGGAAGAGAGAGAGATATATAGGGGAGAGAAAGAGAGTGAGTGAGAAAGGGAGAGCGGAGAGGGGGGGGGGGGGGGGGGGGGGAGGATAAGGGAGCAATGGGAGAGACGGAGAGATACTGGGAGAGGGGTAGAGAGAAACAGAGTGGGCGAGAAGGAGAAAAAGAGAGAATGTGGGGTCGGGGCGGATGGAATGGGGGGTGGTGGGTGGGAGTGGGGTGGGGGTTCATGTAAATTTAGAGACAGAGAGAGAGGCCGGGAGTGAGGGAACTCGACAAAGAGAGACAGAGATAAAGAGCAGAAAGAGAGAAGAAGAGAATGTGTTTCTTTACAGCCCACCCTGAGGAAGCCTTCAATTAAAGGGCGAAAGCTTGGAAGAAGACACGAAAATTTGTGGAGTGAGAATGGAAGTGCGGATTTTTACTACTTATTGTGTTTTTAACTATTGACTACATCCAGCATTAACGTCCTTAAGCGGTGTGTGTGTGTGTGTGCGTGCGTGCGTGCGTGCGTGCGTGCGTGCGTGCGTGTGTGTGTGTGTGTGTGTGTGTGTGTGTGTGTGTGTGTGTGTGTGTGTGTGTGTGTGTGTGTGTACTGGCGTCAACCAGGACCGAGCCTGAGGTTTGAGAAGTCATAAAGACACCTACTGTTGGACAGAAAACGAGAATAACACTCTTCAATACGTATTAATTTCAAGTGGTTGAATTCAACTGTACGTTTCTCCTCCTCTTCCTCCTTCAGCTCACAGCACACCCGGATCATGAATTGTGGAGACGGGCGGGTTGTCACTGGCAAAAAAAAAAAAAATCTCACCGATATTATGAGTCTGATGGAGGTTCAAACCATCAACCTGTCAACAAACTCTCTTCGCTTCCAGCCCGTACCACGTCACACACTACCACGCTCTGGTGGGCTGGTGAAGAATGTACTTGCTGCCTTGTCTTCATCTCCCTCGCCCATGCCCCGCCCTCCCTTATCCACCCGTTCCCTATCCGCCCCCGCCCCCTTCACCGTTCCTCCACATGCCTTCCACACAACATCCGGCCTCTCTCTCTTTTGTCCTCTCTGGCATTATATGTTGTCACTGATCACGGAACTATTGTCCAGAGGAGAAAAAGAGACAGTCTCCTGATCAGCCCTGTTCATTAGATGCTTTCTATCCCGACGATCCAATATCGGAGTCTGTTACGAGACGGCTCTTTACCTTGGGACAACTCATACATCTGCGAGCAATCACTGCCTTCAGAGGACCAAGGATGCCGATGATAATGCAACCATGGCAACTCCATTAGCAGCGACTGAGGCAGGTGTGTGTGTGTGTGTGTGTGTGTGTGTGTGTGTGTGTGTGTGTGTGTGTGTGTGTGTGTGTGTAGTGTGTGTAGTGTGTGCGTGTGTAGTGTGTGTGTGTGTGTATAGTGTGTGTAGTGTGTGCGTGTGTAGTGTGTGTGTGTGTGTGTGTGTAGTGTGTGTAGTGTGTGTGTGTGTGTGTGTGTGTGTGTGTGTGTGTGTGTGTGTGTGTGTGTGTGTGTGTGTGTGTGTGAGTACTGCATAGCTCGGAATCTTCTGGTGTCACTGGAGACTGGACCTGGGGGCGTGCAACCATTCCAATGTGTCTGACATCAGCCAGTCACGCCATCTCGTGGAGGTCCGTCGATTTCTCATTATCTACCAAATGAAGCAATTTCCGGGGTCATGGCTTTTTAACGTCCACTGCCTACACACCTCCGCGGGGTGACGATGATGATGATGGGGAAGTTGTAGTGGGGAGGGGGGATGAAGATGAAGATGTGTGATGATGACGACGATGATGATGGAGAAGGTGTAGTGGGGGATGAAGGTGAAGTATGTAATGATCATGAGGATGGGGAAAGTGTAGTGGGGGATGAAGGTGAAGTATGTAATGATCATGAGGATGGGGAAGGTGTAGTGGGGGATGAAGGTGAAGTATGTAATGATCATGAGGATGGGGAAAGTGTAGTGGGGGATGAAGGTGAAGTATGTAATGATCATGAGGATGGGGAAAGTGTAGTGGGGGATGAAGGTGAAGTATGTAATGATCATGAGGGGGGGAAGGTGTAGTGGGGGATGAAGGTGAAGTATGTAATGATCATGAGGATGGGGAAGGTGTAGTAGGGATGAAGGTTAAGACGTGATGATGATGATGATGATGATGATGATGATGATGATGATGATGATGATGATGATGATGGGGGAGGTGTAGTGGGGATGAAGGTGAAGATGTGGTGGTGGTGGTGCTGCTGCTGCTGGTGGTGGTGGTGCTGGTGCTGGTGCTGGTGGTTGGTGATGATGATGATGATGGTGATGATGATGATGATGATGATGGTGATGATGATGATGATGGGGGGGGGTGTAGTGGGGATGAAGGTGAAGATGTGGTGGTGGTGCTGCTGCTGCTGGTGGTGCTGGTGCTGGTGCTGGTGGTTGGTGATGATGATGATGATGATGATGATGATGATGATGATGATGATGATGATGATGATGATGGTGATGATGATGATGATGGGGAAAGTATAGTGCGGATGAAGGTGAAGATGTGGTGTGTGGTGGTGGTGGTGGTGATGATGATTATGATGATGATGATGATGAGGAGGAGAGAGGAGGAGGAGGAGGAGGAGGAGAAGGATAAGGATGAAGGTGTAGTGGGGATGAAGGTGAAGACGTGATGATGATGATGATGATGATGATGATGATGATGATGATGATGATGATGATGATGATGATGATGATGGGGAAGGTGTAGTGGGGATGAAGGTTAAGACGTGATGATGATGATGATGATGATGATGATGATGATGATGATGATGATGATGATGATGATGATGGGGGGGGAGGTGTAGTGGGGATGAAGGTGAAGATGTGGTGGTGGTGGTGCTGCTGCTGCTGCTGGTGGTGGTGGTGCTGGTGCTGGTGCTGGTGGTTGGTGATGATGATGATGATGGTGATGATGATGATGATGATGATGGTGATGATGATGATGATGATGATGGGGGAGGTGTAGTGGGGATGAAGGTGAAGATGTGGTGGTGGTGCTGCTGCTGCTGGTGGTGCTGGTGCTGGTGCTGGTGGTTGGTGATGATGATGATGATGATGATGATGATGATGATGATGATGATGATGATGATGATGATGGTGATGATGATGATGATGGGGAAAGTATAGTGGGGATGAAGGTGAAGATGTGGTGGTGGTGGTGGTGGTGGTGGTGATGATGATTATGATGATGATGAGGGAGGAGGAGGAGGAGGAGGAGGAGGAGGAGAAGGATAAGGATGAAGGGGTTGTAGTGGGGATGAAGGTGAAGACGTGATGATGATGATGATGATGATGATGATGATGATGATGATGATGATGATGATGATGATGATGGGGAAGGTGTAGTGGGGATGACAGTTAAGACGTGATGATGTGATGATGATGATGATGATGATGATGATGATGATGATGATGATGATGATGATGATGATGATGATGATGGAGAAGAAGGTGTAGTGGGGATGAAGCTGATGATGATGATGATGATGATGATGATGATGATGATGATGATGATGATGATGGGGAAGGTGTAGTGGGGATGAAGCTGATGATGATGATGATGATGATGATGATGATGATGATGATGATGATGATGATGATGATGGGGATGAAGGTGAAGATGTGGTGGTGATGATGATGATGATCATGATGATGGGGAAGGTGTAGTGGGGATGAAGGTGAATGTATGATGATGATTGGGAAGGTGTGGTGGTGTGAAAGTAAAGATGTGAGGATGGTGAAGGTGTATGATGACAATGATGGCAAAGGTGTGTTGACAGTTATGGTAAAGATAATTATGATAGGAAAAGGTGTATTGATGATGATGGTAAAGGTTTGATGATGGTGGCAATGATGTGGTGATGATTATGGAAGAGGTGTAATAATGATGATGATGATGATGATGACGACGACGACGATGATGAAGGTGTGGTGGAGATCATGGTGAAGGTGTGGTGTTGATTATGATGATAAGGTGATCACGATACGTTATAATGATGATGATGATGATAGATATGAGGTGGTGATGATAATGAAGGTGCGGCGATAATCACGGTGACGGTGTGATGATAGTGTTGGTAAAGGTGTGGTGATGATGAGGGTAAAAGTTGAGATAATGAACGAAAGGATGTAATGATAATGATGGTGAAGGTGTGGTGATAATGATGGTAAAGTGTGATGATGATGATGAAGAAATGATGACAGTGAAGGTGTGGTGATGATGACAGTGAAGATATGGTGATTATGATAGTAGAGATGTGGTGATGAAGATGGCAGAGATGTGGTGATATTGACAGTGAAGATGTGGTGATAATGACAGTGAAGATGTGGTAATGATGACAGTGAAGATGTGGTGAAGATGATGGTAGAGATGTGGTGGTGAAGATGTGGAGATGTGGTGATATTGACAGTGAAGATGTGTGATGATTGACAGTGAAATGTGGTGATAATGACAGTGATGATGTGGTGATAACGACAGTGAAGATGTGGTGATGATGATGGTAGAGATGTGTGGTGATGATGACAGTGAAATGTGGTGATGATGATGGTAGAGATGTGGTGATGATGACAGCGAAGATGTGGTTAAGATGATGATAGAGATGTGGCGATGATTGACTATGAAGATGTGGCGATGATGACAGTGAAGATGTGGTGATGATGACAGTGAAGATGTGGTTATGATGATGGTAGAGATGTGATTAAGATGACAGTGAAGATGTGTCATGATGATGATGACAGTGAAGATGTGGTGATGATGACAGTGATGATGTAGTGATGATGATGTCAGAGATGATGATGATGACAGTGAAGATGTGGTGATGATGATGACAGTGATGACGTGAGAGTGTGATGATGGTAGAGATGTGATGATGATGACAGTGAATATGTGATGATGACAGCGAAGATGATAGTGAAGATGTGAGATGTGGTGATGATGATGAAGATGTGGTGATGATGCGAAGATGTGGTGATTATGACGGTAGATGATGAAGATGTGGTGATGATGACAGTGATGATGTGGTGATGATGATGTGAAGATGTGGTGATGATGACAGCGAAGATGTGGTGATGATGATGGTAGAGACGTGGTGATGATGACAGCGAAGATGTGGTGATGAAGATGGTAGAGATGTGGTGATGATGACATGGTGAAGATGACAGTGAAGATGTGGTGATGATAATGGTAGTCATGATGACAGTGGGTGATGATGATGGTAGAGATGTGGTGATGATGACAGTGAAGATGTGGTGATGATGATGATGACAGTGAAGATGTGGTGATGATGACAGTGGTGAGATGTGTGTGATGATGATGACAGTGAAGATGATGGTGATGATGTGGTGATGACATGTGAAGAAGATGTGGTGATGATGACAGTGAAGATGTGGTGATGATGACAGTGAAGATGTGGTGATGATGATGGTGAGATGTGGTGATGATGATGTGACAGTGAATGTGGTGATGATGATGTGAAGATGATGATGTAGATGTGGTGAGATGAAGATGTGGTGAAGATGATGTAGAGATGATGATGACAGTGAAGATGTGGTGATGATGATGGTATGAAGAGAGATGTGGTGATGATGACAGTGAAGATGTGGTGATGAATGATGAGATGTGGTGAGACAGTGAAGATGTGTGATGATGATGATGTGTGATGATGAAGATGTGGTGATGATGATGACAGTGAAGATGTGGTGATGATGATGTGGTGATGATGATGGTAGAGATGTGTGATGATGACAGTGAAGATGTGGTGATGATGACAGTGAAGATGTGGGTGATGATGACAGTAGAGATGTGGTGATGATGACAGTGACAGTGATGATGACAGTGATGTGGTGAAGATGAGATGGTAGAGATGTGTGTGGTGATGATGACAGTGAAGATGTGGTGATGATGATGGTAGAGAGATGTGGTGATGATGACAGTGAAGATGTGGTGAAGATGATGGTAGATGTGGGTGATGATGACAGTGAAGATGTGGTGATGATGATGGTGATGATGACAGTGAGATGTGGTGATGATGACAGTGAAGATGTGGTGATGATGATGGTAGAGATGTGGTGATGATGACAGTGAAGATGTGTGAAGATGATGGTAGAGATGTGGTGATGATGACAGTGAAGATGTGGTGAAGATGATGGTAGAGATGTGGTGATGATGATGTGGTGATGATGATGTGAAGATGATGATGACAGTGATGTGGTGATGGTAGAGATGTGGTGATGATGACAGTGAAGATGTGGTGATGATGATGACAGTGACATGTGATGATGACAGTGAAGATGTGGTGATGATGACATGTGGTGATGATGACAGTGAAGATGTGGTGATGATGACTGAAGATGTGGCGATGATGACAGTGAAGATGTGATGATGATGGCAGTGAAGATGTGGTGATGATGACCGTGAAGATGTGGTGATGATGATGGTAGAGATGTGGTAATGATGACAGTGAAGATGTGGTGATGATGATGGTAGAGATGTGGTGATGATGGCAGTGAAGATGTGGTGATGATGATGGTAGAGATGTGGGTAATGATGACAGTGAAGATGTGGTGATGACAATGATAAATGTGTGGTGATGATGACAGTGAAGGTGTGATTGAGGAGGAGGAGGTAGAGGAGGAGGAGGTGTGATAATGATGATGGTGAAGGTGTAGTGATACTGGTGAAACCGTGATGATGATGATGATGATGATGATGATGATGATGATGATGATGATGATGATGATGATGATGATGGTACTGTAGTATTAATTCTGAAGATGTGATGAAGATGATGATGGTGAAATATTGTGGTGATGAATACAATAGT
>JADBJO010000040.1:742500-747500 GCA_016801955.1 Conus betulinus | reverse complement strand
TTGTGAGGAAGCGTGGCGGGAGAGGAGAGTGAAAATCCTGCCGCTTAGAACATCGATCAGTCACAGGACGTTTCCATTGACGGTGTACTTCATCAGAAAGAAAGAAAGGCCGAAAAGCAATGCCTGATTAGAGAAAAAAAAATCTGTTCTGACCTTTCAGCCGTTAAAGACAGCAATTATGTTGTTTAGTATTGAGGATGAAGATGATTCTCAACCCAAAGAAGCTGAGTCAGAGAAAGGTTTCTGTACGTTTTCTTTTCTCCCGAGTCATCAATCTCTGATCTGTCATTTGTTGTTTAGGTTAATGAAATACACCAGGAGCGGTCCCTGGTGTTGGAGTGTGTGATTGCCTGAGTGTATTTTCTCGTGACTAGTTTTGCTTGTGGCTGTGTCTGCTGTGGAAGAAAGATGTCCACAGCACCTCAGCTTTCTTGTCCTCACTGTGGGCAGCGGGTCTTCAGTGGCCCCAAACTGCCCTAAAGGGTTGTGGACTTTGTGGTTTGTACATGCTTAGAATAGCAGATGTTGAATTCTCCTCCAAAGCATCTCGTCTCCATGGCCTGGAGCGCCCTTTGTAGTCTTGTACCCTATGTGAACACAGCACAGGCTTCAAAGAGTGGTGCAGGGTTGCTCCCAACTGGTTGGTTTGGCGGATGAGGACAGCACTTCTCTGGGTCTCGCTTGCAACCTCGGATGTGTCCTTTTCATGTCTGTCTTTTGACCGACCCTAGGGAAAGTCTCATTGACGGTGAGAAAAATCGACTGACCGCAGGGAAAATCCTGTTGACAGCAAGAAATACTGTAACCCGGGATCCTCTTCCGAGGGCACGTAGGACCTTATGTGGCAAAAGCTAGGCCGTGTCTGGTGTTGTGGTGTTTCCACCTGTCAGCGGAACAGCACATAGTGAGGTCGCAGGATGCACACAGCCGTTGCTTGAAGGCGGTGTCTTTCGCCGGTGGGCGCAGCAATCTCAAATATGGGTTAGCATACCCTTGGGGACACTTCCGTGGAGATTCAATGGTGTCACTTTTAGTGGCCTTACACGATGACATCTGCCATGGAACAGTTATATCCCTTGACATCTTAATGGAATGTCCTGTGCGTGCCTGCACCCTACGTCAACAGAGCGCAGGCTTCCGAGGTGGTGCAGGTCTCCTAGCTGGCTGGTTTGGCAGTTGAAGACAGAATGTCCCGTGGTACCACTCACACCTTGAGGTGTGCTTCTTTTTCTCCTTTCATGAGTAAGTTCTTTGCGTGCTTATAGGTGTGAGTGCATCCGCAAGTTTCTATGAATGTAAGCATTGGAAAATACAGACTGCGAAGGAATAACAATAAATTACAAACTTCACATCAAAGAAGGAAAAAAAAAACCAAAAACAATAAGGCACATCTGTGAATGCACGTGTGGCTCTCTGCACTCGCGTACATTTTAACTTTTCAACATTCTCTCCAAATGTTGGACTTAGAACGAGATTTTCTTAGTGGTGCAATGAACAGCATGTGTTGCAACATGTTCGTGTTCATGGAATTTTGTAATTGCAATCATGGCCTTACTCAAAACAGATTAAAGTATAAGAAAGGTTGATATAGAAGTGGAGCGCTACATATGAATTACATTATGGATGAAATCGGCGTCAAACTGAACCTTTCGTTTGTCTTTGTTTTTCCATTTCATTCAGTTAATTCATGCACAATTATAAATGTATGTTGGATGATGCGATTCGCTATCGAAATTTGGTAAATTTCCTTGTGATTGATCGATATCGAACAGCTCTTTTTACCATTTACGACGTCACTGAATAAAACCTGTAGGTTGTTGCTGCTCTTGTTTCCTTAACGTTTACAAATAGCCTTTGTTCATTTGTTGACAGTGCTTTGGTTGTCAGTCTTTCAAAAATGTAGTAGCAACCTGACTTTTTAGCGAACTGTCAACAATAGTGAAATTTGCCAGAGTACACATTGGAATTCTGTTATGATGATGATGATCACGATGATGATGATGATGATGATGATGATGATGATGATGATGATGATGATGATATCGATGAAAATAAAAAAGAATCATCGTCATTGTCATTATATGTAAATATAGCGGTCCCAAGTCCGGATAAAGGAGGGCTGGGCGCGGGGCCAGCTACCCCACCACGTAAAACAAACCACAGCTACAAAAAAAACGCCAACCAAAGATCAAATCGACACCTCAGCCCCGGGAAGGGACGGGTCTTCGGAAGCAGACATCAGGAACATGGCGATGACTTGGAACCAGCTGGAGAAAAGAGCCCAGGACAGAGATGCCTGGAGGTCCTTGGTTGGCGGCCTGTACCCCAGGGGGCAATAGGCGATGATGATGATGATGATATGATAATAATGATAATGATAACAACAACAATACTACTACTACTACTACTGCTACTACTACTAATAATGATAATAATGATAACAACAATAATGATGATGATATGATAATCATAAAAAATTCTTGTTATTATGATGATTTTCTGAAAGACATGCTGAGTTCAATATAGCTGAACTTATAAGATTTAGGAAAATAGTTTTAAAATCACGTTTCTCAGGAAAGGTGTTCAGGAATCTTGTTTACACAGATCATAAACCATATCATCTGTTCGCACACACGGCTGAAAATCTGTGTCGCCGAGATCGTGAACTACATCATCTGTTCACATATCCTGTTAATATCCGTGTTGCTAGCCTTGGGAGTGCTAACTACACTTCAGGATACCTGTGATTAGTTTGTTTTCGAGTTGTGGCGCACAGAGAGCTAGGGAAGCTGATAAGAAAAATCTTCTTCATCTTTACAGGGGCTTTTATTACGCCCCAGACTGGACGACGGCTGTTCCATTTATGGTTCTGCACTCTTTCCTTAGGAGGGCATTTTTGATGTCACAGGCATTGAAGGGGTTAATGCAGTGAGTCATGGGGCGTTCCATACTACACCTGTGTGCAGCCTGTCGGCCCACACAGTGGCGGTGAAACTACTCATCTTCAGTCCGTAGCCTACAACTTTCATTAAACTATGGTTGTTTTTTTTTTAAACATCTGTTCTCTAAACATTAAAACCTTGCTTAAGACCGTATTTTTTCACCACTCGGATTATAAGGAATTCAAGACAATCCCAGTTCCGTTTCAGTCTGGGGAATCTCTATTCTTTCCCATTTGAAAAACGCCGAAATGGATCTGTGTGATCTTTCCGGATCACTGGACAACCCACTATGGATTTTTTCTAACACCAGATAGGCCTATCCGTTTTGTTCCTGGTTCTCTTTGTTAGGACTCCCATCAGGTATCTGTCATGCAAGACCGTTTTCTCTCCTCTTTTCTCTTCTGTTAAATAATTCCCATCTTCCCAACGGACATTCACAGACAGAAGTCTAAGTCTGGGGAAGAAGTTGTGTTGAGCTACCCATTACTCAGCAGCTCCTGTTTATAAGACTTTTCAGGCCACCCTCGTCTGACAGCTCCATCTACCCTGCCTGCTATGCTGAACTCACAGTCGTGGT
This sequence comes from Conus betulinus, assembly GCA_016801955.1. Classification (NCBI taxonomy): domain Eukaryota; kingdom Metazoa; phylum Mollusca; class Gastropoda; order Neogastropoda; family Conidae; genus Conus; species Conus betulinus. Next base: position 743,981 of record JADBJO010000040.1, on the reverse strand, counting down.
TTTGGTGCTCATGACGCCCTATCAGATCAAACACAAGGACTTTCTCGTTCTCTCTGACTCACTTTCTGCTCCGGAGATTGTGTGTGTGTGTGTGTGTGTGTGTGTGTGTGTGTGTGTGTGTGTGTGTGTGTTCATTTAACGTCTATCCACTATTCGTGATATTAGAAAAAATGTGTGTGTGTGTGTGTGTGTGTGTGTGTGTGTGTGTGTGTGTGTGTGTGTGTGCGTGCGTGCGTGCGTGAGTGTATGTGTGTGTGCGTGTGTGTGTGTGTGTGTGTGTGTGTGTGTGTGTGTGTGTGTGTGTGTGTGTGTGTGAAATTAAAAAATCTATAGTTTAACTTCATTTGTCTAGGTTCCTGATCATGTCGGCATTTGGTGGCAATGAGAGGGCTAATAACCTAGCCAAGAACACCGCACAAAACGCTGTCCAGATATTGTATGTCCCTATACCGATCTGAAACATGAAGACCACAGTTCTGTCAAAGACTGGCAAGAGGAGTGGAAGACACAACAGGATCGTTAACTTTTTCTCTGTTCCATCCAACCTGACAGAAATCCTATCATTTTCCATCTGTGGTACATAAACAAGAAAAATTCATGTGCTGGTTACATACACTGTTTGTTCTAAAAAGGCGAGGAAGGTCCATCAATCCGTAGTGCATACCATGCGTCGGAACCACTCACATCCGTCTAATATCACTATGTGGATAGACGTTAAATTGAAGACAACAACAACAACCACTCACATTTGCTCAAAATGTATTGGGATTAAAATGGCATTCGACAAAAACAGTTTACAGCAGTCTCTGGGATGAAAATGATTGTGATTCCCGGGAAAAGACTTATGATCGTAAGATAATTACTGTTTTCTCTATTTTCGCCGTTTTCCTCGAGGATCACGTATGTTTTCCGGCGGGAAAAAAAAGTTATAATCGTCTTTAAGACACAGGTATGCTTTTCATGTTAGCACATTTTGATGATAGTCACTGGCATTTTATTATAAAGTCCTTCGTACCACCCATCCTTTCCCTTTTCAACCCGCAACCTTAAGGAAGACGCCAGAACAAACAAACAACAACACAAAAAAAAAAAAAGAAAAAAAAAAGAAAAAAATTGAAGGAAAAAAAGAAAAGAAGAAGCGGGGGGGGGGGGGGGGGGGGGGGGGGGGGGGGGGGGAAGGGGGGGGGGGCAAGAGTGGAGTGGGAGGGTTAAACGTAGGAGTTTGGGGGTGGGAAAGGGGGAGTTGAAGTTGCTGGGGGAGGGGGGGGGGGTAAGGGGGTGAGTATACAAGAGAGATAAACTGATAGTCCTAGGGTTGGTGCTGGTCGGATCAGTTCAGTTGGTTAGAGCTGCAAGTCCACAGTCAGATGTTGCGAATTCAAATCACTTTGAAGCCAGACTTAAAAAAAAAAAACAAACAAACAAACAACAACAACACAAAACAAAAAACTGCCACTTTTGTTGCCCCTCTTGACGTGTTC
>JADBJO010000040.1:732500-737500 GCA_016801955.1 Conus betulinus | reverse complement strand
GAACTGAGCAAATATATTTGGAGACTTAAAGACAAAAAAAAAACTATAACATATCCTGGAAAATCATAAAAAGGGCATTACCATACAACAACATTTCTAAAAGATGCAACCTATGTTCAACAGAAAAATGGTTAATACTATGCAAACCACACTTAGCAACTCTAAATACTAAAGTAGAAATAGTAAACAACTGCAGGCACAAATGGAAATCGTTGTCAGCAAACGCACCCTGAACTGTAAACAACCTGAAAACCGAACAAGTGCAGCCAATCCGCACGTGTAAACAATGACATTGGGCCATATAACACCGGCAGTAGACAACCCAAAACCATCCTGACGAGAGCCAGCGCTCGAAACAGAGCTGTCGATTTTAAAACTTCCTTTTACCCCTGTCTATTTTTAACAGATGTTGCTCCCCAAGGGGTTGAGCATTTTAAGAATTTTATTAGGCATTTTAGTGGTATTCTCTCTCTCTCTCTCTCTCTCTCTCTCTCTCTCTCTCTCTCTATATATATATATATATATATATATATATTATACATATATATATACATACATACATGCAACACGTGCGCGCTCGCACACACACACACACACACACACACACACACACACACACACACACACACACCACGTACATATGTTACGCCTAATCTATGAATTTGCTTTTTTTTTTTTGGTGAAATAAGCAAAATCGGCGTATTTCAAGAGCTGAGCAGCCAAACTACTTTGTTCACGATTGTCATTCTGCAGTTTTGTAATTTAAATACTAAATTAATCGATATGGTTTCTAAGTGACAATATTATATTAAAAAAAAAAAAAAAAAAACATTTCAGCCAACATCTTGAGTATTGCGCTGCGTAAATTGATCGTCTATAGTTGCAGGCTGTTCGTACAACCGAAAACTACTCACACATTATGTCAGCCAGTCATAACACACCAGGATGTCGCCACTCAAACAGGATGACATGGCTATTATCACCACAACTGTCAATGTCAGCACAAGTGAACAGGATTCCACAGTCAACCAGAGCACACTTACTCAAAAAAAAAACCACAACAACAAAAAAAAGCAAACTAACAAACAAAAACAAAACCTATTCCACCGAACGAAAGAGACAAACAAATTACGAGACAAAACTCGACGCGCTTTGACCTGTGCAGTCTTCTTCAGGCAAAGCAAACAACATTCAAGACAATGAAAACGAGAAACAGGACAAACTTGTAACAAACCAGGATAACACACCAACTGAAAAAGACAGCACGACACAGGCAGGCCACGGAAACCCACCAAGACAAAACAACCGGGCAGGACAATGGTGGCCTAGCTGTAGACCAAGACAACATGGCCACTTTACTTTCAAACGGAAGTGACTGCAGTCGCAAACTGAAGCAATTTCACATGAATTTCAATTTCCAGTTAACATGGACAAACAAATTACTAGACAAAACATTTGTGTTTGTGTTTGTTTGTCCATGTTAACTGGCGGATTTACTTTAAATTCCTTCAAACATTTTAGAGCCACTTTAACCCAGTTCAGATCGAGAAAACTTGGGAACTGACAAACATGGCGACCCTAACGCTTGAGACAAGCGGTGAGCCCCGCATAGCTCGGAGAAAGGAGACTGTTGCAAATCTGCAGGAGCATGCCAGAACGCATGACCAGACAGACAACCAGTTAAACTGCAAGAATAGATAAAACCTTTCGGGCCATGGTGGTGGTGGTGGGGGGGGGGGGGGGGGGGGGGGACTGTTTCTGGTCCCAGTACCATAAGTGGACCGTGGCAGAGAAGACCTTGCTGATTTAAGGGAGCTGTGCTGGATAACACTGCCGGAAGATTCAAAGCTGAAACTGAAAAAAAAAAAAACAACAAACTGGAAATCATGTGTAGAAAATGGGAAGAAACCAACGAAAGAGAGGGAAGACTAGGGCACCACTCCGATTATGGCTCCAGCCACAGTACTCACAATCAGATCAGCGGGTTGGGCACTGTCAGTGAGCCATGAGTATAGCAACACAAAATGCCTCTGCACAGCTACATGTTTCACAGAGCGCTTGTGCATGAAGACTGGAACAGCTGCAGTAGTGCACGCCATCTGTGAGTTTTGTGAAAGAAGACCCCATCTCCAGTGCAAAGACACTGTTCGCCTTCACCTTCATTGATAGCTCCGGATGTTTGAAATGCATGCAAACTCACAACACACTCAAGGAATCGCCAGGTTTCACATTCGTAAATATTCCGTTCAAACGTAACAGTTGCCTTATTTCCAAAATGTCGTTGACTTTATTTTCTAATATATATATACTGCTTCCTGTGTGAATGGTCTTAGCGTAGGCTGCTGACAAATCACCGGAAACATTTGCCGACCTCACGCGAGTTTGTTTCAGAATTCACAGAGATCGTTCTTGTTTTGATTTAATGAGTTTTATGTGTGTGTGCTTTTTTCTTTGTTATGATTTGTTTTGGTTTTAAATCCATGTTGAGAGTTGACTTTGTTGACAGCCCTGATATAGCCTTTGCGGTCGGCTGGGCTATGAGCAAAATGAGCCGATCTCTCTTTCATCTACTTTAACTCATTCAACTTTTCATCTGTGCTACTACAGCCAAGACAAAACCACAGCACATTTGCTCAAGTCATGAACTGATCAGTTTAAACGTTTAATTAATAAGATAAGCAATGTTTTGCTTATTTTATGAAATAAGCAATTTTACAGACTAAATGTAACATACACACACGCGCGAGCGCGCGCGACCGCGCACGTACACACGTACGCACGCACCCACGCCCCAAACACATACATATACACACTTACACAGGTTAACAGACACACAGACACATACACACACACACTCAGAGAGGGAGAAGGAGACAGAGAGAGAGGAACACACACACACACACACACACACACACACACACACACACACACACACACACACACACACAGAGGCTAGAAGGATGTGGGAGAAATATGGATTTTGTATTCAGTTATACATTCCTCTATCTCTCGGTTCAGGATACAGCCCATTAGGTTACCAAACACTGGCTGGAGACAGTTACGAAAGACACAACTAGTTTCTCGGAACGTTTTAACTACTGACGCAGTAATTCAGCATGTGATATTTGATGATGTTTTAAAGTCTAATGTCTGATCCATATCCTCTTTCAGTCATAGATTTAAACTAAATGCCTTTAATACAAAATTCCACGAACCAACGTAAAATGTCTGTATAGTGGACGCATCAAACTCTCACAATATTTTGTTCCATTACAGGATGCAAAAAATATTGTTTCTTTGGATAATCTGCCTTAGATAATCTTTTAAGTAACTCCATTTTAATCTGAGTTCATTCGATGGCCCCTCAATTATTATCTGTAGGTAGTGGGATCCTGTTTATTTCTTTTTGTGAACATTTATTTTAACATTATGTAAATGTGTTAATCTTACTCATAAATTCTTCGCTGCTGTCTTTGCCATGTTCAGCTTGAATCCGATAATGTGGCGGCTTTCCTGGGAGGGGGGTGGGGTGGGGGGCTTAAGGGAAGTTGGGCGTAAGGTTGGGAGGATTGTGAGTGGGCGGCGAAGTTCTAAAATTAAGAAGAAAATTAAAAAAAAGAAAAAAACCAGGAAAACTAGACTGATACAAGATCAACGAGGAAGAGAAGCAAGGCAACACGTTGTGTGGATATTTGTCATAGAGCTCGTGTGTGTTACTATGAAACCGACGAGTCGTAGGGTCGTTTAAAATGACCTTACCGTGAGGTCAGAGGAGTAGTGGTGGGCCCCGACAGGATGGAGTGGACACAAGTAGAAGTTGTCAGCCCATAAACGGGCCATGCTTGTGTCCAGCCACTTGACTGAAGTGCCTAGTTCCTACAGTGATGTAGCCACAGACCTCTCTCCTTATAAAGGCCTCACTTGTTCTCACTTGTCTTTGGTTCGACTTCACAGATAGATTTGAACCCCTCAGACACAATGTATACTGTATTATACTAAGAGACGATGAACGAAACCATTGCCTAAATACCCCCCTGTCATAGTCCCGCCTTTGAAGAACACTGTGTCTAACTATGAAGCAGACTGAATTTCAGTCTTGATCTGCAGAAGACAGTCTACATGCACTCCCTGCTTCCTCCTCCCCCCCCCCCCCCCCCCCCCCCCCCTCCATCCATACATTTTTTTTTTAACGTGTGCTACATCTTTTCACGGCTAAATCTAACCCTAATGGCTCCAATTTCTGCCACTACCCACCACCACTCTTCTCTTCAGTGCCTCCCCAATAGCACAGTGCTATCCCCAATAGCATAGGAACACACAAGCATTCCACAGGTCACTTTTTTTGTACTTATCATTGTTATCCTTGCTGGCATACGGTTTTAAACGAATTTGTAAACCCCCAAATCCCTGGACAGTTTTGTTTTTTTCACGCTGTTTTTTTTTTCCCTGTAGAAAAGCGAGGAATGTTCGTCGTCTGTTCAAACAGCAACAGTGACCATTTGTACCGGACTGTAAGGTCGACCTTTGACCTGTCCCGACTGGTAAAAGCGCCGTGGCATGTGTCTGTTTTGTGGTCGTGTCATCAACAGTGATAAGGTATGCTGAACAGACTTCGGGTCTAGGGTGGGGAAATGCACTGACAGCTTTATCATGAAGGAGTCTCCGTCCTTGTCTGAACGAAGAAAATGTTCTGAGGCTGAAACACAGCCTCTGATAACAACTACACGAGCAGAGGAAGGAAACTGTTCGGAATCCTGCCAAGTTTTGTTAAGGAAAAGACCAAATAAATGTTAGGTTACAAGGGCATCAATCGAATTGAACTAACAAATTACAATGAGGGGAAAAAGAAACGGGTTTCTATCCTGAAGGATTTCCCCAGCCTCTTCCTTCTAAACACACACACACACACATGCACGCACGCACGCGCGCACGCACTAATACACGCACGCATGCACACACACATGTACAAATATATATATATATATATATATATATAGAGA
>JADBJO010000040.1:717500-725000 GCA_016801955.1 Conus betulinus | reverse complement strand
CTCTCTGCCATACCCTCCTACGCCCCCTCCCACGCTCTCTCACTGTCTCTGCAAACAAATTATACGAGCGGGCGGATGTCCAAACGCCCACGGAGAGAGAGAGAGAGAGAGAGAGAGAGAGAGAGAGAGAGAGAGAGAGAAGGGGGGGGGAAGGGAGGGGGGAGGGTCAGGCAAATGTGATCAGACACCTCACAATTGCATAGAAAACACAACTGACTATTATGCCGCAATGTGGCGTCTTCTAGATCCGTGTGCAGAAGGCTATTGTTCTGTGAACCGAACTTCCTCATGGAAACTCACGCCCACCCACTACACCCATCCACCACCCCAATACTCTCCCCCCCCCCTCCGGTCCTCCCACCCACCCCGATACCCTTCCTTACCTTCTCCCCACCCCACATTTTTTTTGTTGTCTTTTGTTTTTATTTGTTTGTTTTTGTTTGTTTGAGCTTTTTCTTCTTCTTTTTTTTTTTTTTTAAACGTTTTTCCTATGTGTCCCGCTGATTGGTCGGTCGGTCGCTATACTCAATTCGAGGCTGAAATTGCGTCCGTATCTTTCTTATTGTGGGAACATTGTGCATGCATATTTGGGTTAACTTCTTTGCATCTTAATTCATCGAGTTTGAATGAAGGAGTCATTGTCCATCTCTTTTCATGGATCTTGTGTGGCCAGTTATCTGTCGGTGAGACATGAGAAATGGGGACAATAATAATCAATCATCGTCATCGTGCGTAGTAATCGTTGAATTCAGTTTAAGTCAGACTCATGACAGCCTGGATGGTCTAGTGGGTAGGGCATCGGACTTGCAGTCGTCTCCAGATTCGAGTCCCAATCGAGACAGTAACTTTGGAGAGACGATCTGCTCCCTCCAGTTTCTCTCTGTAGGAGTCTCAGTCCTTCGGATGAGACTTGAAAAACGTGAATCCGTGCGTCAACGCATGGATTAAAAAAAAAAAGGTCTTGCAAGCACGAAAAGATTCCTGTCCAATTTTTGGAAGTGTGGGACATCGTATGTTGGACGGAGGAACTGGACTAGACATGACATGAATATTCATTCATTCATATTGTGCAGCAGTTTCTTTGAATGTATGACGTTGGCTGGCTAGCCAAAGGAAGTATAAGACATGGAGGGTTGTAGACACTTAGCTTAACACATTTTACCGTTTAAATGTTCAACACTGACGTAAACAAACACTGAAAGAACAAAAACACTTACACACACACACACACACACACACACACACACACACACACACACACACACACACCACACACGCACGCACGCACGCACACAGCGACAGGACACAGTGACACAGAGAGAGAGAGAGAGAGAGAGAGAGAGAGAGAGAGATGACACCAGAGATCAACCTCCCTATATATATATATTTATATATATATATATATATATGTATATATAATATATATATATATATGTGTGTGTGTGTGTGTGTGTGTGTGTGTGTGTGTGTGTGTGTGTGTGTGTGTGTGTGTGTGTGTGAGGGCGCGCGCGCGCGTGCGTATATGTGAGTGTGTATAATCCTTGATTAGACCCAACATGACATACTAATGAACAAGTCCCATTTGTTTCATGGCTACTATTGGCAGTCACACTTCTGGTCTCCCACGTCTCACAGTATATCTTATTACTTCGTACTGCACTGTACTGCGGGCCTGCTTGCTGGCTTGTGGGGGGGGGGGGGGGGGGGGGGCCTATTGCCACGTCAGCAAGTCAAGAGTGTCACAATGGCGGATGTTGATAGACGTTGCCCGACTTCCGGCTTGTTTCCGAAGCCTCTCGGCTTTGGCTAGGAAGGGAGACAGGGGTGTACTATGGCGCCAAAGGCTGACAGCAACGATTGACACCACTCTCTGTACACTTGCCTGTGTTGAGAGGACACACAGGATGGGAAAACACACACACACACACACACACACACACACACACACACACACACACACACATACACACATACACGCACGCGCGCGCGCGCACACACACACACATACACATACACACATACACGCGCGCGCGCGCGCGCACTCACACACACACACACACACACACACACACACACACACACGCGCACACACACACACACACATGCACGTCCACTATTGCACACACACACACACACACACACACACACACACACAAACACACACACACACACTTCATGCACGTCCACTATTGCATGCACACACACACACACACACACACACACACACACACACACACACACACACACACACACACACACATGGGCACAGACACCCAGAACAGCTGAAAGAACGGTACTGATTTGACGAGAGAGAGCGAGAGAGAGAGAGAGAGAGAGAGAGAGAGAGAGAGAGAGAGAGAGAGAGAGAGAGGGGGGGGGGGGGGTAATACTTTCTGACTCCATGAAAAAAAAAGAGAGGGGACATTACTGGCAAGGTTGATAATAGTCAAAAATAGTACGCTTTACGGACGTAAGACGTACGGTTTTTGTGTGAATACAGCAGAAGAGCGGCCGCATAACCCGCTGCTGTTGCACCTTGTGAATAAGCATTCATCTCTGAATGCAAAACTCGCCGCACCCTTTCAGCACTTGTTTGTGGGGTCCGGAATATTTCTTTTTCTTTCTCCGTCTTTGTCAATACCTGATCTATGTCCCAGATATCGATCCGCTCTCTCTAGCTACAGACTCATATTCAATAGATTTTTTTTTTTTTTTTTTTTTTTAAGAGGTTGACGTTGACGGGTAGCCATATGTATGAGAACATACTAGCGTCATAAGCCAAAAATACGTGTTTTGCCCAAAAAAACAGCAATTATCCTTCAAGATAAGGGAGATTACTCTGTTATTTCTGAGCATCACAGCTGATTTTCCTGGGCTAATAGCTGTTTTCCCTGTGTTCACTCAGGATTTGAAGTGTTGTCTCTATCTTTCAGAGAAAATCAGTAATTATCCTTGCAGGAAATCACGAAAATCATCATCTCTCTCTCTCTCTCTCTCTCTCTCTCTCTCTCTCTCTCTCTCTCTCTCTCTCTCTCTCTTGCCGACCCGGTCGGCGTGTAAAAGGGATTAACAACTGTAGTACGGTGAAAACAGCCAAAACGATGTGTTCTTGGCGATGGGGGCCGGAAAAGCTCAGTGGTAGAGCGCCGGGCTCGTAATCTTGGGGTTGCGGGTTTCGAATCTCCGCTGGGCCGTTTCGGTACAGGGGGATTTTTCCCTCGAAGTGAGCATTGGTTCTGACTCCATTCCCCATACAGTCCTTTGCATGAGACTATATGAACCGAAGTTCCGTGTGTGAACGCACGCATAACACCTTGCACACACGTCAGATCCCATCACCAACCCTTCGGAAGAGAAGACCAGCTTGGCCGTTGGTATGGATGATACGTTACACATAGCATGCACCTTCCCCGAAGTTGGAGTATGGCTGCCTTAATGGCGGAATTAAAAAAAAAACGGTCATACACACAAAACTCCCACTGCCTTTGTTGGGTAGATAGGATTTAATCCTTGCCTGCGCAGAAGAAGAAGAATGCCTGCGAAGAAGAAGAAGAAGAAGAAGTTCCTGGCGATACTACCGGATTTTTTTTTCTCATGAGAGCAAGAATCACGGTTGATGATCATCCCCAGGGAAATAGAGAAACAGTTGTAATCCTCAGGGAAAACGAGGAGAACAGATGTGATCCCTGGGACAATGGTCATGATCCTCTCGATTATAGCTATTTCCCCTCTTCTGGCTATTTTCCTCGAGGACCAGGGCTCCTTTTTTGTTCTTCTTCCTTTTAGATGTTAATGTACACCATACATATGAATGTGTCTGGAGAGCGCAATGCATGGAAATATCCGGATACTACAGACGACTGGTCTGTGCTGAATAATTACCAGAGAGAGAGAGAGAGAGAGAGAGAGAGAGAGAGAGAGAGAGAGAGAGAGAGAGAGAGAGAGCTTTATTCCTAAGGGTGGGAAAACAATACTCAGCAAGAGAGAGAGAGAGAGAGAGAGAGAAGAGAGAGAGAAGAGAGAGAGAGAGAGAGAGAGAGAGAGAGAGAGAGATGTGTCAGTCAGATCACCATGGAAACGACACGCCCTGGTGAATTCCAGGCATGCCACACAGAATGGCGCGGGCAGTTTGTGTGCTACTGCCGACCCGTGAACGCCTTACATTGCATGCCAACGACACAGAGAGAGAGAGAGAGAGAGAGAGAGAGAGAGAGAGCGACCTTACCGCGCGTGTGAGTTTTCCCCACGGACCTAAAAACACCAGTATATACTATGACTCCGTACCAGAGTACTGCCGGACTGTTTACGCAATGCTAGGCTTTAACATTAGCCACGTCATCGTTATTAGTAATGTCGTATGACTGTTTTGAAAACAAAAACAAAAAAAAAAAACCACTCTCCTCTTCTATTTCTTCATTGCCTGCACCCACTCCCCCCCGCCCCTCCACCACCCATCCCCCATCACCCCTCCCCCCCGACGACCCCCCCCCCCCCACTTCCCCCCCCCCCCCCCCCCCCACACACACACACACACACACATTAGAATACCTGCTAACACCCTTGTCACTCTTCCACTCCGGCCCTCCCAACTCAAAAAAAAAAAAGAAAAAAAAAAGAAAAAGAAAAAAAAAAAAAAAAAAAGAAAAAAGACAAGAAAGAGGTCTCACCTCAAAATTGCAGGCACAGAGAGAGAGAGAAGAGAGAGAGAGAGAGAGAGAGAGAGAGAGAGAGAGAGAGAGAGAGAGCAGAGAGGCACGCTACAGTGCTTCTCTATTAGGTATTTTAATAAGAGTGTATGATTTCAAATAACCGGGTCCACTCGTGGGGATAATGAAAACAGGCACCACGTTGATTACACGCAAGCAGTCACATGGCGGACCGTGCTATTTCCCGTTCCTGCACTTGTTTCCCCCCACTTCTGTACGGTTGTTTGGATGTATGATTACGAGGTTTCAATGCGTATACGCACACACACACACACACACACACACACACACAACACACACACACACATACACACACTTGCTGCAAACTTCTACTCACCCCACCGTATTCTCTCTCTCTCTCTCTCTCTCTCTCTCTCTCTCTCTCTCTCTCTGTCTCTCTCTGTGTGTGTGTGTGTGTGTGTGTGTGTGTGTGTGTGGTTCAGATATATGATTACGAGGTATCAAAGTGCATACGAGTACACGCGCGCACGCACGCTTACACACACACACACACACACACACACACACACACACACACACACACACACACACACACACACACACACACACACACACACACACACACACACACATGCGCGCGGACAGAATGCTGCAAACTTATACATCCTCGCACCGTAATCTTGTGTGTGTGTGTGTGTGTGTGTGTGTGTGTGTGTGTGTGTGTGTGTGTGTGTGTGTGTGTGTGTGTGTGTGCGCGCATGCGTGTGTGGTGTGTGTGTGTGTGTGTGTGTGTGTGTGTGCGCGCGCTTTTAGTGTGGTCAATGTCCGCAGAGTGATTCATGAATGTAAATGGTACACGCGTTTGCATGTTGTATTGTTAGCATTATTATCATCAATATTATTGTTATCATTATCATCATCATCATCATCTTCATTGTCATCATCATTATCATTATTATTATTCTTTGAATTTGTATAATAATTCTTTTTCTCCATTTTACGTATCAAAAGCCAACATACAACCAACGATGAGTAACATCACAATCGTACGCAGTTTTGTGCATCACGTGAGTCAAACTTCGGCTGACGATGCACCTTGTCTGGCACACGCTCGATTAGTTAAAAAAAAAAAAAAAAAAAAAAAGTCACTGGGTTTTCCTCTTCTTCACAAACCTCACCCAGCTCGCTCGCTCGCTCGCTCATCTGTGGTGAATCATTCAGATAAAAAAAATAGTCCGATGCTCAACTGTCATACATCTGTTTTGTCAACGATTAAAAAAAAAGTATATATGCTGCACAAAAAAAAAGATAGCAAGTATGTAAAAAAAATGTAATTATCATTCATTGTTGTTATTGTTAGTATACATTATCCAGCGCAAGAAAAAAGGAGTGACAAGGCTTGCAGAATTCATGCGCGCATTGATACAGCCTGTCTGTTCCAACGAGGAAGCAGACGACACGAAGAGGCTGAGCGATCAAGACGGGTAAGCGACATTCTGTCTTTTTCTTTTTGCTTTTTCGTTAAAAATACAACCGATTGCAGGTAAATGGTGCATCGTGTGGGTACCATTTAGTTTTTTTTTTTCATCAAGTCAGACGTTCGTATTCGGGACAAAAAGGCGAGTGAAACAGCACAGTAACACAGTCGGGCAATCCTTGGCCCTCCAGCCAGCCTACTGTTGAATATAACTTCCCTATGGGCCGGTTTGGCTTCTTTCCATCGATAAAGGCCGAATGATTGAAATATGCAGCACTTGGGGGGGAAGTCCTTCCGTAGCAGCTCTTACGTGTTTATTTGACATGTGTAGAACATGCTGCAAGATTTTTTTTTTTTTTTTTTTTTTTTTTTTTTTTTTAAATCTGATTAAATTAAGCTTGTCTTTGACAGAAAACTGGTTTGAAGGGGCCTCGAAATTCAAATTGCGGACAGTGACGATCAGTTTTCAGGTGCTGCATTTATATCGCACTATCAGTGTGGGCAAGTAAACCCCAGAGTTCCAAAGAATGTATAACATGGACCCCCCCCCCCCCCCCCCACCATAGAGAAGAATGAAATGGATTAAAAATGAAGGGGGGGGGGGGGGGGGGGTGTCAGTTGCTCAAGATCCATTGTATACAGGTGAATGTAAAAAAAAAAAATGCTGATTGTACCAAGAAACAAAAGACTAAGAGTTTTTTGTGTGTGACGATCAGTGTGTGTGTATGCGTGCCTTGAGGGAATAGAAGAGCCGAAGATGAAGCTGTTAAACCTTTTTTTTTTTTTTTTTTTTTCGCAGACGTCTGTGACTGCAGGCTCGGATTTGCCCCAATCCCATGCATTATTATTTTGAATAATCGTATTTCAGCACACTGTATTAACAGGAAGCAGAGGGCTGGATACGTATGGGAGGAGGGGAAGGAGCACTGGATGGTGAATATAGGGACAATGCAGCAGTATCTCAAAACGCGGAAGTGATTTGTCGTTTCTTGTGGTTCTTTGTGCGCTTCTTTCGCTGCCACCCAATGTCCAAGCGTTAGCGCGTTGTCTCATTCTCTCTGTAATCGACATTGTGCGCTGTCGATTCAGAACTTGACCCTTGCAAAATGTGTTGGCGAAAGAGGCGAAGACGTTTTATATTATCGTTTGACGGGCAGTGCGAGAAACCGGTTCTGTGGCTTGTACTCCCCCCCCCCCCCCCCCCCCCCCCCTCAAAGTGCTGCTCTTCCCCTATCTCCCTCCCCCCCCCTCTCTCTCTCTCTCTCTCTCGCGCGCGCGCCGCAATCGGAATGATTGACATGACAGGTTTAGTGGCAAAGGGATATTTTGGGTTACTCAGGAAGTTAGGGAGGGGAG
>JADBJO010000040.1:710000-712500 GCA_016801955.1 Conus betulinus | reverse complement strand
TCAATGATTAAATCTTGAATTCTAGGGAAATTATTTGTTACAGAAAATGACACAAATAGGCCCTAAGCTGTATGAACAAAAATGTAGGCTTATTAACTTCAACATCACGGGAAAAACGCTGTGTGTGTGTGTGTGTGTGTGTGTGTGTGTTTTGAATTTGTTGTAATGTGCGTTATGTATTTGTGTGTGCAGCCATTGACCAGGAGAAGAAGGGATGATGATGACCATGAGGTCGACACTGTCTTCATATCTCCTTTTCCATTGGACGTCCAGCCATGTGCGCGTGCGCTTCGACTGTATGTGGCCACCAGCCGGAATGATGGGATGACATGTGTGATGGATGTCTCTGCCTTTGTCGTCATCGCTTTCCCTGTGCATTTGAATGTCGTCATCACTTTTTTACCCCACGTACGCTGGGTTATCATCATCATCATCATCATCATCATCATTTCTTTTGTGTCACTTATTCCAAGCAAAGATTTTTTGCTCATGTTTCTTCATGTTCTTTTTATAGCTTCACACGAGCATTAAATCGTGATGCATTTATACATTGGCTGATTGTGGAAAGACTTTATGATTTTGTCGACTCTCCGTTTCTGTCTGTCTGTCTGTCTCTCGCCCTGCGTCTGTCTGTCTGTCTCTGTCTCCCTCCCCTCCCTCCCCCTCTCTCGTCTGTCTGTCTGTCTCTCTCTCTCTCTCTCTCTCTCTCTCTGTGTATCCGCGTGTGGTTATATGCGTGTGAGTGTCTCTGTCCATACATGTGTGCGTACGTTCACACGCACGTGTGTGTGTGTGTGTGTGTGTGCGACATAATCGGTTCTTTACATGATCTGTCCTGTCTTTTTGCCATTCTTTGTGCTGCCGTTTTCGTCACAGAATGAAATAGATATAATTGAAGAAAGAAAAGCAAAAGAATTGATAATAAAGGAAACTTTATAACATGTCATCATTTCTGCGGCGGCTAGATCTATGTATATAAATTTTATCATTCGGTTAGGACTTAAATTTCTCTTCCTCCCGGCATGTTTGAATTAGAATTGGATGGAGAGAACATACGTGGAGTTGATCTAGATCCTGACTAAAAAAAAAAAAAAAAAAAAAAAAACCTGACATTAAAATGACTTGACATTTCAGTGTCACGCCTGTGAACCAGAAATAACACGCACGTGAAATGGAATCAGAATCAATAAGCCTTATCATGCAGCGGTAAACGTAATTGCATAGTGTGTGCGCGCTGTTCTTAGATCGATATGTCCCCAAAGAGCGTGTTTTTTTTTTTTTTTTTTTTTTTCCAAATAAGCAGCTGTTTCTCTCTCTCTCTCTCTCTCTCTCTCTCCTCTCTCTGTCTGTCTGCTGTCTGCTTGAGTGTGTCTGTTCAAGCCTGGACAATATCTCCCTTCCACTTTTGTTTCAAAACTATGGAAAGACATGTCATTTCCTTTGTGTGTGTGTGTGTGTGTGTGTTTCTCACAAAATAATTGAAAGACCTCCGAGTCTTCATCGGCTATCTTTGAAACCGTGGGACGTCGACATGGAAACGACGGCTTATGGGTGGTTCATTTTATTCGTGGCTTGGTCATCGATGGCCATTGTTTTAGGCGCTATTTGATTTGTTACCACGAAACGATTGCTAAGATAACATATGTAAAGAAAATCTATTGAAGAAAAAAAATTCCAAAGAAACCGAAAGAAAGACAGGGGGGTGAAACAAGACAGGAAGGCCTAAAAAGGATTACGCACAGACAGTTAGAACTTTTTTTTTTGTTTGTTTGCTACTACTATTTTAGAAAAATTGTAAGTTTTCTATAACTTTTTCTCCCAGTGAACTTGGTTTAAAAGAAAAAAAACGAGAGAGGTTTACCAATCATAAAATTTACAACAAAAAAAAAAGCTTTAAAGCCTATCTACTGAGGGTAATTAAAAAAAAAAAAAAAAAAATACAAAGGAGAAAGAAAGGAACTTTACAGAAATCCTACGTGATATGTTGTGGGTCGAATTATCCACACCAGCTGTGATTACAACGACTGAACTGAACCGAAAGACGTTGACCTACATGTCAGATGCTAAATGTCAGATGTCTACGAAGATGTCACCGAGAACCGTTGATGGTGGAGATGACAAACAAACCTCGAGAGAATAACGTGAAGGCAAGTAACGTGAGAAGGTTACATTCGGGTTGTACCGTTCACACCCATTCTAGTGTATATGCCGCATTACCATCCAGGGAGAGTGGGGGGAGGGGGTGGGGGGGGGGGGGGCAAAGACCCCATCACGACCAGAATAACAGCACATTGTTCGACAGCAAAAATGGCTGTTTTCATGATGGGCCTCGGTGGGAGTTGAACTTGCAACGTCTGCCTGTGAGGTCAGCAGCAGGTTGGGTCCACTACTCCCGCGCCAACCATAAAAGCGTCTCATACTGTGGCGAGATGGCGAAAATTCTCGCTTACTTGGCGAGAGTGTCCACGTTTTACGCTAACGGCGTGCGGGGCTAGGTAAA
>JADBJO010000040.1:702500-705000 GCA_016801955.1 Conus betulinus | reverse complement strand
ATAACAAGATACATTGGAAGACGGGTTTAACTGTCTTTGAGTTGGTCATGAAGTTGATAACGTTCGCCGCAAACAAACACAATCAACTGTAGTGCGAAATGACCTGTGTGATGCTGGCTTGCTCAAAAAAAGTGAATGTGTATACTTGCACAATCAGAAATCCACGGCTGTTTGACATTGCACGTTGGTGTATTCACCAAGCTCTGCTGTGATATCACACGACAATGTTCCAAGTGAAATTTAAACAAAGAAGCTCACACAATTTAGAGCAAAGAGTATTTGAAGCCGTTGTTCTTTTAAGGCTGTGATGTGGCATTGATAACCATCACCATCCACCCCTTTACTCCCTCACCCATCCCTCTCTTTCTTCTTTCTGTCTCTCTCTCTCTCACCCCTCCCCCCCCCCCCCCCCCACACACACGCACGCACGCACGCACGCACGCACGCACACACACACACACACACACACACACACACACACACACACACACACACACACATTCACTCCCTAGTGTCACTAGTTTACGTCATTTCACGACTCCAAGGTTCACCCCCCAACCTCCTGCTCCTGTCACTCCCTATCCTCTGTCTGGTTGGTTGGCTCTCTTTCTTTCTTTTCCGTAGAGTGTCCACAATCATCGAGTTGATTATTCTGACACTTTGTGTGTATATGACCGTTTTTTTTTTTCATCCCGCCATTAAGGCAGCCATACTCCAACTTCGGGGAAGGTGCATGCTATGTGTAACGTGTCATCCATACCAACGGCCAAACTGGCCTTCTCTTCCGAAAGTTGGTATGGGATTTTACGTGTGAGCAACATGTTATGCGCGCATTTACACACGGAACCTCCGTTTATAGTCTCATTCGAAGGACTGTATGGAAAATGGAGTCAGAATCAATGTTAACTCCGAGGGAAAAAATCCCCCTGTACTGAAAGGGTCCGGCGGAGATTCGAATCAGCAACCCCAAGATTACGAGTCCGGCGCTCTACCAACTGAGCTATTCTGGCCCAATCTTCTAGACCGACACGATCATAAGATGCGACGCTGACGACAATGTTACAGAGTATTCTGACGTATCTGTTGCGCGATCGTCACCACCCCTCTTCTTCTTCTTCCCCTTCTGATATCAGATAGGCTAGTACTGTGTAACTCTTGCAGACGGGCACAAATATCTCCTCTGCCACGCAAACCACTGCAAAGGACGTTGACAGTCTCAACACTTCTTCAGTCACAACCCATTTCATGAACCCGCACGTGCCATGCAGGTGGTGGACTCTGTAACTTCGTTCATCAGCATACAGGCTGAAAAACACCAACATCCGAGGGACTGCCAATTCTCATCCAAACTGTATTATGTCATGCTGGCCTTGTTCGGGAGTGTCAGTCTTTTTGCCAATGTGTACCCCCTACCCCTACCCCCACCCTCCCCTTTTCCATCATGATGTTTACTAGCTGTCATGTTCCTCTAACAACCCGTCGATGAGACAGGCATCAGAGACATGGTGGTTAACTTGATTCTGTAAAATGGGAAATCAAGCCCCACATTTCACTGATCCACCATAGGCCATAAGACTGGACACAGTCCGTGTTCTGTGTGTAAAATAAAAGACTGGACACAGTCCGTGTTCTGTGTGTAAGACAAAGACGCTGGTATACGTTGGAGAGGGGAATGTTCATCTCTTCTACTCTGAGATCCTGTGTCAAATTTCACTGACTGTCCAATAAGAAAAATGTCAGTTGAATCTAGTTTTTAAGTCTTGATGCTATGCATTGTTCGTATTTATGTCTTATATCTTAACAGGATAACATTATACCAACACACAGTAATACATGTTAAGATGTTTAAGCAATACCGTTGATTGTCAAAATGCTTGGTATTAGGTGACTCTAATTAACATGTGTACGTGGACTACTATGTGCACTCGAGTACCTAATTACACCACCTGAGTATTTGAGTACTTTGAAGAATAATTTTCCTTGAATTGCTGAGCGGTTATTGCTGTTTTTTTTTTTCATTTATTTTTTTTTTTTACTGCCTCACACCAATTGCTATGTTCACTGAAAATCTGAGTGAAGAAACTAAAGTGGAGACAGAGACAGAAAACTGAAGTCGATACAGCTATCTTAGTATTACTTTTGCTGCCTGAGACCTCAGACTTTCCCTGAAAGGCAAGTACGAAGACTCTGTTGGCTAGCCGGATTCCTTGCCGCTCATCCACAAACCAGATTCTGTCATCTCCACAGACCCTGGGACCCTCTCACGTCTTAAAAAAAAAATTTTTTTTTTTAACCCAAAAAAACCTGGTCCAGCACAGGATCAAGATCCAGGCTATGACGTGGCCACGTGAACAACCGACTAGCCTGCAAGCCTACAACTGGTGGAAAAGTCACCAACAAACCAACAAAAACTGGAGAGAGAGAGAGAGAGATCTGCGCGCCTCTCTCAGGGACAACTCTGACACAACATAAGGCTTTGTGTTCACACTGGACTACAACT
>JADBJO010000040.1:685000-697500 GCA_016801955.1 Conus betulinus | reverse complement strand
GTTTTTGCTTCGTGATGACACGGGGGTTGGAGAGACTTGGCACCACAATGTGGTGGATGAACTACCTACATCGGTAAGAACGGTGAGGTCGAACATGTTATGAAAAAAACAATGGAAGCGAGTTTTGTTCAGGCATAAAGATGGAGAGAAATAGGGACCAGGATAACAAGATGAGCTGATGTTTGTCAGTCGTTGATTTGTTTTTTATTGTTGTGCAGAGAGAAACCTCTCGACTGCTCTCTGAGAGTCAGCATTTTTCCATGCAAAGTCGTGAGGAGCAAAAGGAGGTAGTTAAGACTGTTGTATGCTCCAGTTGGTTGAAGGAGGGTCTCTACCGGTCAGCGCGCGCACCAGTCCTGTTGTTTGCATGGTATGTAAACTCGCTGACCACACAAAGGAAGACCCAGAGTGCTTTGTAGCAGGCCATGAGAATGATGTCCGTTCATCACAGCAATCAGAAGAAGAGAATGGGCAATTTTCCACATGGGCTCAGCTACACACACACACACACACACACACACACACACACACAGAGAGAGAGGAGAGAGAGAGAGAGAGAGAGAGAGAAGCCAATGACAGAAATACATACAGGTGGGGGAAAAGGGAGAAATAGCAGAGGGCGCGCCAGCCGGCAATCTACAACTGACTCCTGATGAGAAAGGCACTCCAGCATTAAGTTACAGCCATTTCACACACGCACGCACGCGCGCCCCCCCCCCCCCCCCCGCCCCCCCCCCCCCCCCCCCCCCCCCCCCCCACACACACACACACACACACACACACGTAAAAGATAGAAACTGACTAGGGTTCCTTTTTTTTTCATTTATTTATTTACATCATCAGTTTTTTTTTGTAATGCTTTTGCTCCGAATCAAACAGGAGAGAGAACTTTGCTGTTCCAAAAAACGACAAAAAGAGCTTCTAAAAGTGTGAAAGAGGAACAAATTGGGGTGTGTGAAGATCTCAACTGTGTACGCGATAACACGTTAGACATTGCCAGTGGGAGGCAACATCCAAGAAGCATTTGATTAACATGTTTATGGAATTCAAGAACGACTTTGTTTTGAATTACACCAGAAGAATACTTAATCCAGATGATAAGGAATTTAAGAGGCCTAGGAAAAATTATTTTGTCGCAAGGCGTATTGATTATATTCTTACATCTGACGCAGTAGTTGATAATACAGTAGACAGTCACATGAACTCGGTGCCATTCTCTGACCATAGGTATGTTTACGTAGTGATAAAGTGTCCGCATACATTATGGAGATGGGCCCAGGTTACTAGAAATTCAACAATGCCTTATTAAAAGCTTTAGATTTTGTGCAATGTATGAATAGAGTGAAAAATCAGTTGAAGAATTTTGTAGAATTTGAACAATTTAGATGGAAATTGATAACGAAAAGTATCAAGGATGAAACAAATATTGCCAATGTAGTGCAGTAAAAAAAAAAAAAAAGAAAAACGGAAAGATGCATATGTTTGATCAGTTAAACGAATGTGATTTACAGCTTAGCAGATGTCCGAACAATAAGCTTACAGAGGCATTCTGTCGGTCTACACTTACAATGCATGAGCAGCTCAGAACACAGAGCGCAATGACGAGAGCTAAAATGAATTGGATAGAGGAGGCAGATAACTAAATTTGTTATAGATTTAGGGCAAAAAAAAAAGTGGAACTAACGCCGAAAATATTGAGTGCACTACAGGTTGAGGGCGGAGTGGAAACTACCAACTAACAGCACAAACAACATTTTGGAAAACTTTAGAGCAATAAAGTATGTCTTGAAAGCTTATCGAACAGTATTGTTTAAAGAGATTTAAAACGATTTTTCTTCTTTTTACAAGATTGTAACATTTCCACTTTAGATGCGGAGGAGCGAGAAAGCTGTAAAGGAATGATTTCCGTGAAAGAGGCAACATCGGTTTTTTTTAACTGTGAAATAACGGATCGGCATCAGGAATCGACGGATTAACATTTTTTAGGAGCTTCCTGTCTAAACGTCGAGTTGTATCGGTAAACACATTTGATATTTTTGAAAAAAAAAAGGGTTCCTTGTCATATTCTCAGTCAGAAAATGTAATAAGCTTAAATTCATACGGAAAAAAAAAAACTGAAAAGAGACTATATCAATAACCGGAGAACAGTCGCACAAAGAACACAATTACATATTGTTAGCAAAACGTTCAGCCGAAAGGAGTGATAGGCACATTAATCAATGAAGATCAAACTAGTTTATGAAAGGAAGAAGCATAGTTGGAATTTTCAAACTGATGTTGTTGAGCAGTCTCGCCCTAAGAAAAGAACTGCTGCTGTTGATCTAACACGTGCTTTTGACTCGATTTCAAAAGATCACATGATAAATGGCCTTATGAAATTCGGGTTTGGTGAGATGTTTATCATGGGTTGTGGTTTGGTTTTGATGGAAAATGCACATAATTGTATAGGATTTACTGTGGCTGGATCGGCGATGAAGTTAATATAGATGATCGAGGAATAAAGACAGGGTTGCTGTTTCTGTCCACTGCTTTTGATCTCGGGGTTGAATTATTTGCAATCAAGATACGTGGAACAAGAATATTGAAAATATTAAACTAAAAGGAAAACTAAACATTTCCATGCTGTTAACAAATTATTCCACATGCTGATTACACCACTTTGTGGGAGAAGAGGAATTAGGCTGGCGTGCTGTTTCTTTTCATTGGCTTTTAATCTCGATATTGAACTATTAGCAATCGGGATACGTGGAAGAAAATTGAAAGAAATTGAACTTTGTTGGTGCAAGATGGGTATGATGTAACATAGCTCCTGAAATATTGAAACTATTCCCCCCGCACGTATCAGGTCAAAAAATAGAGACAAGACAAGCAATGTGAGTTGGTTCGAGATCAGGATGCCAAAAGATATCATGGTTTTAACTGGAAACAGTAAATCTAAGTATAAGTTATTTCAGCTGCGATAGGTCTTGCTGAGAGATAAAAAAAAAAAATGGGAGAAAAACGCATTGATGTCATGAAAAGAATCATAGGTTTATGGCAGAAAAGAAACTTTAGTTATTTTGGCAAAACCTATGCGAGAAACAGCGTTTGATATATCAGGAAAGGTTGTCTGCCTGTCTGATGATAAAATTCTGAATGCTGTCAATACTTTGTGGTATAGTTTCTTGTAGAAACGAAAATACAGAAAAAAAAGTGTTTGAAAGGGTTTGTGGAAATGTGCTAAACAGTGAATTTGGAGGTTTACAAATGCTCGATGTTGAAATAATGAAGAAGCACTTTTTGCTACTGCATCGGGTGTCCAAATTTTATTACGCATCACACTTCCCATAAATAGTCTTACACACCATGTGATCAGTTTTAACAGTTTGGAGAAGATTTTATATATGCCTGAAAGCAAACATTTTATGGGAAAGTTTTGGACAGAGAATATACAGTTAACTTCTTTTAGGACAGAAGCCTTACATGCAAACCCTGTATGCCCTGTGACATAGACCATAGTTGAAAACCCTATGAAGTATGCCTTGTGGAACAACACAGAAACAACGAATCGAAATGTTTCCACATACTGAGCACAAAAAAAAAAAAAAATCCGGTATGGAGATGATTTGATAACACGTGACAGTACACTGTCGTCTGTGCAACAGGTCAGAGATAAAAATCGGGAAATCCCTTTCCGCCGCTGCTAGAATATAATGTGAGAAAGTTGACACTGCCTCACTTCTTGGCAAACAAAACTCCAGACAATGTATTTAAAGGATACGAAAATATTTACTTATAAATATTTGACGATACGGTAATACAAATAGTACGGAGCTTTAAATTACATTTAGTGTACACATTTTCTTAATTTTTTGTACGGTGTGAAGTTTTGGATCAACAAATGCAATATTACTCTTTTAACATGGCACTGGAAAATCTTCCGAGCTATTTCAAAAGAATCAAGATTAAGTGAGCTACGCTGGAAAATCCTACATAATATTTATCCATCTAACATTATCAGATAAGATCGGATTTACATAGACAAAGAAATTTACGTTTTATTCAGAAAACGTAAGATACGTGGAACATTGCTTTGTTCTTGTAGAACGTCAAAGGGTAAAGGAACTAAGGGCGTTTGTTGGGGACAAGATCAATATAAAATTTCATAAAGGAATAAGATTGGGTGTTCCAGATATTTTGCTTTACTTCCAAAGGAAAGAGGGAATTATGAACCAGGAAATAAAGTATATTAACGATAATGTGCGTCGGTAAATTAAGATAATGAATCTTAATAAATCTGATGCATAGGTTTGAGAATGCACTAAATCAGAGCCAAAACGACGCTGAATGTGAAGGGATATTACAGGGATTCTTAACCACGCAACGGTTGGCATCTCATGCATAGGCATTTGATACCAATCTTTGGGTTATTTTGCTCTTCTCTCTTTGGTAATAATCATCGTATTCTTTTGCATGTATTCTGAACGTTTAGCTCAGCTTTCGTTCCGCGTTTTCTGCCATTTATTTTTTTTTTCTCTCCTTGCATGCACAAGCGCGCACATCTGCACATCTGCCACAATCTCTCTCTCTCTCTCTCTCTCTCTCTCTCTCTCTCTCTCTCTCTCTCTCTCTCTCTCTCTCTCTCTCATGTCGTTTTTGGCACCTAAAAGAATAAATGTAAGAACAAGAATGTTTCAGCACTCCAAAATTGTTAAACCCAAACGCCTAGTATGACACGACAGGTTTTTTTTTCTCTTATCAAAACTAACATTCTATTGTCCATCAGTAATAAAACAGAATTACTTTAACCATTATGCATGATGAGCGTGTGCTAGTAAAGGGAAAAAATCTGTACTATTCCCTTGGCCAATACGTGGAAAAAGTATCTGGATGTCTCTCTCTCTCTCTCTCTCTCTCTCTCTCTCTCTCTCTCTCTCTCTTATTGTCTCGTTGTAGGGCTTTCTTTGTGTCATCCCTATAGTCCCTTTTTACTCCGTGTGGATCGCCTCATTGGGGAAAAGGCCAATTCGCTAGACCATCTATACCCCGTCTCTTTAACAACAGTCTCTCTCTCTCTCTCTCTCTCTCTCTCTCTCTCTCTCTCTCTCTCTCTCTCTCTCTCTCTCTCTCTCTCTCTCTCTCTCTCTCCTTTCGTTGCTCGTGCATTTCTGGTGTCACCGTTGCTTACATTTTTTTTTTTCGTCTTAAGGATGGCTCGGAGAAAATGTTCGGTTCTACGCGGGAGGGTCGAAGGGGTGAGAGGGGAAATTTAAAACCATAAACGTATTCAAGTTTGAGACATTTAGGCAACTGTGACTGGCCTATGTCTGTATTTACCTAGTTACTCTAGAAGTTTCTTCGTTGTGGATTTTCTCCCTTTTTTTTTTTCATTCTTTCTGCTTTCCTTCCTTCCCTCCCTCCCTCCCTTCCTTCCTCCTCCTTCCTACCTTCCTTCCTCCCTCCCTCCCTCCTATCTTTCATAGATATTTCAAGAAAAAAAACTGTTCTTTCCTCATTCCTTCACCCTTTACATTTTTTTTTTTTGTAAATAGGGGGTGAAGTGGGGGGAAGGGCTGGAGGTGGGGTAGTGGGTGTTGAGAGAATAAACAGAGAAATGAAAAGTAAATGATTAACTGAATACTGTTTGAAGAAACTCTAGGGTTTTTTTTTTTTTTGACAGCAGGCGGCTTTTTCTTCACACAAGTGTTTTGGTGCTAAACTCCGCACATTCTACGAGGAACTGGACCGCATCCAGGTCATGACAACTAGTTGCCCATTTACTATATGACCTTTTTTTTTTTTGGGGGGGGGGGGGGGGGGGGGGGGTACTGCCAAGATTTGAACCCACATCTCTTGGATGGCTGGGCGTCTCAAAGCGTATCAGTTTTTTTTTTTTTTTTTTTTTTTTTTTTTTTTTACGGATGTCTTACCTACATAGCTGTCATACACCTGTTCTGGGTTGGGGAACTTAAACCTGATGTAGTTCATTTGTGTGAAAACTTAAGCCTGATGTAGTTCATTTTTGTGAAACTTAAGCCTGATGTAGTTTATTTGTGTGAAACTTAAGCCTGATGTAGTTCATTTGTGTGAAACTTAAGCCTGATGAAGTTTATTTGTGTGAAACTTAAGCATGGTGTAGTTTCATTTTTGTGAAACTTAAGCCTGATGAAGTTTATTTGTGTGAAACTTAAGCCTGGTGTAGTTCACTTTTGTGAAATTTAAGCCTGATGAAGTTTATTGTGTGAAACTTAAGCCTGGTGTAGTTCATTTTGTGAAACGTAAGCCAGATGAAGTTCGCTGTCAACTTAAACCTGATGTAGTTCAGTTTTGTGAAACTTAAGCCTGATGTTCATTTTTTGTGAAACGTAAGCCTGATGAAGTTGAGTTTTGTGAAACAAGCGTGATGTTCATTTTTGTGAAACTTAAGCCTGATGTTCATTATTTGTTAAACTTAAGCCTGATGAAGTTCATAACTGGTTAAACTTAAGCCTGATGTAGTTCCTTTTTGTGAAGCGTAAGCCTTATGGAGTTCACTGTTAACTTAAGCCTGATTGCCACACTGTGGAGACTATTCACTTGAGTATTTTATTATGTGTGCTGTTGGCATGATAACTCAAAAGACAGACATACAGACTGACACAGGACTGGTGAAAAGCTACCAGGTTGAGGAATGTATAGCCTGCCTGTTTGAAGAAAGGGAGAGGGATGGGGGGGGGGGGGGGGGGGGGGGGGGGTTGGGGTTGTCATACGGGTGGGGTTGTAATCAGGTCACTGGCTGGCTTTCTCTCTCTCTCTTTTTTTTTTTTTTTGAGATGTCACTTTTCACGTGCACTGCGCACGTTGGCTGGAAGTGAGCTTTTTGGCAGCCAGTTGTGTTGTGGCCACTGGTTTGGCATGTAACAGCCTGGAGAGGCTTGTGTGGAAGAATTATTTTTTAACCCAGCCTTAGGACTGGTGTATAGTCAGTGTGAAGATTACCGTTTAACCCAGCCGTATGGCTGGTGTATAGTCAGTGTGTAGTGCTAGTCTCTGTCGGAGGGTAGGTGAAGTTGTGCAGTGATCACGGTGTGAAGGTAGTAGAACACTGTTGAGCTGGTGGACTGATATTTGTCAGTATGTGCTGACCTTGTTCAGCAAGCAGGGGTAGGCCTGCAAGTCTGTGTGACTGGCCTGTGATGCTGTGGAGAATCTATGTTTTGTCGTCCTGCCTGACCAGTTCCTGGGTTGACCGCAGGATTCAACGGCAGTGTTTGTCAGGTAACTGTTTGTCCAGGTTTGTTGTGTGCACTGTTTGTCCTGTTTTTGTCTGTCTCTTCAATATGTCCATTGTCATGTCTTTTTCAAGTGCTTGTCTTGTGGTCGACCTGTGTGTGTGTGTGTGTGTGTGTGTGTGTGTGTGTGTGTGTGTGTGTGAAGCCAGTGTCGAATGGAGATTAAGTTTTAGAAGTGTGCTTTGACTTGATGGGTCTTATTATCTGTGGCAAGGGGGAAGTGTATGTGCAGGGGGGGGGGGGGGGGAGAGACTTGTACATAAACGGGGTTTTCTGAGAGGGGTGTAAAGCAAAATCTTTCCAGCTCCTAGTAACAAATTAACTGTGGATGTGATGTTTATGATTTGATAACAACAGGAAATGCTGAGCTGTTAAATCTATGATTATACTGACTTTGCTATGGCAGATTGGGCTAAGGAGGAAAAGCATGATGGGATTGGTGATGGTGAGTTTGATTGAGTGATGGATTGATTATATTGTCACATGTGGTTATTGATACCATGGTCAGAAGTTATCTGAGATGTTGAGGAGATGGGAGATTTGACCAGTTGATAATGTTGGAATAACTATGACACAGTAGAGAATATTATTGAACTTCCGATGGAGAGGTATGGGTGGGATATCTTGGCTAGTGATGCTAGACAGCTGGATTAGGGGATTAACTAGTTTGGTAGTTAGCTATGAAAATGTGGCACCATTTAGTTGAAGTGTAGTATATACAGTGCACAATTTTGGATGCACCAAGAAGATGGAGATTAATTTGGGCAGTTTTAAGTGGGGATATGCATATTTTTAAAGGATGTTAAACCCATACGAAGTTTGTCTGGTGATATAGCTATTGGGGTTCGATATCCATTGCTCACCTCATTTATGGCAAGCATAGGATTGAGGCGATGGTATGTGCAACAGTGATATATTGTAGTTGTAGGCCCTTGAACATTGGGCAAGGGAGTTGACCCAATGAATAACACTAAATTTGCATAATCAGGCAGAGTTCTCCTAATTGAGAAAAAGAAAAAAAACAAGGATGAAAAAGGATCATACACTGTTGTCAGTGACTGTGGGGCCTGGCCCCACGAAGGGAAAGAACTCCATGGGACAGTCCCAGAGACTGATGTGCGATCATGGAGTTGGAAGAGGTGATTTTACTCCTTACCGTGATGAGGTTGAAAGAGGAGGGTGCAAAATGAAGTCGTGGTGCCAGCAGTGTTGTGCAGCATATTCTAGTGGGGGAGAGTATGGAGGTCTTGATAGCGATATAGGGTGACACACATAAGTTTGTCGTGGGACAATGCCACATGAGAGGTGCTGTGTTTTCCTGATGTTTTAGTGGGGGGTAGGGGGGGATGGGGGGGGGTGGGGGGCAGCCAGCCAGAGTAGCACCCAGTCGGAGTACCCATGGTGGTGTGAGAGGCCTGCTACCAGAGGCAAACCCTTACAACCTGCAGCGCCTGCAACTCGGCCTTCCCTTGCCGCAGTCCGGCGGCGTCTCCCATCAGTCGCCGATCCAGTCCTGACTTGGGTGCGCCCTGCAGGCCTTCGTCGCACCTGAATACCTGTAGACGTGTTCTTCTTACACAGGGACGTGCCTCAAGAGCATCTCCGGCAGCGGATTGTGCCTGGGTGAGGCAGCAGGAATCCAGCCTCTCACCCAGGTGCTCTGTGAATCGTCTGGCGTCCAGTGAGGTATCGGGTGTTCGACAGCTGCCCTGTTCGTACCAGGGTGGGGCAGCGAGGAGCACCTGTCACCCACCCTGGTGCCTGTGTGCGAGATGTGAGGAGAGATACAGTCGAGTATCGGCGCAGTCAGTGTTAAGTATTGGCACAAAGGTGGTGCCCTGCATGAGGCCCGTCAGGGGTTGATAGTGGTCTAGTGATGGGCAGAGGGCAGCACTGCAAGGACTTTCATCGTCGTCATCTTCGTCGTAATCTCCATTTTCGTCGTCATCTTCAACTTCGTCGTCACCAATAGTCAGCCGCATTAAAAAAAAAAGTTGTTTTTTTGATACATGCCTCCTTGCTGCCAATTAAATTTTATTGGTGTATTTTAATGATGTCACCCTGTTGATGTACCTGTCTGCCTGCAAGTAAATTGTTGTGTGAGGCGACATATACTCAGTCTAGTCAGATAGGGGAAAATACAGACAGAGGATCATGGTGTCCGTCAGTCGTGTCTCTTGTTTCCCCCTTTTCTAGAATCCCTCCACATATGTCATCCACCTGAGTCCCAGTTGTTGAGGGATTCGAACTCACTCATAGGTAACTGGGCCTGGACCCTCTAGCCCATTTTTTTTTTTTTTTGCACAGGTGGTGGCACTGCCCTGGTGTTGTAGTGCCACTCACTGTTGTGTCGACTCTCTCGGTCCCTACCCTTGCACTCAGCGCCTGGCCTTGCCTTGCCTCCCTGATGCGACGCCAGACCAGAGTGTTTCCTTTAGTGGCAGGGAAGCCATACCCTAGAAATCTCGGGGTAGTCGCACCTTCGCTGCACTGCGTGAAGGGGAATCGATTGCAGTGGTTGTGGGTTGCTTTCCTTGGCTGTGGTGCTGACAAGGTTGTGCATTTATTATTATAGTTTGGCTTCCCACTTTTTTTTTTTTTGAATGATGTGTGTAAATGAAAGTGATTTGGAGAGTGTTATTCTAATCTTGTGTATTTTGTCCGGGGAAAATTGTTAAGAGGGGTAAGGGTGGTGAGAGACGTCTGGCGTAGCGACCGTGATACGGAGGAAGTTCGTTTTTTGTGAAATTTAAGCCTGATGTTCATTTTGTGAAAGTTCAGCCTGATGTTTGTTTTGTGTAAAAGTCAAGTCTGATGAAGTTCATTTTTGTGAAAGTTAAGCCTGATGAAGTTCATTTTTGTGAAAGTTAAGCCCGATTAAGTTCATTATTTGTTAAACTTAAAGCCTGATGAAGTTCACTTTTGTGAAACTTACGCTCGATGAAGTTCACTGTTGTGAAACTTAAGCCTGATGAAGTTCTTTTTTTTGTGTGTGAAAATTAAGCCTGATAGAGTACACTGTTGTGAAACCTAAGCCTGATAAGTTCATTTTTGTGAAACTTAGGTCTGATGTTCACTTTTGTGTCTTCTCGACTACATCCACCAGGAATTTTTTTTTCCTTTTCTTTTTCTTTTTTTGTGTTTTTTTTTTTTTTTTTTTTTTAACCTGCCTCTGCCATTGTTCTATGGTTCTAGCCTTCTTTCTCCCCAGAACAAGTGAGGGCAGTTTCATGAGATCACAGACTGGTGAGCCTCCGTCCCTCCTTGCTCCATCCAGCCTCTATGGCGAGGAATTTGACTCGGAAGCCAGATTCCCTGGAGCTGCTGGCTAGACGGGCATACTTTTCAGTCTCGTAAACGTGAACTTTTCCCATTCTGCTTTCGTTTGGCACAGTGAGTACAGTCAGAAATCATGAACAAGTAAAGAAACAAATACAACATTTTTTTTCAACGGGGGTGGCCGGGGGTGGGGGTGGGGTGTGGGGGGGGATACAAGGGGGTTAGTGGGGGTGGGAAGTTGGCCCGTGTATATCAGGGATTGTGCGTGTATCTGTAACTGACATAACTGTTTTAGTGCGTATGTGATGGTGTATGAGTATGTGAGGATGTGTCTGTATGCACTCAGGAGTGTTTTTCGTTCATCCTGTACGGATATGGAAGAGCGTGTCAGTATGCATGTGCGGGTGTTCTTTTTTTTACATGTATATGTACATGGGTTCACTTTACGTTCCTTAGTTTTATTTTAACAATTTCCCCCCAATTTTTTCTCTCCTGCACACCCCTCTTCCTGCATCTTTCTTTGCACCCCCCCCCCCCCCCCCCCCCCCACACACACACACACAGACACTGACGAAAAGTTAAGTTCATGATGATTAAATGTACATGAAACATCTCGCATGATTATCAGACATTAGTTACACCCAATTGTGAGATAGCACTCATATTAATAACATAGTGCACACCGTTATGCAACATTACTCATAATTATCAAATGGCGTATATAATTATACGTTTCAAGCTTTACCAGTCACTACAGCAGCAAGACCCTTCGAGCCACACAGCCCAGCTGCTTGGTTGGTTACATTCAGGTTTAACGCCTACACCACCAACGGTAGTATGGCAGACGGAGGGGAGGGAAGTGTGTGTGTGTGTGTGTGTGTGGGGGGGGGGGGGGGGGGGGGGGGTAACCTTTCCGGAGAGTATGGACGGGAGGGGACCAATCTTACACCACGCCCTACCACCAGAGCGACAACGCAGTAAGTGGGCGGCGAAAATGGTAAATTCTATGTCCGATGCCACCTTGAATCGAACTCGCAACGTTTGACTCCCGGGTGGTCTACACCTGCTGAGCCAATCGAGTACCCGGTTCTAACCACAGCTGGCAGCCGGTGCCAGCCACCTGGGGGTGTACATTAGCGCAGGTCGGCACCGGATTAAGGGGTGGGGTGGGGGGTGGTAAGGAGGTTGGGAGGGGAGGGGGGGGGGGGGGGGGGAACAGAAGCAAAACTCAACCCAACCGGCGGCCGTTAGGTCAACATTCCCTGCTCAGCGGTGGTCAGCGTATCTGTCGCCTTGGTCACACACACACATACAAACAGACACAGACTGAGAGACACACGCACACATGCACGCGCACGCGCGCGCGCACACACGCACACACACACACACTCTCTCCCCCCCTCCCTCCCTCCCTCTCTCTCTCTCTCTCTCTCATTGGAGGTCTGCAGGGTAAAAAGCGGGTCAAGTTGAGAATGTTCCGGTCACCCAGTCTAAGCCGAAGACAAAAAATCGGGTCTCCTGGGTGTGGAAAAAAAATGACAGGGCTTACACGTATAGGCCGACGCTGTTCACAAGTATACACATCCCTGCGCCCAACCCCTATCTCCTGGCAAAGAAACATACTTACCAACCAACAAACAAAAAACTTTGGTCGTTTGCGTCAATGATCGACTGGGATTAGTCTGCCGCGGTATTTGCAGGCTCTGCACGGGTAGGGCATGGCGGATACATTATGCATGCTGTTTCTCCCAAGAGGCCTATGTGGGACAAAGAAGAAAATCCTTTGCCACCCCCCACCCACCCACCCATCCCACGACACACGCACACACACACACACGAACACATCCACCTCTTAGAGAAAGTGTGTGTGTTTTTGTGTGCGTTCGCGCGCGTGCGCGCGTGCATGTGTATGTGTGTGTGTGTGTGTGTGTGTGTGTGGATTGATATTTTGATAAAAATGTATAGTATATT
>JADBJO010000040.1:667500-680000 GCA_016801955.1 Conus betulinus | reverse complement strand
TGTCAGCTTGGACGCCTCATTCCACTTTCTCCAGGTTACAGCAGGTTCCCCACTCACTCAGTATAACAACAAGCTGAGGGTCCGTAAACCAGTGGTTAGAACGTTTGCCTGCGGTTGAGACTTCGAGCCCACGTGTGGGGGTCGAATTTGTTGTTACGAAAACGCTGTAACCCACCAGGAGGTTTATGAGTAAACCTCCTGATTCAGTTCGGGATGGATAAAAGGCGGCAGAAAGAGACAGATAGGCTCTGTCTGACAACAAGCCGTGCCCAAGACGAAGTTTTAACATTTTTTTTTTGTCTGATATACCTCTTTTATATCTCCTTTGTTTTACTTGACGTTGAGAACTTGTACGCATCACGCCTTGCCCGAGTTTTACTTCACTGTGCAGGTCTATCCCCTGGCGGGACTTCAAAAATTTATCCTTGGTGGTGAAACTGTCAGTGAACATTAGGTCGTCTTCTGCCTAGCACCCCCCCCCCCCCCCCAACACACACACACACACACACACACACACACACACACACACACACACACACACACACACACACACACACACACATTTCTGCACTAGTTTTACCCCCTGGCCATTCTCAGCAAAGTATTCCCGGCTCTAGCGCTCTGATGGTATTCAGCGTGTTCATGGCATTTTTATCTGATTTCTCGACCAGTTGGCTCGAGTTCTGGCAATGAGCAAACAAGTTGCACGCTGTATTCTGCTTATCCCCCCCATAATTTCTCGACGTTAGACTGCCTTCCCTTTCTATGTCGCTTCAGAGCAGAGGGTCTGGGCAATTTTGCTGTGTTCTGAAGTACGCTGTCATATTTCTCAATGCAACAAGAGGCACAGGGAGAAGAAGAGGAAAAAGTAGGAATCGTCATCACCACCGGCACAGAAGATCATGGTGGTGCCAGAAGATCATGGTGGTGCCTTGACGTGAATTTGGCGACCGCGAATCTCCACAGCTCTTTGCTGTCAGTCCTGCGCAGAAGGGTAGGGGTGTTGTCGACCGGTCCATTCTTTCCAGTGGTGCATCGTGGACTCGGTGACGCTCTTCGGTCCGCTTCAGAGAAATCCGCCTTCCACACGGACCTGCGAGATGGTGTAGAACAAAGAAATCATGGTCATAGACGTGTTCACTATGTATCAAGTAAGCTGGCTGCATCAGATATCTACGTGTAGAGGTTCTTGTCTTCAGCAGAATTATTGACACGCTGTGTAATATTATTGTATTTGTCATGTACATGCGTAAAATACGGAAATGCCATCTGATACATTTGTTCTCGATCACTTTGTTTACTTGTTCAGGTTTCAGTTTTTTTTTTTTTTTTTTTTTTTTGCATCCTTACGGTAATGCAGAGGCCATCAGAAACTTTGACTGAGTGCTGGTTTTTTAGACAAAGTTGTTTCTTATTGTAGCGGACAATGATAGCCAGTTCGAGTGTCGTTTTGACCTCGATCTTTTATTGAGCAGTCGCCTTTGCTCACAACAGACCTGTGATACACTTCTTCCAACGTCTGTTTTGTCATGTCCATTTGGTCAGTGTGGTGTTGATTGTTACTTTTGCGGAAAAATTGATAAAGATTATCATTTTTTTCTCTCTCTCAAAGTTCATTTTTTACTTTTCTTTCTTTGTTTTTTTACCTTGTTGGTTTTGTGTTGTTGTTGTTGTTGTTGTTGTTGTTGTTGTGTTGTTCTTCTTCTTCTTCTTCTTCGTCGTCGTCGTCGTCGTCGTCGTCGTCGTTGCTGTTTTTGCTGTGTGTGTTGTTGCTGTTGTTTTTGTTGTTCTCCCTCTTCTTTTTACTCGGCCCGAGTAAATATTACAAAATTGTTAAACCGTAGAAGAATATACTGACTGGTTCAAGTTACAGTTTACTTGATTTAGTTTGGTTTAGCTGGGCATTAAATGAATGTCTTCCTGCTTATAGTTGTTCGTTTGTAATGACATAATCTACATCGATTGAAACTGTCTACTCAACAACGGAGGGAGGGGGAGGGAGGCGGAGGCAGAGAGAGAGGGGGGAGGGAAGGAAGGGAGGAGGAGCGCGCGCGCGCGCGCGCGAGAGAGAGAGAGAGAGAGAGAGAGAGAGAGAGAGAGACGCTGACGATAACTTATTCAAGAAAAGCACATGGCTCCCTCTCAAGAATGTGAATTACATAACATACTGTGAAAAAAGTCATTGCATCTGCTTCTTTATCTACATGATATATCTTTTCCGATTTCAGACAACTTCTTTTGAAAGAGCCAGGCCTACCGGACTTCTGTTATACGTAAAATCTTGTATCCATAGGTAGGTTTGTTTCAACAAGAATCTTTAAAGATTTTTTGTTGTTGTAAAGCTGTTGGATTAAGTTGTACAGTAAATTTGCTGTTATCTTCCCGCATTTTTCGGACATGTAGTCTCCACACAGCAAACTTGAGAGTACCGATTTTACCCGCGCCGCTATATATGCCGAACCGAATTTTTATGTTCAATGTAGAAGGGTGCCACAGGTTCCAGTTTTAATGCGTTCCCTAGCTTTATTCAGCTTTGTTGGGTATACAAATTATGAAGCCTACCCCTTGTGTGGTTCATGGTCGTTTTATTTCCACTCCTTCATCGAGCGATCTGACCACAAATACGCTCCCTCCCTACCAATTTTGCTTTTAAAAAGTTACCACTTGTTTGATATATAGTCCGGTTAGGTAAGCGCTACTTACTTAATTGGATACGATATTGGCGGTCTTTGTGTGATTACATGTACACACCCACCCGCCAACACATACAAGCACGCACGCACACACACGTTTGCATGCATGGAAGCACACGCTCTCGCTGTCTGTCAGCTTGTCTGCCTCTGTCTCTCTTCTGTCTCCTAATATAAATTGTGAAAAGAACGTAAAATTAAACTACTACAACTACTACTACTACTACTACTACTACTACTACTACTACTACAACGACCACCACCCTCCCTTCCCTCTCCTTCCATGCAATTCCAGGAGGAAAAAAATCCAAAGAACAAGTCAATCTGTCGGTTCCAGGATTTTTATCTGTCGAAGGGGATTTGTTGGTCCTCTTAGCAATAGTTTCCTCTCTACCGTCAAAGCATTTGTGTGTGTGTGCGTGCGCGCGCGCGCGCGCGTGTGTGTGTGTGTGTGGTAAGTGTGGAGGGGTATATTTCACAATCGATTGCACATTCTTCTACATAAAAAAAAGCAATCATAGATGACTGTCTTCGAGGGCCCCGTAGTCATGTGATTAGAGAGCTTGCCTGAGGAACTGAGGGTCGTGAGTTCGAACTCTTGTGGGGCTTGAAAACGCTCTCTGTCCACTTGGCAGTCAATGCATACTTGATTCAGGTCGAGAAAGACTAAAGCGGCGGAAGGTGGGGGATGGGTTTCGCCCTTCATAATTCTGTGGTCATGACATTCTGAACATCTAAGACTTCACCGTCCCTGCGATCACTGGGCTGCGAGATTTAAACCCGTTTTGTCCCTTTTAAGCGTAATTTCTAATAGAAATACTTTATATCTTGCATGTGTTTGATATTTATTAGTATACATCCTCGTTAATCTTGGGCAAATTCCATTTTCTGTAATCTCTTTCTTCACCTTTTCACACCCATCCCCTCTGACCTCAGCGCTTCAAAGTCTTTGACCTTTCACGTTTCTGGGTTTTTTTGTTCCTTCTTGAATTAGTACATCTGTTATTCGGAGGCATGTTTGGTACTTATTTAAAGGTCAAAGAAGCCACATTTTTTAAAAAACAGATCTTCATCAACAATTCGGCTTCAGCAATGCTGGCTGCTGGGGTATTATAAGATGCAGTTTGCGAGATAATTGATCGCACTCCATGTTTCTGTCATGCTCCTGTTTAATTTTTGATATGCTTTTGATAAAACCTTTATAGTTAGCCAAGCAATTTCAACAGTGAAGAATCAGTCAAGAGTGTAGAAGGTTGCGTGATGACTCCTTGAAGGACACAAAAGGGGAAAGGAAACCTAGCAAATGGCAGAGGAAAGCCTCTAGATAATCAATCAATTAGGGCTTCTTGGCAAATGCAAAGCCTGATGTTTTCAGTTCACGCTGATCTCGAAGCTCTTCTGGCGTTTGCTGGTATACAATATCAGTACTACGTCAGAGAAATCAATGGAGGCCCACATCAATACGTACGCAAGGGAATGGCTCGGTGTCCCACCTGTTCTTACTGACATTGCACTCCACTGTCGCCAACCAAAGCTGAAGCTGCTCCTGAAATCCATCCTTGAGGAGTACAAAGCGGGCAAAGCGAGGTTACTAACCTTGCTTGAGGACTCGTGAGACCAGGTTGTTAGGCCGATCCAGCACAGGCTTTTGAGACGGGTCGAAAATGGAAAATCCGAGAGGCAGCGGGCGAGGCGAAGAAAAAAAAAAAAAGAAAAACTTCAAGAAAGAGGAAATAGAAAATGCATAAACTGATAGACAGGACTGGAGTCAACAGAAATGAAGTGACGGGCAGACGTGAAAAGGAAAGCAATGAGAAGCATGGTGATGCACGGGTTGGAGAAAGAAGAGGATGCCAAGAAAATTCGGAGGACAGTCCAGCAAGACCAACAGGGCCAGTGGATTACGTGGGAAAACACACTCCAACGAAGTCTTCGCTGGAATAAAATACGGCACAAAAGATCAGCTTCATCCTCGGGTCTGTACACAACATCCTACTCTCGAACTCAAAGCTGGTGAAATGGAGGAAATCAGACGATCCTGCATGTCCGCTGTATCGGGGCAAACAAAAAGTGTAACGCATCCTGAACTGACGCAAAGCAGTTCTAACCCAGGTGCGGTACACATGGAACCACAACCAAGTGCTTAAGGAAATCCCCACATGCGGTTAGCAGTGCCTGAGGACGCGCTACTGCACCAGAAGCTCCAGCAATGACGTCATACGCTGCAGGAGGCCGCAGATCATGATCTGGAATAGCTGTGGCATGAGAAACGTGGAATCGGGATTTTACTGGGTGGGGTGGATGATTGAGTGTGCATAGATCCTCCAGAAGGGAAAAACAAAACTGGAAATCATCAGGAAGAATGGCACGAGGCTAGATACTGTACTGCACTCAGGTTCATGAAAACGACTGATTCTGACCTTAACTCGCTGGTCCATGTGAAAGCAGAATGGAGGAAGCTCAAATCTGCATGGCTGGAAAACGTGGCTGTGGATTTGTAGGCTCATCAGACTATGATTTCATTAAACAGCTCGGGATTTTTGGTAAGAAGAGGGCTAGAACCCTAAAGGCAATGGCAGAGACAGCTGAAAAGAGTTCAAGCTGGATCTGGTCGAGGAGGAACAACTTCATACGCTTTCAATATCCGGACTTAAGGTGTTTCCATTGTTATGTAGGTCAGATCATCCGTCGAAAAAGGACAATGCCGTGAGACGCTGACGCATCCAGAAGTTTGTAGTAGTTTGAATCCCGGCAGTGTTAAGATGAAGACAAAAATCTGGCAGCAGACGGACATTGAAGGAATTGATGACCAGGATGCGGCCGGGACCACATAGCCGTGCAAGTAGTTCAGGGCTAAAACACGTGTCTGTAGGGGTGGGGGAGGGGGGGAGTGGGTTATTCAAACCTTTTGCTGTCAAGCTGACCCTAGAGGTTCTTTCTGCTGTCTTGGGGATGGGGGTGGTGTTCTTTTCGAACACCACCTGCAGTGAAACTCGCTTTAGAGCTTCCTTATGAAGATGATTCACCTCCCCCCCCCCCCCCCCCCCCCCCCACTCCTCCCCTCTGAATTTGTTCCATAGAATTTGGTCATCTAGCGGATGGTTGCACACACACGCCGGCACGCACGCACACATGCACGCATGCACGCACGCACGCACGCACCCACACACATACACATATACATTTTAAAAAAAAAAGTGTGTTGTGTGTGTGTGGTGTGTGTGTGTGTGTGTGTGTGTGTGTGAGGCCGAGAGAGAGAGAGAGAGAGAGAGAGAGAGAGAGAGAGACAGACAGACAGAGAGACAGACAGACAGACAGATATATTTGTGAGCCTGTTAGTCAACCACACAAAACTGACCACAACAATTTAGTCATTGTTTTGACCGCGTTGAGATACCATACACCTTTGGTCGTGGTCGTCGCTTTTCAAGGGAATTAACGCTGTCAAATCGATTGGCTTTGCGGCTTCAGGTATATCGATAAGGTTCCAGGTCCCCGACAAGATCGATAAATGATGCACGGAAGAGACGGAATCAACTGTTTGTAGAAGATAGTGATAGACCAGGTGGGTTGGCAGTTCTATCCCTTCATTTTGCAAGTTCCGAGCCTGTGTTTTTTTATTTCTGGACGAAATAAGCGTACGTTTAAACAAGACATTTCCCCCTCCTAAAAGTTTCTGTCGTGGCGTTGCAGTTGCAACCCTTGCAAACATGGCAACGCGCCAAACAAGTGATACGATATTTTACTTCTTCCTGGCAACGCGAAGATAAGATCGATTATTTTTGTTGCATACAACTGCTAATTATGTGAGCAAGGCCAGTTAAAGGGTAAAAAGAACAGAAATAGGGTAAAGGGGCATGAGTAGCGTGGGCGCCAATGGTTAGGGAGAGAGCACCTGGCTCGCAGTCGGATCGATTGTTGCGAGTACAAACCTCTTGCGGTCAGACATACAAATTGCATGTAGTTTTGTGTATTTGCTTGTAGCTTTGTGTATCAGCTTTAATGCTTTGTCATTCTCGTGGAGTTGTGTCGTGTAAGAAAGGACCCTTTCACCCTCACATTTGCAGTGGTATTGCCCGTGTGCCATATATATCTCAGTAGATGTGTTCGGAAGTCCAGCCAGAATGATTATAATGTATTGGGTAGAGACATGATTTTACTTTGACGGAAAAGGGGGGGGGGGGGGGGGGGGGGGGGGGGGGGGGGGGAGGCATTCAGAAGGGAGGGGGAAGGGTAGTGGGGGGAGGTGGATAGTATTGGTTAACATGAATAAACTGTAAAGAAAATAAAAAAGATCTTCTGTCCATGGACAGACTCGCACTTTGGACACACATGTTCTTCAGTATACCTGTAACTTGCTTTTCTTTCTTTCTGCGTTTGCAGGCTGATACTCCTGCGGACACTCCCTGTATAGACAGTTAATCCCATCCACCCGACAAAGGGAGGAGTTTTGTGTATGACCGTTTTTCATCCCGCCTATTAAGGCAGTGTTAA
Organism: Conus betulinus; assembly: GCA_016801955.1. NCBI lineage: Eukaryota > Metazoa > Mollusca > Gastropoda > Neogastropoda > Conidae > Conus > Conus betulinus. The sequence goes on along the minus strand of JADBJO010000040.1, from coordinate 672,816 downwards.
CTCCGAGGGAAAAATCCCCCTGTACCAAAACAGCCTGGCAGAGATTCGAACCCACAACCCAGGATCACCAAGATTACAAGTCCGGCGCACTACCACTGAGCTACTCCAGCCCTCTGTTGGATATGAACACAATGCTGTCTGTGATGGATATGAACGTGTGTTCATCATCAGATGTGAATGTCTTTGTCTTTAGGATGTACTTCTGTTAATAGCTGACATAATGTTTATCTTAGTTCGATGTCAACAGTCTGTTATCCCTGTTGGATGTACACAGTATATTATCTCTGTTGGATATAAATTATCTGATTATGTCTATTAGATATGAACAGTCTGTTACTTGTACTGGATGTGAACAGTCTCTCTTGTCTCTGATGTGCATGCCTGTCTATCTATCCATGTGTTTATCTACCTATCAATCTTTCCGTCTATCCATCTATCCTGACACAGTAGCAGCCCTGATGTTGCCCTTTGTGGTTTGGTGGCTTATAGGCAACATTACCATCTACCTATCACTCTCTATATCATTCTTCTCTCTCTCTCTGTGTGTGTCTGTCTGTCTATATCTATCTGTGTGTGTGTGTGTGTGTGTGTGTGTGCGTGCGTGCGTGTGTGTGTGTGTGTGTGTGTGTGTGTGTGTGTGTGTGTGTGTGTGTGTGTGTGTGTGTGTAAAAGCAGTACACTATCTCTGATCAGTATATGTGAATGGTCTGTTAACTTGTTGGCAGTGAATAACTCATCAGCTATTGTCCGTGTTAGGTGTGAACAGTGTCTTATCTCTGTTCAATATAACAGCATGTTTGTGACTCAAATAGGACATGAATATTATCTCCCTTACCTTCACTGTGCTCCCTGGATCCACCAGTACTCCGACACGCACAAATATATTCTCACCTCTTGAACCCAGCGAGCGTTCTATTGAAGCTTTAGCTATCTTTCAAACATGTAAATCACTCTTGTGTCAGCAATTTTTGGTGCCTGTTTATGTCGAGTTGCATTATCCAAACTAGTCCTTTCCAAGGAGGTGTGGGGCCCACCAGGACCAGGTGTGGGTCCTGGTGGGCCCATACCTTAAAGAGCAGAAATCACATACTGCCACAGATTATGTGCACCGGAGGGCCAGCATCTCTGATGAAAGTAAAGACTCTTGAGGACTCACTGATGAGTATGGGTCCACCAGAACCTGTAACATTTAAGTAGAGATAAACACGGCAAAAAACGCACATTAATGCCTTTGTTAAATATATGGGTATTGTGGTATCCACACTATCAGGACTGTATAGTCAAAAGGGACATCTAGTGAAGGTTGAATGTGACTGTGCTGGATATGAACACTGTTTTCTGTTGAACTAGGCTATTCTGGATATGAACTTAAATATGATGGATATGAACCAGCTTGAATTACGCTATGCTGGATATGAATGCCATTATTTCTGTTGTATGTGAAATGTATGTCGCCCTTGTTTGGAATTAAGTGTTTGTCACTAAGCAAACAAAAGAAATAATTGTAATTAGGGTAACATGGCCAAAAAAAAAAAAAAAAAAAAAAAATAGACATTACTCAAGCAGGTTTGAAATTTGTTCCGTCTTGAACTTAATAATGGCTGACACTCAATGTAGCTGAAAATCAGTAATGCACTGTAATTCACATCTAATTGCAGGATCTTTACCTTCAGTCAAACAAATTCAGTGTGTATTGACAGGATACACAATGTGCATGCAGCAGTCTAGCTTAGTCTTGTGGCAAAAGATGCTAGTTTTTGTCTTTAAAAAAGCAAAGTTACCAGAGTTTGCATGAAAATATTTTCCTTCTCGAACTTTGATGCTCATATAAAGGATAAGATGGTGACCAATTTCTTCTCTGTGATAAGTTTGGTTTGTTTTGTTTTGTTTTAAAAGAATAGATGGTGAACTATTCATTCACTGTAATAAGTTTATTTTGTTTTGTTTTTACTTTTGAGGAAAAGACTATAACTTTATTAGGAAAAAAAAATAGGGTCAGCCAAATTACCTCAACTACAGCTATTTTTTCTACATTGTTTATTTTCCAGTTTTGTTTAAATGTGCTTGCTCACTTAAAGCATGTGATCAAAATTTTGCCACCATCCAAACGCTCCATGCACATCCTTTTTGAAGGAGACTAAGTGACAGATTTAGAAGAACATTCTGAGTGTGAATGTGTGTGTTAGCGCATGTATGAGCACGTGTGTGTGTGTGTGTGTGTGTGTGTGCGCGCGTGCGTGTGCACATGCCTGCATGCGTGTGTGCATGTGTACACATGAGTATGTTTGATTCACCATTGAAAAAGTGTTTTAAGATATCAGAATTAAGTGTTCTAAATGAAACATGGTAGTATGTGTTTGTTTCAGATTCTCTGCTCAGCAAGAAACCCTGAAGTGTTCAATGGCAAAGGTATTGTGAGTTTCTCCCGCCACCATGTTCAACCCAGATGGTACTGTGGAGCTAGAGAGGAGTGAGTTTTTACGTCGAGGGTCGCGAAAGGTCCAGAAGCAGACCTCGTTCACGGAAGCGTCGGCACAAACGCAAGATGAATAAGAAACATTTGTCGGGATTTGAGCAGATGTGAGTCATGTTTTGGGGGATGGGCTTTTTTAAAAAGAAGAAAATGATCTTTTTATTCTTTATTTGCACTGGTTTCTTCAGCGCTGATTTGGCCTTCATGGTTGGCTGCACTATAAACAACATGAATGTTCAGGTTACCCCATGGTGTACGTAATTTAAAGCAGTGAAGCTGGTTAGAAAAAAAAGAAGAGTTTCTAATGACCATTTCCTGCAAAATTGTAAGCATTTCTGTAGTCCTTTGATATTTATGGAACACTTTATTCATGAAAAATGTATCGATGGTATGTCACTAGCAGTTTCAAGGGACTTTCTGCTATTGATTAGATGAAAGAGCAAGTACACATACTGTTTTTTTTTATTTGATTTGTAATGTTTTCAAATATTTCTATTGCAAATGTAAAATCTTGCATTCCAAAACTGCATTTCTGTCAAATAGAATTCAAAGTGCAGTTTAATGTCCTAAAGAGGCATATTTCTTTTTTCCTTTTTATCAATTAAAATCATTGTAAGCCTTTCACTCAGGAGATCAGTTTAAAATGCAGATTGTCATATTTTCATTATTACCATTATTTTTTGAACAGTTGTTTATGATATGGTGCCAGTGCTTGTAGATCTACACTTCAGCTAATGGTGGGTTGTCTTACCTTATGCTTATTTGGTTTACTTTTTTCCATTTAATTTGTTGAATTTGTTTCAAGGTAAAAGGATGATTCATTGCTTAATGAAAAGAAAACAAACTTAAAACAGCAAAACATTGCAATTAAATAAAACCCTCACATTGAAACTTTAAAGAAAAAAAATAAACCATTAAAATGAAATTTTGCCTGAAGAATTCAATGACAGTGAAATCTACAACTCTGCATGAACTTTCATTTCAAGCCTCATGAAGGTCTTTTCCCAGCAAGGGTGTTTTTGACTCCACACAATTTTCCCATCAGTCAGTCTTCAAACATAACACATTTGAGTCGATTCCTGTACAACATGAGTCCATGGACTCAAGGAGGTAGTAGACAGACCGGTAAAGGAGGGAGGGAGAGCTGTTCAAGGTCATCACAGAAGTCTCACATGATGGAAGAGGAGACCAGCAACAAGTTGTGTTCCAGGCGACCACAAAAAAAAAAAAAAGAAGAAGAAAAAGAAAGAATAAAAAAAAAAAAGAAGAAAAATTTGCCTGCAATATCCAGACTTTGGCGAGGATGACTTAACCATGCTGAACAATGGTCCTGTTCATAAGAACAGTTGGCAACAGATTGTAATGTGCAGTTAATTAAAAGATGATGGATGTACAGATGGCTTTGTGACACTGCCTCTGAGACTGTCCCTCTGCAAGACTACTTAGAAACACTGTGTGAAAGCCGTTGAAGACCTGGTAGCCAAATTTAAGTGGTCCAGTGCTCCCGTACACACGCTCACTCACTCACACACACACACACACACACACACACACACACACACACACACACACACACACACACACACACACACAAAACAGGCATGCACGGACACACATGCACATGCACACAGATACATAATCATAATTATAATCTTTTGTTTTTCTAGCTTTGACGCTATAGAGATTTTGAGCAAAAGTCACAAGAATAGAAGATGATAATACTTAACAATAGCTGCACTCATAAGAAAAAGAAAAAAATGGGATGAGTTTGGATGATGGTGTGGTAAAGAAAAATTAAAAACTGTGATTAAGGATGTGTTTAAACCAAAAGTGAAGGAGCAAGTTAATGCCACTAGGGAGCATGTGAATGAATGAGCTGTAAACAACACGCACACAAACACACCTATGTATACACACACTTGTGTGCATACATGCAACAGAAATATTTGGAAGTGTCCAACTTTATCCATTTTAAGTTTTATTGCAGATATGCTGAATTGGCTCGGGATGGAAATCTTGTACCAGAAGAAAAGCGGATTGATTTTGTTTTGGTAAGTGCAGTGCATAAATTAAAAAAAAAAAATATATATATATATTTTTATATGTGTGTGTGTGTGTGTGTGTGTGTGTGTGCGCTTGTTCGCGCATGTGCATGCAGATGTGTGTATGTGAGTGTGTCTGTGTGTGTGTTTTGCACATGTTCATTGTGTGTGTGTGTGTGTGTGTGTTTCTGTGGTTACAAAATAATAGGCAAAATCATGAGTCATCTGCTGAAAGACACACACAGAAATGAGGTTGGTTCCCACCTAGCATTTCAAGTGGAAGACAATCCCTGAAGTTCTTTAGCTGTATTCTCACTCCAAAGTCGAGACAGTTCCCTTTTCACCCTCTGCTGTGCCTGCTTGGAACTTCATCCCATTGAAGTGGGATGCCAGCCGCACCTTGTCTTGCAGCAACATATTTCCAGATCAAAGTCATCTCCTGCTGTTCAACCAGAATTTGTTCCTCGTCCTTCTACATCGCATAATGTGTGAGCTGCACCGATCAAGGTTTTGCCATGTTGTGTAGACTAGTCTGGTAATTGCAATTACATAATGTTAGGCCAGAGATTTTGCCTCATGTGAGGATGGCTATGTGAGCATGAACCCACATTGTGCGTGTGTGCGTGCATGCGTGCGTGCGTGTGTTATAAATGGCAGTTGATGCTTGTCAGGTGCATGAAGATGTACTATTAGCTGACGTGGATGTATATGCATTGTATTATAAATGGCAGAGGATGCTTGTCAGGTGCATGAAGATGTACTATCAGCCCATGTGGATGTATATGTGTTGTATTATAAACA
>JADBJO010000040.1:650000-662500 GCA_016801955.1 Conus betulinus | reverse complement strand
GAGCTCAGAGGGACTAATCTGCATGCAGTGACACCACACTGATGAAACTGAAATTGCACATGTTTATGCGTGTATGTTTGGGTGTTTGTTGTGTTCAACTTAGCATTCTTACACTGGCAATGATATTAAATGGTGCATGGTGTGTGTGTGTGTGTGTGTGTGTATGTGTGTGTGTGTGCGTGTGCATACATGTGCATGTGCGTGCGTGCACACATGCATGTGTGTGTGTGCATGTGCGCACATGCATGTATGTGTGTGTGTGTGTGTGTGTGTGTGTGTGTGTGTGTGTGTGTGTGTGTGTGTGTGTGCAGAGGATTTCATCAGCGCTCCCTTTTTCATGAACAAGATTGATAAGTTTGAAGAACATGAGAACCCAAACAATTTCTTCCGCCCTGCCATCAGATCTCTCCTGGTGAGTTGACCTTCCTGTTGACCTCCTCCTCCCCTCCCTCCCCTCCCCCCCCCCCCTCTCTCTCTCTTTTTTTCTCTTTCAATCTCCGACTCATTCACACACTATTCACTATTGCCTTTGTTATGTATACTCTCTCTCTTATTCTCTGACTCACTCACACTCATTCACTTATTGCTTTTATACTCTCACACATTTTCTCTCTTTTCTGCTCTGACTCGCTCCCACTCATTCACATATTGCCTTTGTTATGTCTACACCATATTCTTGGGCATGGTTGGCCCAGCGGTTAAGATGTGAAACTCTTGTTCCATTGTCTGGGGGTTCAGTTCTCTCTGAGACATCCTAGTCAGAAGAGACTTTCTCTTGGGATTTAATATTCCCTGCAGTCTCCATTCCCGTCCTACGTCTTTTGGATGACACTTTAAACCAAGGTCCAGTGTATGAACACACCAGTAAAAAAAAAATCTTGCATGCTTTTTTTTTTAAGTTCATTTGACTTTTCAGAGAAGAGTAGAGTAGGTCAGTATGTGTCTGTGGGATGGATGACATGAAAATGAAACGTGTTGACTCTGGAGTTGGATGTGTAAACATAATTTCTGAAAACGCAGTGTGGCTACCTTAATGGTGGGGGGGGAAAATAGTCGCATAAGCAGAAATTTTACCAGTGGTGAAACTTAATTTTAGTGATGGACAAAGGAAAAGAGAGGGAGAAAGGATGCCACATGTTTTTTTTTTTTTTTTTTTTTTTTTTTTTTTTTACTTATTTTGATTCTCAAGACTACAGCTGTAGGTTATGTGTATTATGGATGACCACATTTCCCAGTCATCAGTAGGGGAGAGTTCTTAAGAGCCAGATGTAGAGGAGGTAGTCTGTGCCACAGGTGAAAACGCTGGAGGCTGTAGGGGAGATCATTTTTAGCCCTTAGGAGACTGGTTGGACGGTGGATAGTTCTCTGGGTCTAGGGGTCCTGGGTTTGAATCCTGACTGAGGTATCCTGGTGAGAGGAGATTTTCCTCCTCAAATCTAACAGTTTTACAGATTTGAACCCCTTTGGATGAAGCTTTGAATCGTAGTCCCATGCTAGCATGCATACATTAAAAAAAAAACACACCCAAACTTGCTCACACTTCAAATTCCTTTCCTAGAAGAGTTGGCCAGCACACTGTGGTGGGATGGATGACGCACAAAATAGAAACAAACGAAAATGCAGATTCACATTGGTTTTATATTTAGACATCATCCCTGGGTATGGAATGTGACGACCTTGATGATCGGATTGAAAACTTGTCATATGCGCGCAAAACAAAACCTCATTTCTTCTAGATGAGGAGTGCAAAAGCAGAATGAAAAGGAGGAGGAAATAGGCTAGAATTTAGTAAAACTCGTTTTAGTTTGGGAGGAGGTACTCTTTTGAGTTGTACAACAAGAAAGAAGGAAAATAGTTGTGAGAATTGTCACATTCGGAAAAGAGAAAGAAATTTAGATAGTTTTTGTTGCTGTTGCTTGTTACACACAGGCACGCACACATGCTTGCATGCAGGCACGCATGCACATGCACACACACACACACAGACACGCACCACACACACACACTCACTCACGACACACACATGACACACACTCTCTCTCATAGAAAAATAATACTTTAAAAAAGTGTACATAAATGCTCATGACTTGTCATACTTTCCTGTCCAAGCAAATGCCTGTTCCCTCCTTGGCATGGAACAGCGCCATATCAGGATCCTCCCGAAATGAAATTGAGAGAGCAGGGAGCCAACTACGCCTTCTTAACCAGTTAAGCCCAAAGAGTGATTGCCCTTAATGAGGTCACGCGTGACTTGTACCCGAGCATTGTTCAGTTATTTCCTTTGTCTTGGTGAAGGAACATGCTCCCTTCTGTGCTTCGGACTTTCAACTTATTTTTTTCAATGCTAATGAACCCTCTCAAGCGGCCTTTTAAGCTGGCTGTCACTTCAGTGAAGGGAACATCTTTCTTCCAGCATAAGGGAGAATTTTGTCTGAAAATCTCTGCAAACTAAGCTCTCTTGCTGCCTCTCTCCAGCATTCAGTTCTTTCATCATACTCATTAGTTTCTCTCTCATCGTTCTCTATATTTTCTGCTCTGGATACACTGAAAGCAACCCTTTCGAACCTTGCAACTTGTGTGAGGACTGATCCGGCGCAACATATGGTCTATTTGGCGTTTTGATCATGTAAATCTTCAGCATGGTCGGCCAGTTTTGGCCAGAGAGACACCCGCTTCTCCCAGCTAAGCTGGTTCAGCATTGGCTCCAAGGTGTGGAGACAAGCCATCGCTCACCTCCCCCCCCCCCCCCACTCCCCTCCCTCCACCTGCTCTGTGTTGTCAGTCTCTAGGTGCATTAAAAGTGTTGAAGAGCAGCTGGGGCAAGTTGATCACAAGGCTTAAATCTATGGTGAGAAATGTTAAAAAAAAAAAAATGTTTGAAATAACTCCGCCAAACAACTTGGACAAACTAATCACAAAGACAAATAATGACGCATTCGACCGCTTAGGTCTTCTTCAGGCAAGATAAACAACACTCGAGACAACAAAAATAAGAAAGTGAGATGTGATTGCTTGTTCTTCAGTTGGTTGTCCTGAGTGTTACCAAATCTTAAATAAATGCTAGCAAACTGCCAAGAGAAAACATGGACAAACGAGCCACAAGACAAAACACAACACATTTCGACCTCTTAGGTCTTCTTCAGGCAAGATACAAACAAATAGGACAATGACAATGAACGAGCAATCACTTAGCACTGATCACTTCAGCGAAAGGTAGGCGTTATTTCCCTGTCATATTTGTTTGCATCTTTCCTGAAGATCTACGAGATCGAAACATGTCATGTTTCGTCTTGTGACTCATTTGTCCATGTTTCTCTTGGCGGTTCGCTAACATTTATTTAAGATTTGTGTAGATTTCTGCCTGCAGTTGTTGCACTTTGCAACTAGATCTGTCCTGAGTGTGGTTTGTCTGGCCTGAAAAAGGCCTAAGAGGTTGAAATGCATCATTTGTCTTGTGATTCGTTTGTCCACGTTGTTTGGCAGAGTTATTTGAAACATTTTTAAAGATTGGTTTGGGTTTTCACCAGCAGTTGCCTCAGTTTGCAACTATGGTGAGAAACCACTTCCACCTTGGTCGAGGTCGCTGTCACTTTATACACACAGCTGGTTGGAAGTCATAGACGACTGCTAGAGCATTCTTCTGCAAGGACATGTCTTGAACTTCGCTGGTACTTGATTGTCTTTGGGGTATTATAGTTGTTCAGCTGCTACCGCCCCCTCCTCTCTGCTCCCATCTCCAGCGGCTGCTTACCCATTTACCCCTGCTATTTTTGTATGATCTGATCGCCTGGTACCATCACTTCTTGCTATATGTTTTATGTACAGATGTGTGTTTGCTCATTTTTAGTGCATCCTTTTGCTTTGCTTTCCAGTGTGTGTGTGTGTGTGTGTGTGTGTGTGTGTGTGTTGTGTACTGTGTGGTACTGTTCATATCCACTCAACTCTGTAAGTCGTGGAAGGGGGTTGTCTCCTTTTTCTGATTTTTTTTTTGCATGTGTCGTTTATTTCTTCTTGGTCTGTGTTTTCTCATACAGGCATTTTGATTGCTTGATACCTTGTGCCATTCTCTTAGGGAGAACCTTCCACCTCCAGTCCAAGCATGGGGGCATTTAGCGTTAAGTCCTCAGTGACCATTGACTGTGGGTTGTAGACTTGGGGTTCCGAGCAATGCCATTCTCATGTGTTTCATTGACACCCTCTTTGGATGAGCATGCTTCCCACAAACCTTCTTTGAGTTTGATCTTCTGGCATTTGTTTGGATAGGCAGGTATGAGGTAAGAATGTTACTGCTCAGAATGTTTTACAGTATACTCACCTGTCCAAAGACTCGGATCTCTACTTTGCCAGGAAAAAAGTGTGAAAAAACTGAATTGTGTTCGGTTACGAGTCAGGAAGTGAACTCGCAAAGGATGATCACTCTTTCAGCCTTACTGGTTAAGGAGTCATGGTTAGCTCCCTGCTCTCCCCATCTTTTTTTTTTGTTGTTGTTGTTGAGGATCCTGAAGAAAATATGTTGTGATGTTCCATGACAGGTAGGGATAAAGCATTAGTTTGGACAGGTCACTATATCATAAAAGTACTTTCAGTAGTAAAACTACTTGTCTTGAGTTATTCAGTTTTTAGGTGTTTTTTTTTTTGCTTTGCACTGTTCAGGTTAATCACATTTTGATCAATATCAACATTGATGCTTTGCACTGTCCAGGTTGATCACATTTTGATCAATATCAACAACATGATGCTTTGCACTGTCCAGGTTAATCACATTTTGATCAATATCAACATTGTTGCTTGCATTGTCCAGGTTAATCACATTTTGATCAATATCAACATTGATGCTTTGCACTGTTCAGTTAATCACATTTTGATCAATATCAACATTGATGCTTTGCACTGTCCAGGTTAATCACATTTTGATCAATATCAAACATTGATGCTTTGCACTGTCCAGGTTAATCACATTTTGAAAAATATCAACATTGATGCTTTGCATTGTCCAGGTTAATCACATTTTGATCAATATCAACATTGATGCTTTGCACTGTTCAGTTAATCACATTTTGATCAATATCAACATTGATGCTTGCACTGTCCAGGTTAATCACATTTTGATCAATATCAACATGATGCTTTGCACTGTTCAGTTAATCACATTTTGATCAATATCAACATTGATGCTTTGCACTGTTCAGTTAATCACATTTTGATCAATATCAACATTGATGCTTTGCACTGTCCAGGTTAATCACATTTTGATCAATATCAACATTGATGCTTTGCACTGTTCAGTTAATCACATTTGATCAATATCAACATTGATGCTTTGCACTGTTCAGTTAATCACATTTTGATCAATATCAACATTGATGCTTTGCACTGTCCAGGTTAATCACATTTTGATAAATATCAACATTGATGCTTTGCATTGTCCAGGTTCATCACATTTTGATCAACATCAACATTGATGCTTTGCACTGTCCAGGTTCATCACATTTTGATCAATATCAACATTGATGCTTTGCACTGTCCAGGTTCATCACATTTGATCAATATCAACATTGATGCTTTGCACTGTCCAGGTTAATCACATTTTGATCAATATCAACATTGATGCTTTGCACTGTCCAGGTTAATCACATTTTGATCAATATCAACATTGATGCCTTGCACTGTCCAGGTTAATCACATTTTGATCAATATCAACATTGATGCCTTGCACTGTCCAGGTTAATCACATTTTGATCAACATCCACATTGATGCTTTGCACTGTCCAGGTTAATCACATTTTGATCAACATCCACATTGATGCTTTGCACTGTCCAGGTTAATCACATTTTGATCAACATCAACATTGATGCTTTGCACTGTCCAGGTTAATCACATTTTGATCAATATCAACATTGATGCCTTGCACTGTCCAGGTTAATCACATTTTGATCAACATCCACATTGATGCTTTGCACTGTCCAGGTTAATCACATTTTGATCAATATCAACATTGATGCTTTGCACTGTTCAGGTAATCACATTTTGATCAATACCAACATTGATGCTTTGCACTGTTCAGGTTAATCATTTTGATCAATATCAACATTGATGCTTTGCACTGTCCAGGTTAATCACATTTTGATCAACATCAACATTGATGCTTTGCACTGTCCAGGTTAATATCATTTTGATCAACATCCACATTGATGCTTTGCACTGTCCAGGTTAATCACATTTTGATCAACATCCACATTGATGCTTTGCACTGTTCAGGTTAATCATTTTGATCAGTATCAACATTGATGCTTTGCACTGTTCAGGTTAATCATTTTGATCAGTATCAACATTGATGCTTTGCACTGTCCAGGTTAATATCATTTTGATCAACATCAACATTGATGCTTTGCACTGTCCAGGTTAATATCATTTTGATCAACATCAACATTGATGCTTTGCACTGTCCAGGTTAATCATTTTGATCAATATCATTGATGCTTTGCACTGTCCAGGTTCATCACATTTTGATCAACATCCACATTGATGCTTTGCACTGTCCAGGTTCATCACATTTTGATCAACATCCACATTGATGCTTTGCACTGTCCATCACATTTTGATCAACATCAACATTGATCACTGTCCATTCATCATTTTGATCAACATCAACATTGATGCTTTGCACTGTCCAGGTCATCACATTTTGATCAACATCAACATTGATGCCTTGCACTGTCCAGGTTCATCACATTTTGATCAACACCAACATTGATGCCTTTGCACTGTCCAGGTTAATCACATTTTGATCAACACCAACATTGATGCTTTGCACTGTTCAGGTTAATCACATTTTGATCAACATCAACATTGATACTTTCCACTGTCCAGGTCAATCAAATTTTGATCAACATCAACATTGATGCTTTGCACTGTCCAGTCAATCACATTTTGATCAACATCAACATTGATGCGTTGGATGATGACATGAAATCCTGTCAACCTAGAGACGGCTGATTGTGACTCGGAAAGTTCACCGCAAAAGAAGAATGGTCAGTACATATGTACAAGCACTTGGTGAGAGAGAGAGAGAGAGAGAGAGAGAGAGAGAGAGAGAGTGTGTATGTGCAGAAAATTAAATGTAATCCTAATATTAAAAGACTACTAATTGTTTTTTTCCTGAAAGAATGAAAATTGATTGGTACACTTACAAATATGAAATTTTACTGAACATCCATGCTAAAAAAGGAACACACATGAATAGATCATCAGTATCTGAATGCTGATAGAGAAGCACTTAACACCACCAGCATGATCTCTACCACAACTTCATTGATTTCAGGAAAGCCTTTGACCATATCTGCTTTGAAGGTGTGTGGCAGGCCATGATGAACAGTATAACGTTGACAATGACCTAACCCAAGTCATGGCTGCACACTACAAAGATAGAAACGGCAGTGTGCTCCTAAACAACAGTCTCAGAAATTTCTTCCAAATTTCTGTGTGAGCTCACCAAGGCTGTCACAGAATGTACCTTGGCAACTGCTGTGACGTTTGGCACCTGTCTAGTTACTGGAGGGAGGCTTCTTTCCAACTTGCATTTCATCGATGACTCCAACCTGTTTGGAATCAGTACTGCAGAACTCCCGAAAGCCACCATCAAATTGGAGGAAGCAGCAAGTGCAGATATAGAGATGGAGTTGAGAAAAGCTGTATAATGATCAGCGGTGTTTGACAAGTTTTAGCTGTCAGCATCAAGATGAGGAGAAAAGCAAACCTTGATCAGCAGTGTTGACAAATTTTAGCTGTCATCATCTCTCTGAAGAACTGAATAAGATCTTGGTCAGTAGTGCAGGACAAAGTTCAGCTTTTGTCATCACACTGAAGCGACAGGCAAAACTTTAGCAGCAGCAGTGGACCAATGTGGGCATCACGGTGAAGAGACAGAAGTGGAATACTTTAAGAGAGATTCTGAAAACTGAAGGTTCTCTGGATTTAACAGATAAACAATGAACTTGGTAGAAAATCACCAGGGAGGGAGGAAAGGGAGTTGCAGTAAAGCACCAAGGTTGGAGTCAATAACACGCTAGGGTACATCTAGTTAGGCACCTTCAAGTGACTGACAGAACAATTCATGAAATGTGATTAATGTAAAAAGTGCTTATATTGCATTCTACTGAATAAGTACGATTCCTACGCTAGCCATGAATAAGTCTGCAAGTTGTAGTGAAAGGAAAACGGACACATGCTGGTTCCACCAGAATGATGCAGCTGTTTTGTCTTAAAGGTCTTCACAATTGTCATACCTACTACCATAAGCCTGTGTGCATGATGTTGTTCTGGTCACTTGCTGCAGTTAGTGAGCATTGCAGCACATGGGTAGTCATGCAAATACAGTTTGGCAAAAAAGCCTCGAGCTGGTGACAGGTACAAATCTGGCATTAACATTTTAGACGCTGTCCATTCTGTTGCTGGATACAGCTAAAAACTGCTGGAATCCCTGCTTCAGGTATCTTGGATTCATTCTCAACAACTTGACAAAGGACATCAGGCTCAGTGTGTTCCTGAGAGCCAGATTTATCAACTTCCCTGTGAAGATTAAATCAACGAATCACAGTCTCCCTCCATGTCGGAGCTGGACACTGACAACAGGTTTGGTTACAAACTCCAGCAATCAGGACTTAACGTTTCATACAGATTTTCCACATGTGCCGTAATGCACACATGACTCTGTCAGCCAGCATTTCCACAGATATGCCAGCAGACTAGGACTGGGCATATGTTTCACTTTGACTGCTTGATCAAGACCATTCTAAAGGGTACAGTGGAGAGTGGATGTCAGAGCCAAGAGGTTCAGCTTAATGAAAGGGCTGCACTTGGTTACAATGCCTCTGTCCTGTTTGCCATGACTAAGTCTGAGGATTATGGATTTCTTTGGCTGCCTAGGCCTCTATCATGGTCTCCTCATGACCTTTGCTTGTGGGACAGTCAGCACCCCACTGACAATCAAAAGTAAAACAGAAATAACTTGAGTTTGATGTAGGCTCATGCTTACCCTCCAGAAAACCATCAAATTCAAAAACAGATTCAACACAAACCCACCTCCATACAATGGTGTAAGTTCAGCTTGTATGTCAGCATGTTTTGATTTATGTCCTTGTCCACCATTCACCCTCCTCCCTCCTCCATTACCCCTGCCCATAACCCCTTCTTCCCTCCACTATAGAACTGACCTTTTACAGAAAAACATGCACTAAATGCTGGTTCAAAAACTTTTTCAGGATGATTTCATTACATCTTCACAACTGGTCATCTTACAATGATGATGACATAAAACTAATCTCCCTAATCTCTGCTTCCTCTTGAAACTCCCCTCTGCCTCACTTACCTTTGTTGAATTTTTTTTTTTTATTATTATGTTTCTGTAAAATAATAAGATTTGTGTATCCTTGAATCTTTTAGAGTGTGTGTATGTGTGTGTGTGTGTGTGTATGCGTGCGCCATGTGTGTCAGTGCGTGTGTGTTTATATGTGTGTTGGTTGTGTGTGCGTGCACGCATGTGCGTGCTTGTGTGCATGTATGGGTGCATGCATGCCTGCATTAAAGTCAAAAGAATCGTGTAGAATTTCTTGAACTCCAGAAAGAATAGAATGTATCTGAACAAAAATACCGAACGGATAACTGCATAAATCGTACAGGCCTGCGTGAGTTGACTTCAATACGGTGACAGCCCTGATGGTATGTCCCTTTGCAGTCAGATGGGTTATAAGCAACATTACTCTACCTTACCTCACCTTGCAGGCCTGAGGTACATGCTGATGAAGAAGAACTACACCGACCTCTTCATCCTGCACGAGGAATCCAAGCGCAGCGCTGAGCGGGGTGACAGCTACATGCCAGCCCTACCCTATGCCGGTCCTGAGGAGGAGGAGTGGCCGCAAGACAAGGACCCCCGACTGGGGCTGGACGATACATGGACCAAGTTCTTCAAGTTCCAGCCCCTGTGGAAGATACGCAACTACTTTGGGGGAGCGCATTGCCTTTTACTTTGCATGGTCGGGAACGTTGAGCACCACCCTGTGGTTCCCTCTCATCTTCGGGCTGTGTGTCTTCTTCTATGGCGTAGGGGAAAGGTCAGTTTGATTCTGCTTTATGAGTCTGTCTGCAGCATACCTCACACTGTTCCCAGAGATGCACAGAGCAGACATGGTTATCCACATGATTTTGCTTTGTCTTGTACACATGTTTTGGTATAAATATGATGAATGCAACAAACTGGAAAAAAGTTTTAAAGAGAAATTATGATTATTCTGCCAGACAAAAGGGACAAACAAATTACAAGACATTGTCTTGTAATTTGTTTGTTGTCTTGTTCTTTGACTCGGAATTGAAAAATGGGAATTGAAATGTATATACAAATGTTTCAAAAATACAATAACAACAAAAAATTTTTAAAAAGTGTTGTTTTTAATTCAAAAGCACTAATATTCATGACAAAATTCTCTGATCAGATGCTAATTATGGCCAAAGATGGTTTACAGTTAAAAAGACTCCTGATTTTAGTTGCATTTCACAAACACGTGTCACTGACATTGATCATATTTGACATTTTCTCTACACCGACTTAGGGTGTTATTGTTTCTCAACAAAGAAAGCTGACAAGTTTATCTTTAAAATCAGTCATCAGAGTTCAGCTGTTATTTCATATCATTGCAATCATCTTTCAAATGCTCTACCCACTGGTCTACAGCTTGACACAATATCAAATATCAGTATCATCTCTCAAACATTAGTGTTAAGCATGTCTGTCAAATGATGTCAAAGTTAGTGAAGAGTGCTTGTCAGATATCGATGTCAGTGAAATATTTTTGTCAAATGTAATCCAAAGTCGGTGAAACACATCTGTCAAATGTCAAGACAGGTGAGTCTGTCAATTTCCTTCAAAACCAGTGAACATGTCTGTTCGTAAATTGCATGTGTGTGTGTGTGTGTGAGAGAGAGAAGAGAGAGAGAGAGAGAGAGAGAGTGTGTGTGTGTGTGTGTGTGTGAGAAAACAAGAGAGAGAGAGAGAGAGAGAGAATGTGTGTGTGTGTGTGTGTGTGTGTGTGTGTGTGTGTGTGCGTGAATCAAAACTATCAAAGCATGACTGTCAAGTTATCCCAACACCAGTGCAGCATGTCTCAGGTCTCGTATGTCTTGCATTGACCTGGAAGTATTTTGTACTCTTCTACTACACCTGGTTGTTGACATTTGCGGAAAGTGGCCCAGAAAAACTTTGTAGCAAAGACAGGAAGATGGGGGAACCCCACTGTTAGCCAGACTTGACTGACATCATACAGGAATCTAAAGGGCTCAGACCTTGTGGTCTTCCTTGGGTCAGACACCAGGTGGGAACGTTTTGAACTCTTCACTCCGATCATACTGGAAAAGCACTTCAAACCTGTTGAACCCCAGTATCTTTAGATTCCGATGTTTAATCAGAGGAAATCCATTTTAAAAGGTATTTATATGACTCCACCAAACACATGGACAAACAAATCATAAAACAAAACATGACGTATTTTACCACTTGGGGATTCTTCAGGCAAGATAAACAACACGCAGGACAACGAAAATGAACGAGCAACACTTGTCTTCGTCAGATTCGGTGCAAGATGGGCATTGAATCCATCACGGTTTCTCAAATCTTGTATGCTCTTTTGCGCTGAATTTGATGGAAGGTAAGTGATTGCTCATTCATTTTTGTTTGTCCTGAATGTTGTTCATCTTGCCTGAAGAAGATCTGAAAGATTGAAACACATCATATTTTGTCTTGTGATTTGTTTGTCCTTGTTGTTCAGTGGAATCATCATAAATACTTTTAAAAATTTGTTTAGATTTCTGCCTGCAGTTGCCTTTTGCAACGAGTGGAAATCTACTTTAAAAGCTGCCATCTTAGCTTGTCTCAATATACAACAGCATGCATCTTATGAAGATTTTCCATTTACCCTGCATCACTGGAAAGTGAACAGTGAAGGAAATAACCAACAGGAGTGAGATTTTGCTGCTTACTGGTCTTCAAGATCATTTTTGACATAATTATCTGCTTTTTTAAGTTCTTGTATTAGGTGTAATGTATATAAAAATATAACGTAATTGTATATCTGCAGAGTGTAATGTAAAATTGCATCAGCAAAACATTCGATCATTTTGGCCCTCTTAAAACTTTTTCTGTTTTTTTTTTTAAAATCTTTTTTACTTTTTTTTTTTTTCACTGATTTTTGTAGCCATTTGAATACAATGTCTTATATAAGAGAAAAGAATTGAGAAGAAAAGTCACGGTGTTTATTTTATCATACTTTTCAGAAGCTCTTTTTACAGCTGCTTAAACCTGGCAAAGAATTTCAGATGGGTCTTTTCAGTGGTAGATTTTTTTTTTTTTTTTTTTTGCTTTGTGCAGATGTTTAGATGGGATTTCCTTTTATTAAATATCAAGAAGTTCTCCAGTGAAGTGGAGTTGCAGTTGCTTCTAGCATGTGTG
>JADBJO010000040.1:597500-645000 GCA_016801955.1 Conus betulinus | reverse complement strand
ATGTGTAAGACTTATCTTGTGACATTATGAATGTGTAAGACTTATCTTGACATCCTGAATGTGTAAGACTTATCTTGTGACATCCTGAATGTGTAAGACTTATCTTGTGACAACCTGAATGTGTAAGATTTATCTTGTGACAACCTGAATGTGTAAGATTTATCTTGTGACATCCTGAATGTATAAGTCTTACCTTTTGACACATCCTGAATGTGTAAGACTTATCTTGTGACATCCTGAATGAGTAAGACTTTATCTTGTGACATCCTGAATGTACAAGACAGCAAATCAACACACTATCAGATAATGGTCAGCAAAAATTACTCTTCTGATTGACTATATGAATTATCTTTTCTTCCAGTATCTGTCTTTCACTTTGAAGATTGTCAGTGAATCAGTGATCTTGGTGGAGCAAAAATATAACTTCAGCAGTAAGTTTGAGGTCTCTGTCGTCACGCTTTCTAACAACCTTTTTTGATTTGGGGAAAATGTCAGCCCATTTGCCTGTAGATTGGCAGATCCAGCACGCACCACATTGCTTGTGCTTATCTCCCCTGACAGCAGTGACCATAAGCAAGACTGACTGTGATTTGAATACAGAGTTTGCATATAGAAACTTTATCGGTAGATTTCATTAAAAAAAAAAACAACCTGCATGTCATTGCCAGATCGAGCTGACTGAGGTGGATGATGGTTCTACAGTCATGCTCGGAAATTACTGTATATGTTTTTTCCTACAGACAGGTGGAGGTATGGGCCTTCCTGTCAGTTTTCATTGTTATGTTAAAGTGACCCATTCTGTTGGTCATAGGTCTGCTAGATGAACAATGACAGTTTTCAAAATTGACTGCCACTGCACTGTACCAAATACTCATGACTTTATCTTAAGGGCAAAAGGCTTAATGATAATGATCAAACTGGAGCATTTATTTGTTTGTTTTGCTCCAGTGTAGTTTAATTTTATAGTTAATGAGGATTGCAATGGAAGGAAACAGGTTGCCATGATCAGTTTGTATTGATGTGTCTTTTTCTTTTCAGGATCCTGTGACGGACGAATGGGTGTGGTATTACCCATTCAAGAAACAGTTTCTGAAGTTCTGGGTCTCCTTCTCGGTCCTGATCGTGATGGTGAGTAATTCAGCATCTCTCTCTCTCTCTGCCCCCTTTCTTTCCCCCATCCCTTTCTATTACCCTCAGTCTCTCCCCCCCACACTTCTCTCTCTCTTTCCCTCCCTCCCCTTTCCTTCCTCCATCTCTCTTTATTACCGTCAGTCTCTCTCTCTCTCTCCTCTCTCTCTCTCTCTCTCTCTCTCTCTCTCTCTCTTTCCTTTCTCCATCCCTCTTTATTACGCTCGGTTTTCTGGGCTAAAAGACCAGTTGCTAATCATGGCAAGAATCAGCCTGCATCTGAATGGCTGGGCTTACATTTATCAGGGCATTTTCATTGTCTACCACGGCTTACACAGTTGTCATTTTCTTTTGAAACATCACATTTGCATGTACACATGATCTTTCATTCTGAATGTTCTTTTATTCAACTTTTTTCTCTTTTTGTTTAAGGGAAAAAAAAAAAAAAATGTTATGTAAATACACAGTGTTATGCTGTACTCTTCACTACAGTAGGAACGATGGAAAGTCTGATTAAAAAAAAAAAAAAACAGACAGAAATAAAATGAAAACATCACATATTATTGTTATACATATGGTTGTGATGGTGTGTGGAGGGGTAAGGGGTGTGCAGGCGAAGACAGGCAGATGGTGGTATGTGCAGGGACCAAGGGACAGCAGCCAGTCAAGAAGACACAGAGGACTACGTGGAGTTTTTCTTTTTATTTTCCTTCCATACCAAGCTCAAACCAGGAACACAGCCCTGGGAGCACTTTCTCTCTCTCTCTCAGCACTCAGCGCACTGAGCAATCTCTCGGGACACTGTCTGGGCACACTCTGTGACACTCTTGGGAACACTACTCGCACTCATGCCATGCCCCAGATCTATACGGCTTTTCCCGGACCGCAAAGAAGACAACACAGTGCTGCTCGCAAAATGAGCCTCGCGAGACAGTAAACGACAAAATTTGTGCTATCTGTTGCAGCTTCTGTGTTGTCTAGCTTGCCGTGCGTTCAAAGTATGCAAACATATTTGATATCGATGAAAACCTCAGAACTCAAGGAATAAAAAATGCAGTAAGTCGTATTTGACAATTCTGTGGCTGTGTAAAGTAATTGGTGATTAAAGTCTGAGAATGAAGCCACTTTTAATGAGTTTACGTCATATTTTCCTTTATTTCGATGAAAAATACCAAACAGCATGAAATAATTTTGTCATGAATGAATAGCTGGCATTTCGTTCTTTTTATACATATAAATTTCATTATCCAAGATGCCGTCTGAGCGGAGAACTTTGTGTTTAAAATTTGATCAGAAACACAACTTGCTTTCGTCACATGGCCGTTGCCATGTGCTTTTTGATACGCTCCTCGATAAAATGTTATTCCGTTGAAATGGTCCATCGGATGATAATTTTTATACATTTTTAGTTGCTTCGATGATAGAAATGGAGTCGTTAAGATTTTGATTAGGATGTCCAAATTTCATAAAACGACAATTTAGATCAAAATTCTGACAATCAACAAGAGAAGCGCGACTGGCTCAAGGGACCGGCACCATCAGTCAGTTTGTATAGTCGCAAGCTTGTACAGAAAAGATCCTAGGCATGTGATATACGAAATGAGAGCTTATGGACTTTACTTTCAATGCGCATTCATGGATTTTTGTATTCAATGCGCATTCATGGATTCTTTATTCTCTCATACTTTTTGTGAAATCAAGAATTATTTTCGGTTTGTTATTTGGACAATTCAAAATGGCGCCAAGATTACTTACAAGTGAAAAAAACACCAGTGTAGAGAAAATATGGGCTTCTCAGCCTAACACGATTGTAATGAATAGAATACATTAATTTTTGACTTCAGCGACATATATACAACTGTATAGGTTCTGAGGTATTCATGATTTAAAAAATTTACACAATAAAAAGATTCAATCAAGGGAGGTAAAAGGGAAGATAACTCATGAACAAAATATCTCATCTACGACAGGTGACCAAGAAAATATATACTTTTAGCACCTGGCTACGTGGTATTTATAGATTCTTTTTTTGTTGTTATGCCCAAATCCTTTTTTTTTTTTTTGTTGATATGCCCAAATCCTTTTGTTGTTGTTGTTGTTGTGATTTGCCCAAATTCTTTTTGTTGCTTCCTGGATTGGTTTCAGCAAGAGCCTTGAATTTTTTTGTTTGTTTTTTACAGATTGTGTTGGTGCTGATTAGCGCCCTGTCAGTGATCACGTACCGCATCATCATCAGCATCGACTACTGCCCCAGCAGCTCCCCCGCCGAATGCCTCTTCACGGGCACCGTCCTGTCCTCGGTTTTCAACGCCGTCTCCATCCTCATTCTGTCCAAGGCCAGTCCCTCCCTCATGTGTTGCGTGTCTCTTGCGTTCCCGTCGACCAAAGTGGATTGCTTACGTGTCTGTTAAACTGATGATAGATGAGTTTGCTTTCCCTTAGTTCTCATTCTCTCTGCTTGTCTTCTTTCTGAGCCTGTCATTATGCGTTGAATGTAGTTGTGGCAGAAGAAATCAATTTTTTTTTAATTGTTTTTTTTTTATTCCTATTCACTATGTCCCTTTCCTTCTGAACCTGTTTCTTTTTCTTTCTTTTTTTTTCCTTTCTGTGTTCCTAATTTCGTACATTCATGGATGCATGCATTAACAACTTAAGAAGCCCATTGGCCTGCTGTACACCCCTGAACCGTATAACCAGTCTTTGATCTGAAATTCAACAGCAAAGGACACATGTCCTGACTGAAGGAAAATTAACAGGACATATTGGAAATCGCTAGGACAAAGTGTCGGGATGCTTAGAAAATAATTTTCTTGGGGTGTTACTCGGGCACACTGTCATTCAGACTAAAAGGAAATTGTTAATTTTTAAAAGTGACATCTTGTAGCTTAGAAATTAGAGTTTCGAACTTATGCAAGCCTCGTTTTGCTGGCTGGATCAGTTGATTGGGATTAGACTTTATGTTTTGGGTCCCAGAGCAGCCTTGACTGTTCTCTTTGTTCTTGTATGTGACCATATTGATGTCTTGGTGTGCTTAACCTCCACCTGTCCATAGCAGTCTTTTTTTTTTGTGGCATCAGTTATTGGATCAATGGAGCACCTAAGGCAGTACTGTCCATAGCAGTCAATACTGAGCATGCGCTACCATGGCAACAACTTCCTTCGGCATCATGGTTTGGAACAGACAGACACAAAATTAGTTCCTTGAGTAGGGGCCGGATTAGCTCAGTGGTAGAGCGCTAGACTTGTAATCTTGGGGTTGCAGGTTCGAATCTACGCCAGGCCATTTCGGTACAGGTGGATTTTTCCCTCGTAGTTAACACTGGTTCTGACTCCATTTCCCATACAGTCCTTCGAATGAGACTATAAACATCTGGTGAACTCGCGCATACATCATACAATCCTGTTACCAACTTTCAGAAGAAAGGCTGGTTTGGCTGTTGGTATGGATGACACGTTACACATAGTATGCACCTTCCCGGAAGTTGGAGTATGGCTGCCTTAATGGCGGGATAAAAATGGTCATGCACACAAAACTCCACTCCCTTTGTTGGGTAGATGGGATTAATCCTTGCCTGTCTATAAAGGGGGTGTCCGCAGGAGTATCAGCTGCATACGCAGGAGAAGTAATTCCTTGAGCAAGAAGTCTCTTTGACAGTGCCAAAGTAAACTCTGTGAAGGAGCGTTGAGCTGCATGCTTACCACCTTGAAATAATTTCAGTGGTGGTTTAAGTCCAGAAATGCAGATACTTGGATGCAGTTTGTTCATAAACTGTAGTATCCAGTTTGAAAACAGAAATCATCTAAATAAGGTTTCAACTGGACTGAAAATGTCTTGGTCATTTCAAGTGTAATTGATTCAGCATCCAGTGTCTGAGGATCAGACGAATCCCTTCCCCATACTCTGTATGAAACATATGTTTATACTTAAGTGTTTAACAGACCAGAATAAAACAATAGAGTAATCAAGATATCTTTAGAACTCGCCCCAACATAATGTATGGAATTCACAAAGAAATCAGGTTAATGAATGCTCAGTGTTGTAGTCTTACTTTGTTTTTTGTCTTTTTAGAAGAAGAATGTTTGGGTTTGAACACATTTTATCGTGTATTGTTTTTTCTTTGAAAAGTCATTTTGCATGTACTGTAGCCTATATGTAATCAGCTTTTATGTTCATTACATGGTGCTGTGGACTGCGGCTCGTGACATTGCAGACATGGTGTAGCACATGTAGAGTGGTCTGCATGCAGAGACATTTCCTTGATGAACTGAACTAGAATTTGCTTTGAATTTTAGCCTATCCATTAATAGTGTGTGTGTGTGTGTGTGTGGGTGTGTGGGTGTGTGGTGACATTTTGGAGTTTGAAGTTTCATTCCGGCACAGTTGATGCATACAAGCTGTACTGCTGAAGAATTAGTGGTGTATGGACACGTTCTGAAAGAAACAGAGACTGTTGATCTGCAGCTGGACTGAATTTGCTGGTGACTGGCTGTGATACTGTGACCACGAACATGCTGATGACGCTGATGTGACTGTGTGTGATTGGAGTTAAGTGAAACATGCTTTAAGTCTCATTAGTATTCCACCTGTTCCAGTGAATACAAAGGCAATGATGTCTTGTGTGTTTACAGGTACAAACATCCTGGCCAAATGGCTTACAGACTGGGGTAAGTCAGAAAACATCATGGCTGATTGCTAGTGACATACACCACAACTCATTCAGCTCATACAAGGTTTTGCTTGTTTAGCTCCCATACATTACTGTTACAAAAAGCCACAAAACAAGCACCGATGCAAACCCTTGTCAGTTGGTGAATAGATTTACAGCCCAGTAAACATTTTGTCAAGGACAAGTAACAATTTGTTCATAGTTGGCTATCTTTAGTTTCATTTGATTCTGGTGCTTTATTAATGGCATGGGGTTTTTGACAGTGCTGCATTTCTGTGCTGGCAGAAAACCACCAGACCCAGACCAGGTACGATGATGCCTTGATCTTCAAGCTCTTTGCCTTCCAGTTTGCCAACAACTACGCCTCCTGTTTCTACATTGCCTTCTTTCAAGGAGTATGTGTTTACGATTATATTAAGTGTGTGTGTGTGCGTGTGTGTGTCTGTCTGTGTGTGTGCGTGCATGTCGTGTGTGTGTGTGTGTGTGTGTGTGTGTGTGTGTGTGTGTGTGGGGGGGGGGGGGTCTGTGTGTGTGCATGTGTGTGCTGCGTAGTTTTTTTTTATGGTGAATGGAGGCAAATTTAGAGAATGTCATGTAATGTTGAAAGGGATTTAGCATTTCTACACGGACAGCAAAGGTGATTTGTACATAGCTCTTATTAAAAAGTAACCTTACATGACTAAATAATATTCTAAGAATAAGAATTTTGTTCAGTTCTTTTCTCTAACAACTTATAATTTACAAAGTTGCAAAGTTAGTGAGATGATTTTCAAGAATAAAAGGGGGAAAAGATAGTGGGAGGGTACGATTGTGCACTTCTCCAGAATAACCTCTGTTTTGAAGGAATGTTTAGTGTCAGTTGTTGGCTAATTTTCTTAATTGACTTATATGTTGTTGTGCATTTTGCTTGAATTACAGGAGGTATTAAGTTGTCAGATAGAGTTTGTTGTACCACTGCCTGAATTATTACGCTTTGTTACACCTGTGCATGATTGTTATTTGTTACACCTTTGCATAATTGTTACCCTTTACAGTATCATTGTATACTATTTATCTTTGTTTTTGCATCTTTTCAGAAATACTGTCCTTTGTTGTACATTTGCTTAATTATTATTTTTTGATTATGTTTGCATTATGACAAACCTTTGTTGTACCTCCACATAATGATTACCTTTAGTTATAGCTGCATAATGGTTGTCCTTTGTTATACCTTTGCATAATTATTACCCTTTGTTATACCTTTGTGACAATCATTACCCTCCTTTGCATAGTAGTCACCCTTTGTCCTGCCTTTGCACAATTATTACCTTTCTTACACCTTTGTTTGAATTGTTAGGCTTTCCTACACCTTCGCACAAATTTTGCTGTGACTGGTGTTTTCAGAACTCCGCTCTGACTGGATTCCTGGACTCAGACAAGTACCAGGACTCATGTGACGGAAGCTGCATGACCAAACTCTCCTTCCAGGTGTTCATCCTGATGCTGATGAAGCCCCTCCCCAAGTTCTTCAAAGATGTGGTCCTGGTGTGAGTGAATAGACAGTGGAACGTTGGAACGTTTTACAAAAACCTTCAAAATCCCAGAAAAATTGGATCTTGAGTTGAAGAGTATCGACTGGGAGATGAATCTTGTTTAAAGAGAGAGAGAGAGAGAAAAAGATGTTTGGGAAAGAAACCCTGTTTAAGAAGGGATTCCTGATTGAGAGGATGTCAGGTGGTGGCGGTGGGGGGAGAGGAGGGTGAGGATGGAAAGGAGAATCTTCGTTCGTTGTTTTTTGTTGTTAGAAACAAAAAGTGAAAAGTTTCCTTACTGCAGCAGTTATCAGTTGAGCTATTCTTCACTTTCCCCAGGTGGACTGGTCCCTAGGATATGATGGTCTCCTGATCTTCATCAGGCGAGGATGTTTCATAGGACTGGACAAGTTGTCCAGGAGTACTAGTTGGTAGATGCGGGGCAGTTTGTATCCAGTTTCAGTCATGGCTGATGGTTCTAGGGCACCCCTATTTTTCATGCAGTGTGTGTGTGTTTGTATTTGTGTGTGTGTGTGTGTGTGTGTGTGTGTGTGTGTGTGTGTGTGCGTGCGTGCATACATGATTTGGTCGTATAGTTCTGATGAAAAATGCTTTGAGATGTACCAGACTTCTTCATTGCATGTATCTCTCCTTGCAGGAAAGTACACTAACAGGCTTTTGCACAGTCTCATCCAGATGGAAACCATTGGGTTTTACCTGACTCCATCCTCGTCAAGTTTGGCAAAAGGTGGAAATCTAGTGAAACGGTCTCGATGACCAATTCCAAAAAATTCTTAAGGTGGTCTCTGAAAGAAAGAATATATGCACTGGAAGGTAATTGCGGTTCTTCAGCTTGGGACTTTTCAAAAGTGTAGGAAAGTTCAGATCTGGAGCGAAAATCCCAGGCATCAAAAACAGATGCTGCACATCTTTTTTTGACATCCTAAGCAAGGCACATAAGACACCAGGCAACAAGACAGTACAATTGCTAGCTGATTGGAGCCTTTCCAGTCGGCTACCAGATACCAAAATCATACTTGGTGTAAAGATCCTGATGTATCTGGCAAAGATTCCCTGTCAAACACTGTTCTGTGGGGTCACAGGCGGACGCCCTAGAGGGGACCATAGGAGTCCTGGATGGACAACATGAAGAGTGGTTAGACTCCCTGTATCCTGTTGTGCATGACGAAGAACAGGGGGCTGTGCATATCCCTGTTGGTCCAGCCATCTGTCACTTTCCCTTGTGACCGAAAGTAAACTGACTTCAGACAGTGACAACTTGTTCAAGAAGTCCTCAAGCTTCAGTGGAAGAGTCGTTCTTTAGAAGCTCTGTAACCAGAAAGTTGACCATATAAGTTGTTTATGTCCGAGACCAACACATCATCGTATGCCTCCTTGACTTAAACAGAGTTTTGCTGGTTTGTAATACTTACTGTTGTCCCTCTGCTTCTTGGTTTACTTTGTCACTTTCCTTATAATCATTTTGAGATTCTTACTTTTTTTTGTTTTTATCTATTTTGTTTTCAAAATTTAGTCATCACCATGCGTTTATTTGCAGGTGGATAAAGAAACTGTGGGACAAGCACCCCCAACTGCTGCAAATGTTTGCGGAGTTTGCCCTGCCTCAAATGCATCAGGTGTATCAATCAGGTGGGCGATGTGGGTGTGGAGGCCGGCGATTCACAGGTTGTGGACCCCCACACCAGGCACCTGATGTTCTTGAGGCATGAGCACCGGAAGCCTGACCTAGGGGACTTCACTCTGGACGAGTACATGGAGAAGGTCATTCAGTACGGCTTTCTGATGGTGAGTGTTTGTGTGGATCACAGAACTGTGAGTAAGTGATTTAATCTTGACATGTATTTCATCGAGATAGTAGAACTGTATTAATAATTGATCACATTTTTCTCATATTTCTGTGACTGTCATAGCTTGATATTGGACAGTGTAACAATCCATGAAAACCTTGTTCAGAGATGTCCCACCTGATGTTAACTTTGAATTTCTGAAAGAAATTAATATTTTTAATCTGATCCAAGATTTTACGGAAGGTAGATTATTAACAAAGATTCCAGTATGTTTTTAGGTGTATTCAAAAGGGTTGTATGAATGGTGGGGGTTTTATATATTCACTTTCTTTATTTGTGAGTTGACTTGAATGCGATGACAGTCCTGATATGGCCCTTCATGGTCGGCTGGGCTATAAGCAATGTTACCATATTACCTCACTGTTGTGCATGGCATGTTCTGACTGATTTTCAGTTATTTGGTATATCCTTTCCTCTGGCACCGCTGCTGGCCCTGTTGACCAATCTGATTGACTTACGCGTGGATGCCAGACGGATGCTGTGGTGGTACCGCAGGCCTATAGCTGTCATCGCTCAGGACATTGGTAAATTTCTGCTCTGCCTAACCTTTGCTTTACCTGGATAAAATGTGCTGTGTCATTTTTTCCTTCTTTGGGTACAGTTGACAGGAGGGAACAAGAAAAATGATCCTCGCGAGGTTTTCGTTCCATGGCTTCCATCTCTCCAAGTTCTCGTGTACATGTCACTGACAAAACTAAATACCATGATTTACACACTTTTTTCTTTTTTTTTTTTTCAAACTGTTCTTGCAAAATGAGGAGGAGGAAGGGATGCCATCTTTAGTGTATTCACCAAATTTTTAGGAAAGAAAACTTTGGTAATGGAGAAAAATATGTGTATGCCCAAGCACATGGAGTGCTGAATATGAAAAAAAAAAAAAAAAAAAAGATGGAGGCAGTGTCCAGCCTGCTTTAGCAGAGCTAAACCAGAAGGCTTCCAAGAACATGGTCAATGGTACCAACATCTTCAACCCTTCACTCCAGCAATGCTTGGTCTCAGGGGAAGACCACTCTGAAGCTTTATCCAAACATCGCTTGCATGTCTGAACCCCTTCCATCAAACTGGTTTCCAAACCCATACATAGGTGTACACCTACTGTAAAGGGAAGTAAATTTACCAGAATTTACAGCTGAATCCACACACATTGTGATCAGTTTGCTGTGTAGATCAGTCCATTACAGAGCTTGTCTTCATGTCAGCATGGCTAAACGGCAGAATTTGATTGCCAAATAACTTCTGAATGAGATACTAATAGATTCTGAAAAATGTATTTGAACTGGAATTTTTATGAATTCATTCATGAATCATCAGAATTTTTCCGACATTGATAACCAATGAAAACTAACATTGTTGAGGCATGTACTCAGAATCTGACAGAGAAATCACTACAGAACATTCAAAGTCATTTTGGGAAGAAGACTTCTTGAAAGAGGGTCTTAAAAACATAGCAGCAGCTTCCACAGTATGCAAACGGTAACTACCAGATCAGAAACGGTTAAATGTGATAGCTCTGTTGAACAAGAGGGTCTCAGTATTATTACATAGACTACCAAATCTGGACCAATTAGGAAAAAAGTGATAGGTCTGTTACATGTGAAAGTCTCAGCATCAATGATGTAGACTTATTTAAGACCTTTTTTATTTAAGACCTTTTTTTTCCATCTTTTCTACTTGTACAGTCCTGCCTTTTTTTAAAGTCTGGCATTGGAATTTATCCAGGAAATTACTGATCAGTGCTGTTTGATTGATAGACTAAATGATCAGTACAGATGAGAAGCATTTCTTTTCAAATGATCGTGCCAGTAGTTAATAGAAACTTCACAATCAAATTTGTCAAAGTTTATTACACAGTACCAACCGTTATAAGTTTGTAAAAGACGGACAGATGAAGTAGTTTGATATGTATTGACAAATGCAGTTTTGAACAGTTTCACTCTGCTTGAGGTGTTACATATTGAAGTAATCGTTAAGCGCTTTATTACAGACTGGCAGATAAACTGTGACACAGTTAAGGCAGAAATACTTTTCAACGGTATCGGCCACAGCATTTCACATCTTGTTTCTGAAGGTCGTGTGACTGGCCGTCTGTGCAGGTATGTGGTTCAACATTCTGGTGTTCATCAATTTTGCGGGCGTCATCTCCAGTGGTTCATACTGGGCTTTACCTCCAGCTGGGGCTCCAAATACGACACGGCAGGAAAGCTCATCGTTGTCCTGGCTTTTGAGGTGAGATGCGGACATGCACATTGCCAATGCGAACAAAATTGTGGGCCGTATGACTGGAATTACAATGGTGATAGTACTGTTAATGGAGTCGGTGTTGATGCTGAAGGTCATAAGCAATCCATATAAAAATGGTGATAATATCAGTCTGATAGTAAATGATGGTTGAAACAAAATTTTGCTACCCCTGAAGTCCCTGGGATGAGGCTTTAAGGCGAAGTGCCATTTGTAAATGCATGCACCAACAAATCAAGATCTATCACAGGCATGTCCATACTTCAACTCATTCATACCTGTGTCTGTGCTGTCTGAGAATCTGGTAATTTGTAGAAAAACTTTAAGGCTATAGTGTGTTGCTGACTTGGACATAAATCTTGCTAGGCTATAGTGTTGCTGACTTGGACATAAATCTTGAGCATGATGAAGCAAGCTTTATTTGATTTTGCTTTCACAAGAGCACCTGCGGCAAGGTATTGGAAGCAGACGGAGATATACGTTAACTAGGACAAATCACTGAGTTAATGTCATATAGTATATTGTAAGGGGACCCAACTCTGAGCTGGTCTAACTGCCTTTTTTTTTTTATAAGGACATGAGGAGGACATAGACCCCCACTCTCCCTCCTCTTTTAGTGGATTTGTTGAAATCTTAGAATTAAGACTTGAGTGCCAGTTTTATCCCATCTCGGTCCTCTCAGGATAACACAAAGTTAGTCAGCATTAGGCTTTCCCCCTGGAGGTCTGATTAACCCTTTCACCACCAGACATTCTATTTTGCATAAATCCCCATCGCCAGCCATTTTTCAAAAAAAAGCTCTTATTGTATACCAGCATATGTGAAACGCGGATATCTCTGGAACTAAACAACCAATTCTCATGCTATTTTTTGTAAAATGGAGGAGATACACTGTACTTTTATTATATCATAACATGTTAGTAATGGTAAGTCAACAACAATTTCAATTTTTTAGTGATTTCAAGTGCAAAAAAAATGCAAAATAAAAAAAAATGAATGTTATGTTTCTTCTAAGCGTAAAAAATAAAAAGAAAGAATGCCAACAAACTCTCAACAAGGGAGGAAAAATACTCCACTCACAACTGAAGACCAGAAAGTATGGTATTTCCAACAGAAAAGTGCATCAAACAGCCACAAATACAACTACTCCAATAGCAGGGAACACACACACACACACACACACACACACACACATCACATTCTTATGCCTAACTGGTACACATATAAGAAAGAAAAAAACACAACACACACACACACACACACACACACACACACCCCCTTTCACTCTCAACAGTAATATATATATATATTTTTTTATGAACACAAAGTCATTCATGTGCCTGTTGGTCTCTGAACCCTTGCCATTCAGTTGATCTATATAATCAGCTGTACACCCACTCGAAACACGTCTGTGCTACTCGCCTCTCACGTGTCAGTTGGCCACGCCCCCTTCAACCTCAACCAGCAAGAGTCAGCCCACAGTGTGTGTGTGAAGTTTGTTGCCTAAAGTCTTAGTTCGCTCCCTCACATAGTTAGTGAACAGTCAGTCAGTGCTGGCTGGCTCAACGCAAAAAACACTGGGGCACACGCGGTAGGGTAAATAAGTGGGCGTCTTATCAGCCTCTCATAACAATTTGGCCACGGTCCAACGCTTCACGTTGGAATAATTCAGTCAAGCCCTCACTATCATTCTTTACTCGTGACTGTCTGGGTCTTCTTCATCTGTATTAGGAACAACCGACCATCTATTCAATATTCCCAGCACTTGATCTGTGGTAAATGTACGGCAAGGTCGAGTACATAAAGTGCTTGGTGGTGACGTCATAGTGAATTTAAAAACAATCGGAATAAAGTCAATAAAACACTGAACTGAATAGTGTTCTGACAAAGCAAATGGCTGTGAGCATGGGCCAGACGATCCCCCAACTATGACGTTTATTGCTGGCTTTTTATCTCATGAACTAGGATCGTGAGAGTATCGGGAGTTAGGTCACCCTACTTTGTCGCCAAAAGGCGCCTTTGGCGCTCTGCCAAGTCGTCGCCAAAAGGCGCCTATGGCGGTGAAAGGGTTAATGTGATGCTACATTAGGAGGGCACTACTGCTCTCTACATTAGGAGGGCACTGCTCCTCTCTTCATTAGGAGGGCACTACTCTCTACATTAGGAGGGCACTGCTCATCTCTGCATTAGGAGGGCACTGCTCTCTCTCCATTAGGAGGGCACTCCTCCTCTCTACATTAGGAGGGCACTACTCTCTACATTTGGAGGGCACTACTCGGCACTACTCTCTACATTAGGAGGGCACTAATTGGCACTACTGTCGACATTAGGAGGGCACTACTCTACATTAGGAGGGCACTACTCTCTTCATTAGGAAGGCGCTACTCTCTACATTAGGAGGGTATTACTATACATTAGGAAGGTGCTACTCTCTACATTAGGAGGGCAGTACTCTCTACATTAGGAGGGCACTACTCTACATTAGGAGGGCACTACTCTCTACATTGGGAGGGCACTACTCTCTACATTGGGAGGGCACTACTCTCTACATTAGGAGGGCACAACTCTACATTAGGAGGGCAGTACTCTCTACATTAGGAGGGCAGTACTCTCTACATACATTAGGAGGGCAATACTCTCTACATTAGGAAGGCGCTACTCTCTACATTAGGAGGGCAATACTCTCTACATTAGGAGGCAATATTCTCTACATTAGGAGGGCGCTACTCTCTACATTGGGAGGGCACTACTCTCTACATTGGGAGGGCAGTACTGTCTACATTAGGAGGGCAGTACTCTCTACATTAGGAGGGCAGTACTCGCTACATTAGGAGGCCAGTACTCTCTGCATTAGGTGGGTGCAACTCTACAATAGGAAGGCAGTACTCTGTACATTAGGAGGGCAGTACTCTCTACATTAGGAGGGCAGTACTCTCTATATTAGGCAGTACTCTCTATATTAGGAGGGCAGTACTCTCTACATTAGGAGGGCAGTACAATCTCTCTCTAAATTAGGAGGGCAGTACTCTCTAGGAGGGCAGTCTCTCTACATTAGGAGGGCAGTACTCTCTACATTAGGAGGGCGCAACTCTACAATAGGAGGGCAGTACTCTCTACTTTAGGAGGGCAATACTCTCTAGGAGGGCAGTACTCTCTACATTAGGAGGGCAGTACTCTCTACATTAGGAGGGCAATACTCTCCATCCTTTTTGACAGTGTGACACATCATTAGCCAAGTAAACAAAAAGGAAAAAAGAAAGATGCTTCCCACTACGAAAATTTTTTACTTTGAAAAAAATTGTGTTTCTCTGGCAGACACTATATCGTCACCATCCATCCACTTTATTTTAGGACTCAGTAATTTGCTGTATGCCTTTTGCTCTGCTTTTCTTTCTTCTTTCTCCCCTCCTTCCCCCCCCCCCCCCCTTTTTTTTTTAAATTTATGTATTATAATTTTTCTTTTGCTTAGAGTACCAATAAAATAAAGTTCATTTCTCTGTCTGAAAAGAGTCCGAAGTGATAAGAATATCCTGTTAGACTGTGCTGAGGGACAATGTCATGACTGCAATGTTTGTTTTTACAATGAGCAACCAGGGTTGACAAGGCTGAGGAATCCTAAGAGAAGTCGCTTGTTTGCTTTATAGTCACACACTGTGCTGCCAACACGGAGGACCTGCCATGAAGGAGTTGAGCCTTTTGAGTTTCTTCCCTTGAGGTTTGTGCTTTCAAGCAGCAGATCAATGTTTTCTGTTCATTGTCTGTCCTTGATTTTACCTGCCTGGAAAAGAGTTATGAACACGGTTATTTCAAATGTATATATGCAGTGTGTGTGTGTGTGTGTGTGTGTGTGTGTGTGTGCATGCATGGTATGATTTCAGCACATTGTGTTTTGCCACCAAGTACATTATCGCCTACATAATCCCAGATGTACCGGCATCTCTTCAACTTGCCATTAGAAGGGTGAGAAAAAGCACTGTCATCATACAAACTATAACCAGACCATTGTTTCTCTTCGTTTTTTTTCTCTCTGTGTGTGCGCGCACGCACATGCACACAAGGAGATGGGCAGGGGTGTGCATCTTCACAGCAGTTACTGCTCTGTCGTGACAACCTGGATGGTGCTGTAAACTGTCAAAGTATGAATGATGGTTATATTTCTCCATTTCTTGGTTTTAATGAAGAGATCATATGTAAAAGATTAACTGTTTGTGAAATGGGACAAGCCCCTGATTTTGCTTCAGAAAAGATATGGGATTAGAAACTGTCACAGAAAAAAATAAAGTACAGGTTAAATCCAAATGCTTCAAGTCATCAACAGGAATCAAGTCACATAAAAAAAAAAAAAGACAAAAAAAAAAGAAAAAAAAGGAAAAAAGACATTGGCGACAGTCTACAGAGGAGCAGTGATTTGGGTTGAAAATGTAGAAGATGAAATTGACCGTTGTGGAGCAACACAAGTTCTCGGTCTCCTGTGTCCATGGTGTCCTCCATGAGAACAAATGTTACTGTGCTGAAATGATGAGTTTTTCTTTTAACAACATTAATCCAGATGCCACAGTTCTATGATGGCATGGTCAGCAGCACTGTTAGAGAGAGAGAGAGAGATAGCAAGACTAGTCTGACTAACCAGCGCACAGGCTCCAGCCATAACATTCAAATGGTTAATCTGGAAAAGAAAAGAAAAAAAAGCTCTCGGCACATAACGGGGCTGGCAGATTGGACCGACCATTTCATACATTGAAACCTCCTGCAAAGACTGTCATGAAGAGTTCCTCTGCTTTTCAGAATGTGCTTTTTGCTTGAGCATTTTTACCATGAAACCTTGACAAAGCTTGGACTGTGCGTGACATGACCAGCAGAATATCCAGTTTTAGGGGACCTACATATCACCATTTACCACTTTTTTTGTTTCTTTGTTTTTGTACAAGATTTACTTCCTGATTTGTGCTCGTTCCCATTTACCGCCAATGTTTTAAGGAATTTTTGATGGTTTTTACTGAGACTTGTTTCCTTACAATAGTTTGACCATGACCCCATTACAGGACATTGGTCTGGGCACGGATTGTCTTCAAATTATCTACTCACAGGATACACACATCATCACCAGAACACTTTTTTTTCCCCCCCTTTTTGTACACAAGACTTGCTGCCTAATTAGGACTCATTCCCATGTGCTGCTAGCATTTTTTTAAAACAAATTTTAAAGATCAATACAGAGAAGTTCCAGTGTTCTGAAATACCTTGGTATGTCTGACTGGGAGTTTTTAGAGTCGTCAGTTTATAAAAAAAAAAAAATCAGCTGTTGGAGCAAAGAGCCTCTAGATGAATGCTACAAACACTGAAGAAACAGGGCTCAACCTATTGGCCCTCTTCAGGCAGATTACGAACAAACAAATAAAAGAAATAAATGTATAGTGGGAATAAACAAGTGCAGTTGAGTAAGTTCTGGGTCGTTAATAAAAATCGCTGGACAGGGACAGGATCTGAAGAAAAGGTACAGAAGAGATGGGATGAAAAGGATGGCCATGAAATTCTGAATCCTTCCACGACAGCGACGGGAATCGGTCAGTTCAGTATTTTGAACAGAACTGTTTGCTCATGCCGTACCAGAATCCTCTACCATCTCCTGGTTGAGGACTCATCAGTAGTCAGGTTTATCAGCAGCTGTTGCAGTCCTCCTGTGGTATCTGATATTGAGCACCATCTCCAATTTTCTGGTGTTTCCAGCACAACGCTAGAACGCCACATCCAGCAGATTGCCAGAGGGGCCAGTGAAGAATGGAAAAAGGAAATGGTAAATTAGCAACATAAAGAAATAAGTTACTGAGAAGTAAATCATGAATAATTGAAATAAAGGAACACATCTAAACCTGTGCTTGTGGACCAAAAATGAATGAAAGGGAGGTTACTTGGATACAAGAGAGAACATAGTATAAAGAAACAGTTTGAATTAAGTTAAGTTTCAAAGTAAAAGAAAAAAGTATAAAAAATGTGTGTGTGTGTTAATGAAAACAGGAGCAATATACCAGATCCTGAAGAAGATGGAGGAACCATATGAAAGATACCGACTTCAACCAGCTGTTCCCTGGCGATACCTCGTAAGTGTTCTCTGATCAGATCGTCATCAGGTGCGCAAGGGTTGAAGGAGTAAAGAGGGGGAAGAATGGGAGAGGGTCGGTGGCTCATGGCCTATGGCTGTTATGCCATAACCTTCGTTCATCTTGTTAGTTACATGGCTTTATAGATGCTGTAGTTTTCTACAAGGCTAGTGCTTCAAACAGAACCCAGCTGGGAGTTGAAACAAGAATAAAACAAGGTGCTGCAAATTGTCTTTGCTGGTGGGACTGGTTAAAACGGTTGTTTTCTCAGTAATGTTCTCGGTGACAGTCAGGGTTATTGTTACGACTTGTCACCCACCTCCACATTGCTGGTGTGATTGTTCTTGTCAGTCTCTTCCACAAAAGAGTTCCAAGTTTTCTATTGTTCTCTCTGTCTCTTTCTGTCTGTCTGTCTCTGTCAATGTGTCTGCCTGTCTCTCTCTCTGTCTCTGTCTCTCCCACTTTGTCTCCATTTCTTTCTCCCTGTATCTCTGTCTGACTGTTAGTCTGTTTCTCAAAGGGACTTCATATCATAGTTTGTGAAGGTTTTGACATTTTCATTTTTACATCTTGTTCACATTCATCTCCCCCCCCCCCCCCCCCCCCCCACCCTTTTTTTTTTTTTTTTTTTTAATCGCTGCTGCATCATTTTCTTCAATGTCAGAAGTGTTGTTTACCTAGATTAACACACATTATTTTCACCCAGAGC
The DNA here is from genome assembly GCA_016801955.1 of Conus betulinus. Taxonomy (NCBI): domain Eukaryota; kingdom Metazoa; phylum Mollusca; class Gastropoda; order Neogastropoda; family Conidae; genus Conus; species Conus betulinus. Next base: position 626,781 of record JADBJO010000040.1, on the reverse strand, counting down.
ATAAACTGTCATGTGATAGCTAACATTGAAATGTCGTTCATCAGTGCTGTGTTTACATTGTCTTGATCAGCAGTGGCAAAGGCAACAGAAAATATATGAAAAGTGGAAAAGGTTTGCGAGGAATGTCCAGTGGAGGGATGGAGAAAAAGGAAGCAAGCAACGGCACCTACGTCACCTACTTTAATGCACAAGGATACTCCGAAGCCCAGACATCAAGAAAGCGCCAAGGAGGGTACGTTGCAAGTGAGAGAATTACATCACTGAAAAAAAAAAAAAATTGCTTGTCTTTGAAATCTGAGTATTTACTTTATTCTGTTACCTTTTTGCTTAAAAGGTTATATGTAAGATGCTTGACTCTGACTGTGTGTCAGTCTGTTTGTCTGTTAGCAGTCTTTTTTTTTTTTTTTACTAATTATCACTGTTTAGTACTGTTGGATTTGCATACTGGCTTAATTTTGCCTCCCACCTTCATGAACCAAAGTGGCCACGAATGAACAGCATCTATCAGCTGGCCTGTCCGTTCCAGGGTAGTAGTGAGGGGGATGTGCAGATTCCACTTTGCTTATAATATGTTCAGGATAGCTTTGGTCTTGCTCGTGGAAAGGTGTTTTACTTCTGGTTCTCAGCATCTTGCAAGAGAAGTTGAAAACTGCTCATGCTTTAATTTCAGTAGGTCTAAATAGTGGAGCAGTGCCATACTTGGCTGCATGGCTCAGAAGGCAACGAAGAAAGACCTGTCTTTCCATAGTATGCCAAAGGTACAGATGATGAATGAACAGGCGCATTGATATGGCAGATCTTTAGTGTGTAATGCGATGTCTGCTCATTGGTTCTAGAGTCAGTATTAGTTGACTGTCAGAGTAGACTCTTTATGCTGACCAGTCAGGACATAGCTTTCTACAGATGCGGGATGACTCATTACAGTCAGCTACTGCAATCATAAAACTTTCAATGCAGTTGTAATAAAACCAAATCCAGCCAGTCGTACAGATTGATTGCATCAGTAGCCTGTTTGCCTCAGGCAGAGCAAAGATTTGCTCTCATCATTTAGCCAGTAATGTTTCAAATACTTTTACCATGTACTGTGCTTTGTGTGTTTATCTGTATTTTGGCTCGTTTTTCAGCACTGTTGCAGTCGGCTTCAAGTCTTCTCATCATACTTAATCTTAACCATTGCTGACAATCACACAACAAAGTACTACAGGAAGGAGGACACCATTTATGAATATTATACCAGAAGACCTGTTTTAATTTTTTTTCTACCTGTAAATTTTGCAGACAGTTGACTGTGCTGTGATCACTGTTGTGATAGCATGCTGGAATTATTTGTAACCCAGGTTCACGCACGCTTTACCCCAAGGAAACAAAAATACACAATGTATTGCCAACTTTAAATTTTAATTCCAGTCACTGTCTTTCCTGCAATTCCAAAGAATACAGTCTTCCAAAATTTGAACTACCAATTAGGATAATGAAAGCAATAAAACAATGGGATAGAGAAGAAAACAAGAAATAGCAGATGCGGAAAAGTAGCACTGAAAAAGGAAAAATAATAAACAGTCACTTATTAAATAGAAAATTACAAGCAAAAAACAATAGGAATCAAAACACTAATTCAAGTTTCCCAATAACATTGGAGAACAAAAGGGTGGGCACATATTTAAATCTGTTCCCCTGGCAGGATCATTACATCAATAACCCCCGTTACAACATTTTTCCATTTTACTTTTAGAAGGGGATAGTGTCAACTCCACTGTGATCAAATCCAATCGTCAAATTGAATAGCAGGGATTACACACATCCCAGCCAACACCGGATGGGTTTGGCAAAACCACAGCTATGCCCAAGTGTGGTCAGTTCACAATTAATACTAATAGGCCCATAGCCTAACAAAACATTAATTCACCCTTGACATTTGCCATTCCAGCCAAATAGTACCCACTTTGTCAGCATTACCTCAACACCAGAATATGAACTGCTGACCCTCAGTAGAATTAATAGTTACATTAATGCTCGGAAGCATTAAGAAAAGGTCCCCACAATATCCGCAATCAATAGAACTACCTAAAGGAATGAAAATAATATCAAACAAACAAAAGAAAAATGGAATAATCATCAGAAGATCAGTCAAAACCACAACACAGCATTGGCCACGATTAGGTTACGGCCAAACTAAGAGCGCATAAAGTAATGCAAGGTCATTGTGCCCGCATTCAAAGAAATCAAACAACATATATATATACAAGCGACACATCATGTCCAAAACATGAGAATTAACTAAGTATTATTGTCAAAACTATCACACCTAACATGGTGTAATACATTATGCCGATCAAATGGTAATGCGTCCAAATAGCCTGCACAGTAAAACCGAAAAAACGCTAGTGAAATAAAACATCATACGATCTTGCTCTCTAGGGAACAATCAATAACGAAAAGCAGGGATAGCCAATTGTCAACACCGAAAGACTATCGACATCCCAATATTTTTTCTCAATTAATAACATAATATATAACGCACCCCCTTTGATATCACGCCGCCAAACTCTCTAAAACCGTTGACTTCATTTAAAAATAACAGTCCAAACTATGAATGGTGATTGAATTAACAAATAACTGCAACTACCCAGCTAACATATTTCACTATTGTATTCCTTCAAAACACAATGAATGCCAGGCTACAACAGAATTTGGAACAACATAAGGCAAAATTCGGCGAAATGCGAAAATTTGAAGGAATGCACAATGAAAGGCAAAAACCTAATTTTATGCTTAATCCTATTTGAAAACAGCATCTAAAATTTACACCAGTAATTTGTTGACCCACTGTCAACCAATCTAATAATAATACACCAATTTAAGCATATTAGTCCCTAACTATAAACTCAATCAATTCCGCAATCTAAACTAAATACAGTTTTTAATATTTTGATCCAGAGAAACACGGACTTAATAAAAACCCATAAATTAACGTAACCTACCAACATACAAAATATAAATGACCAAATTCTGTATCCACCATACATACACAATCAATCCGCTCCCACAAAACTAATATGACTTCCCCAAACACAATCCTGTATTGTCACTCACATTATTAATACTTATAACGAGTTATCCTAAAACTTTGCTCCTCTAAGTCTTTATAAAGTAAAACATAGTGGCTGCCTACCACATGGTCATTCTAAAGCCCACAAATGTGCAAAATCAAAATCCTTTTAAATCTAAACATTACACCACAATCCAGTAAAATAAAACCATGAAAACGAAACATAACACAATACAATATTAACTACATACATATATTTTTTTTTCAAACAAACTCAACTAACCTGATTTAGCACTAACTGCATCTGCCAAGATTCAAGTGTGATCTTCCCTCTCTTGTCCCAGCAGGAAGTGGCAGAAGAACACCAACAGACCGGAAGTGTCTAATTACTCAGACCTACTGAAAATGACTATTTAGCGCAAACTCACTAATTTTAAGACACTCATCTAATTACTAAGTCAAATAAAAAATATATTATAAATTATACATTGACAACCTTAAAATTACTAACCTGACCACATTAGACAGGTTACAATCACCCCTCCTAAAAAAAAATGTTTACATACCTCAATTTATGTCAAATGGAAAATTGAAGGTGCAAACATTTTGGGAAAACACTAATACACATAAAATAATTAGATGCATCCCCAGAACAAAATATAATTAGCGATGTCTTGATCTTAATGCCACTAGGTCAAAACATGCTGCAGGTTACTTATTAAGTGATCACACGGCAAATGTTAAAGGAGTCCCTAATTGAACTTTAGCGGTTACCGCAAGCACGCCAATCTCACATTTTGACCCACTAACAGTGTCGTCCAAACTAGTAAGTTTACCAAAAACTACTCATAAAAGTGATTTCAAACATATTCACTGTACCCTAATTACACAGTAATTTAGCACAGTAAAGCAACAAATGCGACGTGTCAAATAAACACATTTGACACAATTAATCAAAACATACATATGAACCAGCCCACTCACACTGTGACAACCACTCTGAACACTCGCCCAACAGGGCTACAGGGCCACCGTTGCATGTCCAGTGGAAACCTCTGTTAAAGTGTCCAAAAATAAGTCCAAAATGGGTCAACCCAAGATGTTTGGCGGGAAATCATAATAACCAACAAATTTTCCCTGAGTAAAAGGGTTTGAGGAAACTTCCACAAAACTCGACACGTACCAACTACCAAATGCGCGTTGGTGCCACCAAGAACACTCCAAGAAAATGTCTTCAGTTGAAAAAGTAAATACAGCACACCAAAAAACACAACACAATAACCTTAAATTGTGTATGAGCAATTATTTACAATGTGAGAAGTACTCTGAGTACCTGCTCAACCACACAGCAACACGCTCAGGGTCTAAAGGGCTCAGCTAACATGTGCAAACGGTACTGAGCCTTGTCAACTAGGACCCTCCTCCAAATGCTTCCGGATTTGGACCACATGGGTTAAATTCAGTCTGTCTACAGGCTTGGGTTTCCTAAGGGATCTTCTTAGGGCAGGAGTGGGGGTTGGAATTTTCTCAGTGCTACTGGTACTGTCCGAATCCTCTGAATTGGAGGAAACTTCTGACTGAGACATGTCATTCAATGCTCCCGAAGGTAGACTACCCACTATCAATTCTTCATTCACAGGCTGCTCAACCTGCTGATCTGCAGACTGACTCACATCGGGCTGATCCCCCCAGCCCTGGTCCCTGTCAACCCGTACCACACTTTCTACTGGAGGATCATCCTGACCAACAACAGACCTAGGAAAGTATTCAGTAGCATCGGCCTTCAGTTTCCCTATGGATGGAAGGCACCACTGGAGCAATTTCAAGAGTGCACCCCCTGAAACTCATCTGTCACGCCCTAAGACAGACTCAGGTTCCTGAACAACTATACAAGGTGGAACTTTAGGCCTAACCTGCACTGGAATTTCCCTAAAGCTTCCTGAACTGGAGGGTCAATCATACCTATAGGTAACAAATAATTTCTATGGAGAGTTCTCTTGGGCCCTGTCGCTGCTTCATCTTGGACCGTATACACTGGCAGACCATCCTTCTTTGCTATCACTACATGAACCGCATTCTCCCACCTATCACTCAACTTTGAATCTAATCTTGGTCCTAACTTGCGAACTAACACTCTGTCTCCAATTTCCAACTCAGCCGCTCTTGCAGCGACATCATACCTAGCCTTGTTCCGTGCGTTTGTTTTGGCCATGTTTTCAGAAGCCTTCTGATAAGCAGATGCTAGCCTTTGTTTCAGACCCTTGATGTAGTTTGAAGGTGACCCTTGTCTCTTGAGACTAATATCTATGCCAAATGCAAGGTCAACAGGTAATCTAGGATGACGGCCGAAAAACAAAAAGTACGGGGAGTGCCCGGTACTCTGGTGAATGCAGCAGTTGTAGGCATGCACCACTTCTGGAAGGGTTTCATAATATTTATCTCTTGAGTATCTTCTAAACTCCTGAGCATGCCTAACAGGGTTCTGTTCCACCTTTCTACAGGGTTACCTGATGGATGGTATGGGGTGGTCCTACATTTCTCTATCCCAGCTACCTGACACAACTCCTTTACTAGCTTGGATTCAAAATCCCTACCCTGATCAGATAAAATACGTCTGGGAAAACCATAGGTCATGAAACATTCCTTCCACAATGTCCTAGCTACAGTTCTAGCAGTCTGGTCTTTTGTGCGCACAGCGTGCCCAAATTTTTGTGAAATGGTCCATCATGACAAGTATGTTATGCTTCTGGCCATTTGCCTCAATGGTGAGGAAGTCTATGGAAAGAAGTTCCATTGGGCATGTGGTCACGATGGAGTTCATTGGAGCTTTCTGGCACTTAGCACCCTTCCTAATACAGCGAGAACAGTTCTTTATCTTCTGTTCCAGATCTCTGGCCATGTAGGGCCAAAAGAACCTCATCCTAAGCTGTGCAATGCCATCTTCAAAATGGGTGTGGAAAAGGTCATCATGCACCCCCTTTAGAGCAGCTTTCCTGTAGGGCAAGGGAAGAACTAACTGGAAATGGCTGACCTGATTATCTGTCCCAACCTTCCTGTACAACACTCCCTGCTTTCAAGACAAACTTCTTTTGCTCCCTAGCATAAACCTTGAAATCTGGACCATGTGCCTCGGCTGTATCTAGCATCTTACCGCGCTCCAAGCACTTGATGATGTAGGAGAGATGCTTGTCTGCCAACTGAGCCTTCCTCCAATCTGTGACTGTATTGATGGACTCATGCTCAGCTTTGGGGTCAAGTATACCATCTGGTATTAACTTGGGGTCAGTCATCAACTGCTCAACGGCAGGAAAAACATTATCCTTGTCAATCAGAAACCCATCCTCATCCTCAGCAACTCCTGGTAAACTGTCACAGGTATTAGGACCAAATGAGTGAACATAATGGGACTGTAGTATGGCTTGTACAGAGTCTGAGGCAATAGAACTAAAACTCTCTAGCTGATCCCTGTCAAAAGACTTGGCTTTCTGCACTAAAAAAGCTACATCATCTAAGGACTTCTTATACTGATCATCAACACAGGGGTCCTCTCGAGGAAGTCTTGACAAAGCGTCTGCATCTGTGAGTTAGTCCCTTCTTGTACCTAAGTTCAAAGTCAAAAATGGAGAGTGAAGAGAGCCACCTGTGACTCGTGGCATCCAGCTTTGCATTTTTTAAAATGTAGCAAAGGGGATATTGTCTGTGACCACTGTCACCTTGGTACCCAAGAGGTAGTCCCTGAACTTGTCACACATTGCCCATTTCAATGCAAGGAACTCGCGCTTGTGAGCTGGGTAAATTTTGTTCAGACTTGTTCAGCCCTCGACTAGCGTAAGCAATGACCTTGCTTTTGCCCTCAAACTCTTGGTAAAGGACAGCACCTAATCCCACACCACTAGCATCGCAATGGACAACAAATGGTTTGGAACGATCGGCTAGACCTAGTACCAAGTCGCTGGTAAGTGCCGAGATCAACGACCTGAAAGATTTTTCTTGGGCGTCCCCCCAAGAAGAAGAAAAAGAAGAAGAAAGAGTTATCTTGCCTTGCCTCTTTCCAGACTTAGAACGACTTCCCGGGGCATAACCCACAGTCAAATCATTCAAGGGTCTTGCAAGTGAAGAGAAATTTGGGATGAAGCGACGGTAGAATCCTGCAAACCCGATGAAACTCTTCACATCCTTTACTGTTTTTGGCCTGGGCCAATCTTTGACAGTAGCTATCTATCTTGTCTGGATCAGGACGAATAGTACCTTCAGATATCACATAGCCCAAGTGTTTGACTTGTGTAGCACCGAAAATGCATTTTTCAGGATCAAGCTTCAGGTTGTACTTACATAGTCTCTCTAGTACCCTAATGGTACGCTCTTCTAGTTCTTCAAGGGTTTCAGCATGAATCAAAACATCATCTAAAAAGATAATCAATTGTGTCAAGTTCATGTCACTAAAGACTGCCTCCATGAGTCTCTGGAAGCAGGCTGGGGCGTTGGCTAAACCTTGACTGAGCCTGTCCCACTCAAAAAGACCAAAGGGTGTTATGAAAGCTGAGTACCTACTTGCCCTCTCTGTCATTGGGACTGGTAGTAAGCTTTACATAGATCTAAAGTTGTAAAGAACTTTGCCCCATTGAGTGTTAATAGGAGATCTTCAATTTTGGGGATGGAATAACTATCTTTGACAGTCCTAGCATTCAGTTTCCTGTAATCTATGCACATCCTGAGTGCGCCTGTCTTCTTCCTAACGAGCACAATAGGACTCGAAAATGGGGAATTGGATGGGCGGATAATCTTGGCATCCAAAAGCCCCTTAATGTGTTGTCTACACTCCTCAAAGTCCCTTGGGGGTATGGGCCTAGCTCTCTCTCTGATGTCTGGGCCTGGTGTGATCTCCATATCAAATGGATCACCTGTCTCTGCTCTGCCTATGTCAAATTCACCGTAACAAAAGCCTTCTTTACTGACTGCAGCCTATACTCAAAATGTTGACACCAGTCCGGGTGGGTGGTTTTCGCCTCACCAAACTTAAAATTTATGGTTGTATCTTGATCTGCAGAAATATTAGTATGGGTGCTTCCTGAGAAAACAGCAGTCTCCGGTGAATGAGGGGCCAGATTGGACACTACTTTGTTGACATCATATTCATGATGGTAAATGAATATGTCAGCAATTTCCTGATTCTTTTTGAGCGAGATGGCACTGTCAGACTCATTCATCACTACTACTTTGACATTTGCTAGGCAGAGCAGAGACAGGTGATCCATTTGATATGGAGATCACACCAGGCCCAGACATCAGAGAGAGAGCTAGGCCCATACCCCCAAGGGACTTTGAGGAGTGTAGACAACACATTAAGGGGCTTTTGGATGCCAAGATTATCCGCCCATCCAATTCCCCATTTTCGAGTCCTATTGTGCTCGTTAGGAAGAAGACAGGCGCACTCAGGATGTGCATAGATTACAGGAAACTGAATGCTAGGACTGTCAAAGATAGTTATTCCATCCCCAAAATTGAAGATCTCCTATTAACACTCAATGGGGCAAAGTTCTTTACAACTTTAGATCTATGTAAAGCTTACTACCAGGTCCCAATGACAGAGAGGGCAAGTAGGTACTCAGCTTTCATAACACCCTTTGGTCTTTTTGAGTGGGACAGGCTCAGTCAAGGTTTAGCCAACGCCCCAGCCTGCTTCCAGAGACTCATGGAGGCAGTCTTTAGTGACATGAACTTGACACAATTGATTATCTTTTTAGATGATGTTTTGATTCATGCTGAAACCCTTGAAGAACTAGAAGAGCGTACCATTAGGGTACTAGAGAGACTATGTAAGTACAACCTGAAGCTTGATCCTGAAAAATGCATTTTCGGTGCTACACAAAGTCAAACACTTGGCTATGTGATATCTGAAGGTACTATTCGTCCTGATCAGACAAGATAGCTACTGTCAAAGAGGCCCAGGCCAAAAACAGTAAAGGATGTGAAGAGTTTCATCGGGTTTGCAGGATTCTACCGTCGCTTCATCCCAAATTTCTCTTCACTTGCAAGACCCTTGAATGATTTGACTGTGGGTTATGCCCCGGGAAGTCGTTCTAAGTCTGGAAAGAGGCAAGGCAAGATAACTCTTTTTCTTCTTCTGTTTCTTCTTCTTGGGGGGACGCCCAAGAAAAATCTTTCAGGTCGTTGATCTCGGCACTTACCAGCGACTTGGTACTAGGTCTAGCCGATCGTTCCAAACCATTTGTTGTCCATTGCGATGCTAGTGGTGTGGGATTAGGTGCTGTCCTTTACCAAGAGTTTGAGGGCAAAAGCAAGGTCATTGCTTACGCTAGTCGAGGGCTGAACAAGTCTGAACAAAATTACCCAGCTCACAAGCGCGAGTTCCTTGCATTGAAATGGGCAATGTGTGACAAGTTCAGGGACTACCTCTTGGTACCAAGGTGACAGTGGTCACAGACAATAATCCCCTTTGCTACATTTTAAAAAATGCAAAGCTGGATGCCACGAGTCACAGGTGGCTCTCTCTTCACTCTCCATTTTTGACTTTGAACTTAGGTACAAGAAGGGACTAACTCACACAGATGCAGACGCTTTGTCAAGACTTCCTCGAGAGGACCCCTGTGTTGATGATCAGTATAAGAAGTCCTTAGATGATGTAGCTTTTTTAGTGCAGAAAGCCAAGTCTTTTGACAGGGATCAGCTAGAGAGTTTTAGTTCTATTGCCTCAGACTCTGTACAAGCCATACTACAGTCCCATTATGTTCACTCATTTGGTCCTAATACCTGTGACAGTTTACCAGGAGTTGCTGAGGATGAGGATGGGTTTTCTGATTGACAAGGATAATGTTTTTCCTGCCGTTGAGCAGTTGATGACTGACCCCAAGTTAATACCAGATGGTATACTTGACCCCAAAGCTGAGCATGAGTCCATCAATACAGTCACAGATTGGAGGAAGGCTCAGTTGGCAGACAAGCATCTCTCCTACATCATCAAGTGCTTGGAGCGCGGTAAGATGCTAGATACAGCCGAGGCACATGGTCCAGATTTCAAGGTTTATGCTAGGGAGCAAAAGAAGTTTGTCTTGAAGCAGGGAGTGTTGTACAGGAAGGTTGGGACAGATAATCAGGTCAGCCATTTCCAGTAGTTCTTCCCTTGCCCTACAGGAAAGCTGCTCTAAAGGGGGTGCATGATGACCTTTTCCACACCCATTTTGAAGATGGCATTGCACAGCTTAGGATGAGGTTCTTTTGGCCCTACATGGCCAGAGATCTGGAACAGAAGATAAAGAACTGTTCTCGCTGTATTAGGAAGGGTGCTAAGTGCCAGAAAGCTCCAATGAACTCCATCGTGACCACATGCCCAATGGAACTTCTTTCCATAGACTTCCTCACCATTGAGGCAAATGGCCAGAAGCATAACATACTTGTCATGATGGACCATTTCACAAAATTTGGGCACGCTGTGCGCACAAAAGACCAGACTGCTAGAACTGTAGCTAGGACATTGTGGAAGGAATGTTTCATGACCTATGGTTTTCCCAGACGTATTTTATCTGATCAGGGTAGGGATTTTGAATCCAAGCTAGTAAAGGAGTTGTGTCAGGTAGCTGGGATAGAGAAATGTAGGACCACCCCATACCATCCATCAGGTAACCCTGTAGAAAGGTGGAACAGAACCCTGTTAGGCATGCTCAGGAGTTTAGAAGATACTCAAGAGATAAATATTATGAAAACCCTTCCAGAAGTGGTGCATGCCTACAACTGCTGCATTCACCAGAGTACCGGGCACTCCCCGTACTTTTTGTTTTTTCGGCCGTCATCCTAGATTACCTGTTGACCTTGCATTTGGCATAGATATTAGTCTCAAGAGACAAGGGTCACCTTCAAACTACATCAAGGGTCTGAAACAAAGGCTAGCATCTGCTTATCAGAAGGCTTCTGAAAACATGGCCAAAACAAACGCACGGAACAAGGCTAGGTATGATGTCGCTGCAAGAGCGGCTGAGTTGGAAATTGGAGACAGAGTGTTAGTTCGCAAGTTAGGACCAAGATTAGATTCAAAGTTGAGTTATAGGTGGGAGAATGCGGTTCATGTAGTGATAGCAAAGAAGGATGGTCTGCCAGTGTATACGGTCCAAGATGAAGCAGCGACAGGGCCAAGAGAACTCTCTCCATAGAAATTATTTGTTACCTATAGGTATGATTGACCCTCCAGTTCAGGAAGCTTTTAGGGAAATTCCAGTGCAGGTTAGGCCTAAAGTTCCACCTTGTATAGTTGTTCAGGAACCTGAGTCTGTCTTAGGCATGACAGATGAGTTTCAAGGGTGCACTCTTGAAATTGCTCCAGTGGTGCCTTCCATAGGGAAACTGAGGCCGATGCTACTGAATACTTTCCTAGGTCTGTTGTTGGTCAGGATGATCCTCCAGTAGAAAGTGTGGTACGGGTTGACAGGGACCAGGGCTGGGGGGATCAGCCCGATGTGAGTCAGTCTGCAGATCAGCAGGTTGAGCAGCCTGTGAATGAAGAATGATAGTGGGTAGTCTACCTTCGGGAGCATTGAATGACATGTCTCAGTCAGAAGTTTCCTCCAATTCAGAGGATTCGGACAGTACCAGTAGCACTGAGAAAATTCCAACCCCCACTCCTGCCCTAAGAAGATCCCTTAGGAAACCCAAGCCTGTAGACAGACTGAATTTAACCCATGTGGTCCAAATCCGGAAGCATTTGGAGGAGGGTCTAGTTGACAAGGCTCAGTACCGTTTTGCACATGTTAGCTGATAGCCCTTTAGACCCTGAGCGTGTTGCTGTGGTTGAGCACATTAGACAGGTTACACATATTATTCCAGAGCGACCAGCCAGGTGAGTGCCTCTGACGTTAACACTCAAGCAAAGGGAACAGCATCGTGGGAGAAGGTAGAAGTGGAAGCATCCAATGCTCCAAACATCCGTCGACATTCAGCGACCTACAGATCCTCCAGTGGTATGTTGGTTGACTTTGCTTTTGGTGTGTTTCTTTATCTTTCGTTTTCTTCTTGGAGAAGAATATATGTGTGTGTGTGCATGCATGCATGTCCATGCATGTGTGTGAACGTGTGCATGCGTCTGTATTTGCATGAATGTGTGTGTGTGTGTGCATGTGTTGTGTGTGTATGTGTATGTGCGTACTCAGGAACGTGTATAGTTATGATGATGTATTTGAGCTGACTCTCATAATCAAAATCTTTTGATTTTCATTCTTTTAGTTATCAGAACAGTGCATATTAAACATTTCTCTCATTTATTCTTCTGACAAGACTGGCATCACATTTATAACAGAGCAGCATTTTGTGGGTAAACATGAGATGTTTTAAACTAGAAATAAGAAGCATAAGCGGCGGTAGTTTGCAGTCTTTTATTGTTTTAGTTTCTTTGCCGTGTTTTTTAATTAAAGAAAAAAACTTGCTTCGGTCTGAAGGTTAAGTCTTGTTTTAAACAGTTTTTTTTTTATGTTTGTCTGATTATTATTTAGCTGAAAATAATTACGCCAATTGATAAGAAGTATGATAATTAATGATAATATGATGAACATTGCAATGCATACATACACAGTCCTGCTTACAGGGCTTACAAAAGGAAGGAAAATGATAAATAATCAAAACTGATCAATGAAAATAATTTCATAAGACCCTTTTCTTATGATAGAGATGACTCATGTACTATTGCTGATGAGGTTGTGTTTAATTTGCTGTTGCAGATAAGTAAAGTTGAGGAGTTTCTGGCTTCTCAGATGACGGATTTGGATTGAGGTGACTGGAGACCAGCAAGTGTGTATGTGAATCTATTGGACTGGCTGCACTTAAACCAGCCCATGTTTGCTTCCATAATTGTGTCCTGCTTCGATGTTAAACAAAGCTGATCTTGTGTCGGAGTAACAACACTGCAAACAAACTTTAAGATTGTCATCCTCATCGTTGTTATTACTGTTTTTGTTTTTATTTGGTTTGAATCATGGCAGCGCCAAAAACACTTTCTGATGACAGATGGGCGTCAAGAAGTTATGACCTCCATGTGTCCAGGGCTGCCTAAATTGTACAGAGTTCAGGGCCAAAATATATATGTAAGGGTTTTTTTTTCTCTGAAGACCTGTTCCCAACTTTCTCTAGAATTTCTGCCTATTTACTTATCATGATGAAAGATAAAAAGAAGGCAACGTTACTGTGAGGTCAGATGGACAGATCTCTTTTACCGCCTTACCACATGCGAGACCTTGCTGTCGGCAGAACTCCTGCAGTGCAAGCCCCGACAGTGGCAGTTGTGGCACACGTTGAAGACGGTTGCCCTGGACATCTGTAGGTTTTGCAGTCCTTTTCTCACTGGACTGGTATTTTGAACCCAGCAACGTCTGGGTTTTATACTGTACATTTTACTGTTTTTGTATCTGCCGACCGTGAAGTCTTCCTTCTTGTCTGTCAGTCTGCTGCTGTATGCCTTTTAGTTGTTTCATTTGATCGTGAAATGGTTGTAGTAGAATTCTGAGGCAGTTCATTGTTGAGTTTAGCGGTCCCTCTCTTTCTCATTTGGCTACAGGAGGTTCACTGCGGATGAGAGCTTTGTGCCTGCACCTGTTTTAAGGTAGTCTCAATCCGTCTGCAGGGAAATGCCCAAACATGACGGGACTTATTCTACCTTGTTAACACCGATATCACTACAATGCCACAGCCAGGCTCAGTATGGTTGGTTAACATACGTGTGAAATCAAGATGAAGTTGTAAGGTGGGAGGAGGTCAGTATCTTGCCCTGCTTTCATCCATCGTTTGTCTTTGTCCGAGTCCTGTTCTCTTGCACCGACCACTGACCACTTCCAGGGGAGAGAGTCTTTCAGTTGGCCAGGTTGTCTTTACATGTAACCATGTTTGCCATGTACAGTGAGGTTTGCTGATCGCCTGCACGCACCCACCCGCCCGAAGACCATGGTGTGTTTGTGTGCTTCAAGTTTGACACTAGCAGCAGGGAAGTGTGGTAAAGATACAGCCAACTCATGAACAGGAGGCAGATCGAGAGCCAGTCAGATCAGCATCAAGTGGTGTATGTTTCATTGTTTGCGCAATGGGACTCCAAATACTGAGATGCCAAGATATTGATCCTGGCTCCTATACATCCCTGATAAGTCCAGTAGACACTGAAAGATCAAAAAGCCCACTGCAGATTTAAACCACAACTGTGTCTTTTTAATTTACTGAAAATAGTCTTTAAAAAGTTGCTTGAAAAAAATCTTCAGGTTACAGGCATTTGAAGAGAGGGAGAAAGCAGCTGCTGCCTTTTGGGAAATACAGAAGTGGTAGAATCAAGAATGTAGTAACATTGGTGTTAACAGAGTAAGATTAGTCATGTTCAGGCATTCCTCTGCAGATTGAATGAACAAAAGTGTTAAACAGTTTAGTTGTGTTTCAGTTCTATACAAAATTAGAAATGTTTTGCTAAGGAGCTGTAATGTGAAGGCATATGTATGTCTGTCTGTGTGTTGTGATTTTGATCATTATTAGAGCAATTTTAGTGCACCATATTACAAAACTATATAGAGAAATGATGAATTGATGTATCATGAAGAGTTGTTTCAAACTGCCAGAGTGGATTCAGTGATTGTTTCATAGCTACATGTGACAAAGACACGGATAGAAATGGATGAATACATGCAGTGCAGAATTTTCGAGCTTGAGAGCCTACCAGTTCAGGATATTTTGCTTTTGTTTGTTTGTGCCCGTCCAAGCATGCAAGGATATCCATTTGTTTGACATTTTTCTTTTGCAAAGAGTGGAAAGTTCTTTGCCTTATTTTTCGTTTGTATTTTTCTTTTTTTTTCTTTCTCTTCTTCTTTTAAAGGTCTATTATCAAGATCACTTTATCCTAGTTTATTTGTCATCATACAGAGCTGTGATATACTAAGGTGCAAAAGAAAGGTGTAACATCTTTTTACAGAGTGCACTATTTTATGTGTTTATTCATATAAATGTACTCTATTTTCGGAGGAAAGAAAATTAGCTATGAGGATTTTTTGCTATAATAGTTTCTTTATGCTTTTTACGGTGTGCGCCATTTTATAGGTTCATTGTTGTAAATGTACTGTTTGTTCTGAGGAAAGGAAGTTAAATATGAGGATTTTGCTATAACTGTTTCTTTGATCTTTGTTACAATGCATAGTGGCATAGGTGACTCGTTTCAACATGTGGTTATTCAGGTATAGCAGCATTTACACTTTTCGGCAATATCCTCATAGTGTTGATCGGCTTTTCATATACAATTTTTTGTTGTTGATGTCTTTGCATGTCAAAATGGTGTGCTTCTTTTTCGCCTTTTTCAAAAATTTTTTTTTTCATATTCATATGTATACATTGATTTGCAATCTTCATAAGCAATTGGTATTGTTACAGTAAGTTTCGATGCTAAGAAGAGATCCTGTAGATGTTTTAAAATGAAGTTGATATCCGTCCAGTTACAGAAAAAATGGATAAAGTGAATTGCTTGAAAATGATGATGATGATTTTATTCAAAAAGTGAGGAGGTAAAGATTAATCATCTTCTGTAACCGTTTGTAACCATATGTATCTGTTGAATTTCTTGTGTACTGTAATATTTTGCTGAACAAACTATTGCTATGTTGTTACCAGAAGTCTTGGGGTCCGATTCCTCAAAAATGCAGGGTGTTGAGGCAATGGGGCGTTGTAATACATGGTCTCTTGAGGTCTTCTATGTGTAGATTGATTGCTGTAGAACAATGCTTAAGGTTGCATTATGCTGCCATCACTGACAGAAGATGCTCAGCTTCCTTTTAACATTTTCATCATCATGTTTCTTAAAGTTTTTGCATACTGAATATCATTGTTAGAAACTCCCGCATATTGCCAGTGAATATCCTCTCCTGCTAAGGGGGATTATTCTCCTGTAACTACATAAGATAGAGAAAGTAGTGCAGCATAGTACAGTAATTGAATAATTGACGAGGATATTCTGCTTCCTTTTAACCTTGTCATAATTGTGTTCCTTTGTTCTCTGTCTGAATAGATGTTCCTTCCTGTATGTATGTTCCTTCCTGTATGTATAGATAGAAATTTAATTCTTATTTCCAAAGAATACCATTGCATGTTATAGGCAAATGTTTGCCCAAGACTGCTGACAATTGTGAAAGTTTACACAACATTAATCAATTGACATTAAGTATGACCAACTTTACATAAACTGAGTGAATGAACAGGGATGACAACACAGGGAAATATAAGCGGGACTGATCAAGGTCAAGGTGAAGGAGAAACAAATCGATAGAATTATAGAGAAACTTAACATTTCACTGCTGGCGGTGAGTGTCGAAAGTGTAGCATGCTGATATAAACCTGTTGACACATAGCAAGACCAGGTAGAGTGATGATTTGCAGTCATATACAACACACATCGATTTGTACAGAGTCCAGGCAAAATGATGTTCAACTACTGACATACAGACACATACAGCATGCGAGTAAAGAGATGATTTTCAGTTGAGAAAAGGCCACGTTGTCGGTGCTGTCTCCGCTTTTGTTAAATGAAAGCTAGGAAGGGGGTACTTGGTGAAGCGAGTCTCGAACCATTTTGATAAAGCGACTTTCAAATTCCGTTGTTTCAATACGCAAATATGAGCTGTGGATCAAAGTGCTGTATTTTCTGAGTTTTCAGTGAGAAATGTCACCATTGCGCATATAGTCGAGGCAAAGGAAATCAGCTGAACATGGCAGCGTAGTCGCTGAACACTTGCAGTGTTGACTGGTAGTGGCATAGAGTATGTACAGTCCATTGATGACATTAGTTCTGTCAGGTGTGATACAACAGAGTAACCCATGACACAGTGGACATGCTGTTTCTCGCCAAATAGCTGCTCAGGCACCTGGCAGAGAACGGTTCAGAGTTGCTTCCAGTGTGTGGATGATTACAATTTTGGCTCCACTCAAGTATGAGAACAAGAGTGGTGATCTTGTCTCTTCATAAAACCGAGAGCCATGTGCAAGGTCTTCTGAGGCCTCCATCAATTATCAGTGCCTGTGAAGACTGTAAAACTGATAACAATTCATAACTGGATATTTTGATTCTTGTTTATTTCATTTGATCTCAGGTGGTTATTGGATCTGGCGCTCAACTGTGATATTTTTGGCAGCTTTGCCATTTTCTTTTGACTGTACAAAATCAAAAGCAACACTTTTTCCCGTTTATAAATGTTGCCTTTTATGCCTGTAGTTTGTGCCAACTTGGATCAGGGTAGCAGTTATGACAGGGTTTTGTATTCTAAAGATTTTGAATAAGTGTGTTTGTTCCTTGTTCTTGTTATTCAACTCTATATTCTACATATCAGTGTACAGTACATTATTACAGAGTGTTTCTGTATAATTTGAATGTATGTTCTAATCTCTTATTGGTGAAAACAAATTGAAAAATAATGTGACCATAATTGTTTCTATCAAGAGTAATTATCACATTCTTTATTTGATTTTTTTTCAGTAAGAATTCTGTGTTGACATTTGCAATGGGAAATGCTGTTTTCGTATGTTGGAAGTCATAGTTAAAAACAATTTCAGGTCAAGCCGTCTGATTATTCACACAAGTCTGTTCATTTAGCAAAACTTGCATAACAGACTGGAGATGAAAACTTTGATTCCTATCAGTTGAAAATACAACGGCAAATGATGGTGAATTCATGGTGCATGACATAAGTTAACAGGTCTTTTAATTAAGGTATCTGAAGATCTTCCCACAACAAAGTGCCAATGAAAAATTGTTGCTTTAATTCACACATCAGTTTTGCACAAAAATGCAATGTGTATCGAGTACATATGAAGAGAAAAACTTACTGACAGAATCAAAATTTGCTCTAATTTAGTTATGATGTTTTTTTTTTAAGAATATTTCGATCAATGTTCACTCCTGGTATATAATGCAGGTTGGAAAGTGCTGTGTTTAGGAACTGAAACTTCAGGTATCCAGATGCTGTTTTACCCGAGTTAACATGCAATTGACTAAATGGGCATTTGTTTACCACATATTATTATTACTATTTATTAACCCAATCACTAATCATATTTCTTCAAAAATCGCTTTCTTGCTGTGTGTGGTTCTCAAAACTTCCTTGATTTAAAAGATATATATATATGTGCTATTACTTTTGGTTTTCATGATATTTATGTCAGTGTACAGCTTACTACTCAACATGCCTCTTGCTCATGACATAATCGCCTTTGCATTTATTTTGTAGGCCATGTAAATTTATACTTAATTGATGTCTTTGTGTACAGAATCACCACCTCCCCAAAGCCCCCAGTCTTTGAAATTGTGCGTTACTTTCCTGTTTTCAGTTAGTTGCAAATTGTGAGGCGACTGCAGGCGGAAATCTAAACAAATCTTTAAAAGTGTTTAAAATAACTCTGCAGAACAACATGGACAAACAAATCACAAGCGAAACACTTTGATGAATTTGACATTTTCGTTGTCCTGAGTGTTCATCTTCCCTGAAGAAGACCAAAGAGGTTGAAACATGTGTTTTGTCTTGTGATTCTTTTGTCCATATTATTCAGCAGAATTACTTTAAACAATTTTTAAGATTCCTTTTTTCCAGTTTTGTTCATTTGCTTATAATCATCATTTTCTTGACTGCTGGAACATTTTCTGCCCTGGACGTTATAAGCTGGAGTGAATCGGTAATTCTTTATCAGCCAGAACAAAAAAAAAGTAACCAAGCTCATTCATTTATCTGAATTTTCGCATCAAACTTCACAATGTTTCTTTACGAGGACATACAGATCAAAGTGTTGAACTATGTTTATAAGGTCGACATTCAATCCGGAGTGTATGAAATGGATGATTTCAGCCTATGACCAGGAAACTGTGTATGTCGGTTGCAGAAAATGTGCTGCCAATCAAAGGAGTCACCTGCTTGATACTTTCTTGGTTTAGTTTTGTTACGCGCCACGTCGACATTTCGCATCAGCTGCTTGCTGCCAGTGTGTTGCTAATGTTTAAGGTGTATGTCAGCTCTTCTGGCTTTCCCAAATGATAAGGACCGTAAATGGCCTAACATGAAACCAAAGAAGACTACTTTTTTGAAGAGTTCCTCGACTGGTGAAGACGACTTTTAGATAAGATCCTTGACTGATCCAGCTATGCTGCACTGTTCCTTTGTTTAAGCAATGTGGGCCATGCATTGATGTGAAATGTATGTGTTGACCATTCATCTGAGCGCAGAACAAAACTAAACTCGGTACAGACATACGTTTCAAGCAGCTTTTTTTTTTTTTGGTTGAAGGGTTTTGAATATATTGCGAAAGGAAATTTTATCTTTCAATAATTTGTGCAGCTGCTGCTTTTGCACACATTTTATGAAGTTGCCATTGGTAATTTTTTTACACACTGTGATGACCTTCAGTGTTATTGTGGCCTTGCTCCATATTTCTCTGTGTGTGTGCGCGCGCACATGCACACTATTTTGTGTGTACTGTTCTTGCGTCAAAGCGATGCATTATTTGCATTCTTGCATGCACAGTGTATGTTAACATGCGTGTGTGTGTGCGCATGTGTTATGCATGCAAGTATCAGGTGTGACCAGTTGGATGTGCACATCACACGCTCATGTGCTGTTGCATACTCTGCTGCATGCTACTGTGTTCTGGCAAATGCACATTTGTTTACATGCACATGTTCACCCACCCCCCTGTACAAGTATGTGACGTGCAACAAATGTGTGTATTGTGTGTGACTGTGCATGTGCATGCATCTGAGAAACATCTCGTACAGCAGGACCTGAAATGAAGAGACAACACGATTCTAACTGATATATTGTCGAGATGAAGAAATTTTTTTTTTTACAACGATGACTAATATCACCTGCATTAAAATTGCGTACTTTTGTGCTTGAGATTCACACAACTGGTGTGCAGAACCGACGAGTGTGGCCATTTTCATATGCAAGTTTCATAATGTGGGGAGGGAGGTAGATCATGCAAATCAGTTTTTTTTTTTCCCTGACACTGGCAAGAAAACAACACATTCTGCACAAATGTAAAAAATGGATTAAAAAAAAAGAAAAAAAAACAAACAAAAACCATGAAGAAAGCTAACAGGCAGTTCCAGCAATAAACACCTTTCCCTTGGGAGAATATTTTATCAGTTTCATGCCTCTTTGGAGGGTTTCAAACATGTGAAGAGGGAATTTATCATTTTCATACTTCTTGGGAGGAAATCTTTCATTAACAGTTTCATACCTCTTAAGAAGAAATCTATGAAGTTTTTCACATCTCCTACGAAGAGAACACTGTCATTAAGTTTTTTGTATCTCTAAGGAGCTGTCGTCAACTGTTCATGTCTCTGTGGAAGAAATCTTCATTAACAGTTTCATATTTCTGTGGAGGAAATCTTCATTGTTGAAGAAATCGTCGTTAACAGTTTCGTATCTCTGTGAAGGAAACATAACATTAAGTTTCAAATCTCTGTAAATGAAATCATCATTACTGTTGAAGAAATCTTCATTAACAGTTGCGTATCTCTGTGAAGGAAATCTATCGTTAACAGTTTCATATCTCTGTGGAGGAAACCTGTCATTAACAATTTCATAGCCTTTTGGGGGGGGGGGGGGGGGGGGATATTCCATCAACAGCTTCATGCCTGTAGGGAAAAAACATTCCATCAACTTTTATGCATTTTGGGAGGACATATGACATCAACAGTTTTCAAACCTGTTTGGAAGAAATCTGTTATTAACCTTTTCATATTATACTTCTTCCAAGGAATCTCTTCAACAACTTTGTAGCTCATGAGAGGAAATCTGCCACAAAGAAATACATGAATTAAATAAATGCATTTATAAAATTTCATAGTTCTTTGGAAGAAATCTATGGTAGAGAAATACAACTTGAGTAAATAAATGCATCAAGAGAAAAAGAAAGAAGTTTGGTCAGTTAACACTGTTGGTATTAACTTCTAACTTGGGCTCCACGTGCTGGCTTAAAGTTGCGCGTCCATGTTTTTGCATGCACGAGTTTTTGGTTGCTGCTCTGTTCATACTCCCTGCTCTGTTCATACTCCCATGAGCATGTACACACAAGGGCGTGCTTGTGTATTCCTCCATGTATGTCTGCGTTTGCATGCAGAAACATGAGCATCACATTGGAACAAGTGCTTTGTTTTTACAAATATATTGGGGAAAAAAATCCCAGGTTTCCATGCTATGTTTCAACATGATTGATCGTGTATGATCTTGTTTTTTACATGTATTATTTCTACACTGATACAGATACAGTACGTAATTCCAATTACCATGTGACTGCCCAGGACATGATGAATTCAGTGACTTGATTTAGAAGATATACTAGGTCATAGATTTACACAAAAAAAACAAAAAACCCAACAACCTTACTTTGACAAAACAACCTTACTTTGACTTGATTTAGAAGATATACTAGGTCATAGATTTACCACAAAAAAAAACAACCTTACTTTCATTTTCTTTATTGAGAATATGGACTGAAATTATTATGTTACCGATTTACTTTTTTTGTGTGATAATAGATGACTGGAGTGATTACAAAGTGTTTTTTTTCTGCCTCTTGCAGCCCAAGACAGGAGCAATTCATTTTTTCTTTCCCTTTCTTAAAAAAATTATTTTATGTTCTTTAAACAATTTGGACAGGTTATGATTTGGACAGGTTACATAATTTTTTTTTTTTTTTTTTTTTTGCTTTAGTTTATGTGACAAGAAAGGCTTCTGTTTTACTTTTTTGTTGGGACTTTGAACAATTTTTTTCCAGTTTTTTTTCATGGCAATGAAAACCAGAACAGTTATACACAATATTTCAACAAAGTGACTGGCAATACAGCATTAGCAAGAAATGACTAAAGTTGTATAGCTCTGTGAAATTGAATGTACAAGTACATAAATCTCCAGTGATTTCCTCCTCCAGAACATACATCATGATCAATCACAGTTATAAAATCGCTGATGTCAGTTGATGCATAAGCTTGGTCACTTTTTTTGTCACAACTCGGAAAACATTATGGCTTCATTATGGTGCCATTTGAATGTATTTGTCAAATTTATAAAAATGAAATGTTAAAATGTGATATATGATATGATACAGTATAGTGTAATGTAATATGCGTCTTGCACATAATCATAAGCTAGACAGGGGGAAACAAACATGGACAATCAGTGTCCAGCATCACATCAGCAAGAGGCATTCTGGCAAAGGGGAGACAATACTGGGGAAAGACGTAATTTACCAAGATGCTTTAAACGTTTAGCCAGCCCCCCTCCACCTCCCACACCCATCCTATCTTTACCCATCTTCCTCCCCCAGTGCCAGTGTGCCACGTTTATCACAGCTTTTAATCATTTGGTGAAGGGAATTATAACATGTAGGGAGAATGCTGCAGTCAGTCAATGTGTTGCTTCTGGAATGTGTTCAGTAAGCAAATGCCATCCCAAATCCCAGTTCAGATTACAAAATGTGTGTATCGTTTAGTCGGTGCACAGAAACAATATTTTATCGGTCAGTTTAGATGGAGCAAGTGTCTGTGTGTTTTGTCCTCCTCGAGAATGGGATCAATCCAATCTGGCTAGCAGCGAACTGTGTCCCCTCGGCCACGACACTGGGGACTTGAGTCCAGAAAGGCACCTGTCTGTGTTATACAATGCAGCTTACGCTGGACTTTAGCTCCAGCAAACACGTTCACGTTCATTCTCCCATTCTAGGAAGCATGAGCTCGTGAATTCTACAAATGCTTTCTTGTACATTCTCTGTTTATAGTCGGGTCTGAGCTGGAAATCTGCTAGTGGAATGCTGTCAAGCATTAGAGCTCTTTCCCTTCAGCTCTTGGGCAATCATGTTCAGTATCCCAAACACACTCAAACATACTTGTTTTTGGCTTCACCGGTCCCGTTCTTCATCATGTCTGTTCCAGGTTCTTGAGAGTTTTGAGCAAAGTGCTGAGCAGTCCGGCCAGGTTGGTGGCCTGCCTCATGAGGGTACTTCATGTGGGGGGTCTGTGGTGGGCTTGCCCAGGGCGGCGTTGGCAGCAATCAGCGTGCTCTTGAAGGAGGCGGCCACCTTGAGCAGTTCGTAGCCCACGTGCTGGGCCTGGTGCACGGAGTCCATGCGCACCATGGCGGCCTGGCTGTGCAGCAGCATGCGGGCCATGGTCTGCATGGCCGTGTCCAGCTGGCCCCCGACGCCCTGACGCGGACCGTTGGCAGAGGACACCAGGCGCTTGGCGTCCTGCACAAACTGCTTGGTCTGCAGCTGCAGTTCCTGCTTGACTGTCTGGAACTGGCTGCCGCTGCTGGACACGCCCGTCTGCAACGTCTTCAAGGACTCCATGGTCCTCTTCAGGCAGCACAGCATGGTCTCCACGTGCCCCGAGGCCAGTTCAAACTCTTCCGGCCCAAAGGTCTTGGACAGGACGTTTTTTATGGACGTGCCGACGTCCAGACCGACCACATCGTAGCTGCTGTCCATCACCGATCGACCCCGCCTTTCCATGCTCTCCCGGCTTCCCCTGCTGCCGTTAGAGGGCGATCTGGAACGCTGACTGCTGGCGGAGGATGAGGAATCCCGGGGGTAGTCTGCAGGGAGGTCTGTCCCCCCGTTCATGGTAGAGGGGTGGGGGGACGTATCCCTGATCGGTCTGGACGACGGACGAGACCGACGTGGCGAGGTTTCCAACGTCTCTGCGGTCAAAGTCTGCTCCTGGATGGACATGGAGCGAGGCTTCAGTGGTATCGTCATCACACCTGAAGAGGTTGAACGCGCTGCTGTTCTTTTGACCACAGCTTCTGGACTCTTCACGTAGGGAGCGGGTGGGGCTGATCTCGTAGATTCCAGCCGTCTCTTCACCATTTGCGAGTTTTCGTCAGAATAGCTGACCGATCGAACCAGGATGTCGGGGGAGGGATGGGGGGGTGGTAGTCTGGAGGCACAGCGTCGACGACGGCACTGGCGTCGAAGTCACCGGCCAGCGCAGGATTGTCGGCAGTTCTGCTTAAAGCACCGAGGAGAGGAAGTCCTCGTTGCGCAGGTCGCCCGTGGCTGGGAGCCTTGGGGCGCCCCCGACCAAGACGTCAAAGTTGGTGAAGTTGTGGACGACGTCCTCCTTCTGGGAGACGCTGGAGGTCATGGTGATGGGTCGCGCCACATCTTGGTGGTGGCGTAGGGGTTGGTCTTCATCTTGTTCTTCTTCTTGCCCGCCTCCTGGGACAGCACCGACAGGTCGTCCTTGGAGCTGTAGGCGGGGGAGTTCTTCTCCCCGCTCTGAGGACCTGTCGGTGTGGACGGTGAAGAGGAGGAAGAGCTCTTGCGGCGGCTGACGGTCTCTTTCTCCCTGCTGACATTCCTGTCTTCACTGCTGAACACAGAGGACAGGGCCTTGAGGGGACCGTTCTTCTTGGATTTGTTCTGAAACAGACAGGACATGGTCTGTGATTCCCGTCGTCTCCACTGTGTAGCATCCTGTAAAGGCGGACTCTCTCTCTCTCTCTCTCTCTCTCTCTCTCTCGCGCGCGCGCGCGCGCGCGCGCCACAGCCACAAAGCGAGTTATGGAAGTACACATTGGTCAACAAATGTCTTTTTACTGACAGAATGTTGAAAAATAGTGACCACACAAATTAAGGGAAAGTGTTAATAGTGATCCAACAGATGAGCGTATAAATATCGGTGAAGTTAAACGATGCTCTCAACAAATTCGTTCGTTCAGCGCAGGTGTAAAAAAAAAAAAAAAGAAAAAAGCCAGTGATGTTATCTAATAAAACAGAAAATAACACGCTAATAGCATGCAGTCCCTACCCCCCAAGTGAGTAATTCCATATGCATACATGTGGTAACCAGTTCATTCATTATACTTACTGGACTGGGAGTGCTGGAACAGATTGTTAATGTTAATATAATAACGCTGTTACTTTTTTTTTTTGTTTTAAACATGACAAAAAACGAAACAATTCGTTCACATGCACGTAAAACCAGCCGTCTCGGGGTGACGGTGACCGATTGCTAGCTAATGCAACTGGATGAAACCCATGCAGTTCACAAATGCGCTAACAGAAGAGCAACATCTATGAACCCTATGAAGCCGTACCCCTCCGTTTCCCTGCAAAACAACTTTCCTTTCCCGTCCACCTCTCACGTATGCTTCACTCTGGTGCCACATGTTCCAGTTCATCTCCCCCCCCCCAGAAAAACTGGTAGTCCTGTACCAGTCCCAGCACAGCAGCACCACCTGGGGCAATTCATATTAAGTCATCGCAAGGCAGCTCACCGGAGGAGACGCCGCAATGTGGCCAAGTCTCTTCGGAAGCTAGCGATGCCGCTACTTTTTTTTTTCCCCCCTCAAAAGAAACAAATGGCAGACGATGCAAGGAATATACGAGGCGCGCGCGCGCGCGCGCACACATTTATTTATAATGTGTCTGCATATGGCTATGTTCAGATTTGTGACGGGGAGTGTTCCGTTATCAGAAAAACAAGACGGTGCATTCCCACTGTGCCTCCCGGATCTCGTACACATGCACATACGCGCTATCATGCCCATGTACACACATGCACGTTGGCTTACACCTGGGCGCAAAATGAAAGGTGCTTTCCGTTCCTAGATTAAATTTCTCGTGTGTTCAGTTGGCATCTGTAGGAAAAACCCGTCAACTACTCTTGAAGTTAATCATATGAAAAAGTATAACGCCCATTGGTGTTAAATCGTATGGGAAAAAGTATAACACCCAGTGGTGGCTCTCTCTCTCTCTCCCTCCCTCCAATGCCATGTTAATCAGCAGCCTATTTCAATAGTGCTCGATCGAACTTCTCTTCCAAAGCCAAACAAAGTAAATCCAAAGTCAGCTCCGTGTGTGTGTTGATCCGTTTTGGGTCAAAGTTTACTTGAAAGTGCGAACAGTTAAATGTCCAATCAAATCTATTTTGTTTTATGCCCGCTATGCTCAGACAATTCATTTTCATCCAACTGGTTTAACTGCATCAAAAAAATCTTGGAGGACGGCGCACATAGTTGTGCTAGGGCATTTCCAGTCATTTTTATATAACATGGAATCATTTTGTAGGAATATCATACACAGCTTGAAGGAAAGCTTATGTCCAGAGAGAGCGAGTTTCAAACAGCGCGCTGTTAATGGCGTCAACCCTCTAATCACCGACTGCAAGTCACCGCCCCGGACAGATCGACCAGTCGGCATGGAGTACTCGAGCGTAAGAGAGACAACTAGGCTTCTTATCCTGAAATGCCCTTCGTCTGTGACTGATCTCTGGACTTAGGGTACTTGGGACACAGTGTGAGAGAGATATGGAGAGAGAGCACATAATTATTATATCAACAGATAAACCTGCTGCCACGTTATGCACCAACTTCAAGACAGTTGACGGGGATCAGTGAACCATGTAGCTCCCCCCCCCCCCCCCTATCCTCCCGACTCTAATGCTACCCCCCCCCCCCCCCCTTTTTCACTCTTTCTTTATACATTATCTTATTCTGTCCTTTATCCCAGCTTCTCTCTCTCTTCCTGTCTTCTGCTTTCTGCTCCATCTCTCTCTCTCTCTCTCTCACACACACACACACTCTCTCTCTCTCTCTCTCCTCTCTGAGCACCTTTCCCTCCCATTCTCTCCACGTCACCACTCTTTCACACAAGATTCTTTCTCTTACTGTCTCTCTCACCCATCTTTCTTTCTCACTCCTCCCTCCTATCTCTCTCATCGCCCCTCATCTTTCTTCACCCCTCCTCCCTCTCTCTCCCCTCCCCCTCGCCCCCCCCCCCCCCCTTCTGTCTCTCTCCTCTGTGTGTGTCCTCTCTCCCTAACATCTTTCCCTTCAGTCTCTCATCATGTGTTACGAGAAACAAAACAACCCTTTCATATTAGTTACTAAATGTAAACTGTTCATTATAATTTTTTTTCGACTTTTAAAAAGTGACATCAAGTTGCAAAGTGAGGCGACTGCAGGCGGAAATCTAAACAAATTTTTAAAAATTGTTGATAAAGCTCAAACGAATCACAAATCAAAACACGACGCGTTTCGACCTCTTAGGTCTTTTTCAGGCAAGATACACAACACTCTGGACAACGAAAATGAGCAGCAATCACTTGCCTTCATCCAAGATGCCCAACTTGCGCCAGAGCTGTATCATAATTTTTTTTATTTAAAATAATTTTTTAAACGTCTTGTCTTCCGGCGCTTCTCGGAGGCAACACACCATATTGCTCACTCCAGCTGCTCACTCATACACAACCACGCCCAAAATCGTTCTGTTGCAGCCTCAGCACCGGCAATCTACAGAGAACCACATCTGTCCAACATCAGTCCCCATCGATTTGCTGAAACTGGCGACCTCGACTTAAACTCACCAGGACACTGACGTACAGAGGAAATCAATACTGAGGTCATCATGAGAGCAGGGCATAAAGGTACACAGATTTTGAGACTCTTCCCGTCAACTTCGTTCCTCTGCCGACAGCCACCTCTTGCGCATTCCTTCTGTAAGAAATGGTGACAGCCCTGATATGACCCTTTGCGGTCGGCTGGGCTATAAGCAACCTTACCTTACCTTACCTTACCTTACCTTACCTTACCTTACTTTACCTCTGTCAACAAAATGTTTCGGTCAACGTTTTCTCTCCTTCCAAGACCAGCTGTCTGGAATAACTTCCCATCAGTGTCAGACTCCTACCTTCACCCTCTTCTTTCAAATATGCCGTTAAAACAAAATTTCTTTCATCAGTCGTAACCCCCCACCCCCACCCCCCCAAACTCGCTTCCCAATCCACCTTCCGAGTGCCTGAGTGGGTTTTTGCGTGCACGCTTGAGTGCCTGGTGGTTGTGTCGCTCGTGCGTGCAGGCTGTGGTGATGTGAGTGCATGCGTGCGTGCATACGTGTGTCTATGAACATGGGTGTGTTGTCATGCGTGAGCCTCCTGAAGATGATAACTGCTTTTTTTAGTGGATGAAGTTCGACTGTGTGGTTCCGGTCTTTCCGATTGATTCCATAGCGAATTCAGCTCTGGGTAGGAGCTGGTCATGGGCCGAAAAATCCCACAAACATAAATGGCTGTGATAGGAATCGAACCCTCAACCTCCCAGCCGGGAATCTAAGATGCTAACCACTGTGCCACGGCGGCTGGTGAAGTGAACAATTTTCTATGTTCATACTGATTAGGGACAAAATTAATCATCAAAATGATGCCATGGAATTCTACTCCGATCTGAGACTTCATAAAAGACCTGTTTTCTATGCTTCCAAATCACAAAACATCCAGACATCACTCATCTCTAAAACACACTACTCCTGCTAATTTGATCAGGAAATTTGAGTGACATTCTCACAGACGAAGTGAGCGACAGCACGCCCAGCTCTGGGTAGGAGCCGGTCGGGCCTGGAACATGCCACAAATAAACGCTTCCTGTAAGACTGGAACCCACCACCTGCCAGCTCGCAACCTGCACCGCTAACCTTTGGCCCAAGGTGGCTAGTCTGGCGGCAGCTTGTATGTTCTGGTGGTATTCATCAGTCTGCTGGGAGCAAACTTCATGAACAATCAGTAACTAGTCGTCTTGAGGCAATTCATCAGTGCACGCACTGCACTGCAGCCGAGTCACGTTGGCAGTGTTCGGCGTGCTTTTGTAACATACCCTGGATACCATCTATTAAGCTCCCTTCTGAAGACGATGACTAATTACTCACTACGACAGCAACCCCATCTGGCGGGTGTCATCACGTCCATCCAACGACAACCCAAAGAAACTTCTCAGTGCCGAAGACTTCAACATGAAGTCATCAAAGGGGGGGGGGGGGGGGGGGGGGGATCGACACTTTGGACAGCATTTGAGCAGGGCACGAAGGGCTGTAAAATCTGAGCATGATTTACGGTAATCACTGAAGTTGTTGGTGATCGATACGATACTAGGGAGTTTTTCTTCCTTCCGAGACTACACCGTGAGGGGTATAGTTTACGCTTCCTTTCATAATATATTCCAGTGTTAAGCACGCCCAAGAGCTGGACACACAGTCATGAAACTTGAGTCAAGCGCCCAAATACGAATCTCATACGCAAAATGAAATCCCGCTGTGTTGTCCCAGTCTTCGTACAGCGCACGCAGCCCGTTAAGAGTGGATGGGAAAGCATCGGTCTCTTACTCAAACCCACGACTTCCAGCCCCGCACGGAAAGCATGCCTGTGGCGCTAACCAATCCGCCATGGCGGCTGGC
>JADBJO010000040.1:582500-590000 GCA_016801955.1 Conus betulinus | reverse complement strand
GACAGAGACAGACAGACAGACAGACAGAGAGAGAGAGAGAGAGAGAGAGAGAGAGAGAGAAATCAGAGCACTGTTGTTTGATCAGTTATTGTGATTTTAGGCAGAGAGTGCAGAGCAGAGTAACTCAGAAACACAGCTGTAAGGCTACTGTCATGTGTATGAGGGGTGGCATATCTCAGGAAGAAAGTGATTAAATGGATTGTAAATTCGCAGGGGAACACATGTGGCATGTTGACACATGCAATGCCGCCAACGCCTCACTCGCCCAGCCCCCTTAATTCCTCTCTCTCTCTCTCTCTCTCTCTCTCTCTGGCATTCCTTTAGGTCATCAGTTCTCGTCATTTTAGGATGTCAGTTTTCACCCCCTTCCCACCTCACTCCCCCCACCCACCTCCTCCTCTCACTCCCTCCCTTACATCTGTCTGGCCGACTTTGTTTCAAGACAACACAAATCGTAGGCCGGCTACGTTGTAGAGAATCCTGACGTCTTAATTGGATGTCATGTGTGTTTGACGACTCGTGAGCAAGGCAGATCCCGGGAACATGATGATTAGCTTCGCTCTCTAAAAGAAGAGAACAAGCCCCAAACACACAGACTTGCCATAGGAAATTTAAGGTCCTTTTACACAGTGTAAAAACCAACCCCTGGTGTGTTCCAGAGATGGGAAAGTTTATCTCCCCTGCTACCGAGATCCTGTGTCGAGTTTCACTGACTGTCCCCAAACAAAATCCCTGGGGCACTGTATGGTACGACAACTGGCCCGGCACAGGACAGCAATCCACGCCACCATGTGGGCGAGTGGACATCTGACCATTCAGCAGACCTACCCCTAGAGGTGACGTCAACAAAGAGGAGACGGATCTGTGCACCTCTCCTACGGCAATCCCCAAACCAGCTGAGTCCTGACATGCCCACTGGACTCCAACTCAGATCAGTGAGAAGTCTAACCTCTCCTAGGGATAGTGTGACGAGATGGATACGAGTGGTAGGTGGGTCCTCTAGGGGAAGGTCTTGGAATAATTTCTCGATGAGAATTATCTTACATTTCACCTACACCCCCTCTCTTACTAGTGGTGGAAGGAGCAACTTTCGGTACTAGTCATCAAAGAAATTTTTATTTGTTCCGGGTATTGATTAAATACAGAAGAATGGCTCTGAGATAATTTTCCTTAGACCTGTACTCTTAATTAAAAGTACTTATAGCTCCGAGATACAGAATTGAAGAGAGAAGTTCAAACATTCAACATTCGATTGAACGACAGGGAACTGACACAAGTTAAGTGCACTTTCACACATCAACTTTTATTACTTATACATAGGTAAGAAATGGCGTGTCACTTCCATAGACTGCATGTCAGTTCTCATTGGACTACCACAATGAGGGGCCCTTCCTCACTCCTACTTTACTCGCTTGCACTCTGTGCAGCAAGCTTAAGCTGGCATACAGGGGTTCTGTCTAAGTTACACTGAATGTATACGGTTATTATACATCCACCCTGCTTGTGAATACCCAGTATTGTAGCCAGAGTGGTACTAATAGACAGGTTCTCACTGTTTCATCATAAAGTGAGGGTAAAGGGTCTGATGGGTTTGAGTCCAGGTGGTAAGCAAACTTAGCTTTGCTTCGGAGAGAATAGTTGATCTCCCCTGTGGCTGGTGACTGCCCCACTGGTGTAGATTTGTTGTCTGGTGTCGCCCTGGTTTCTGGCGAAGTCCCAGCTTCTGGTTCAACTGTAATGTGCAGCGTGACCAGGATCCCAGTCTGCGATAAAGAGAACTTGATCTGTAGATGAGAATCTGATGGCTGGCTTGTAGAGTGCACACATTTACCCTTTTCCTCTTTCTTTTCAGAGAGGGTGTGAGACTCAGCCAGCAAAGTTTTCTCTATGGTAGAGTTTCTGCTATAACTATCAACCTCCACTTTTGTTTAATGGCTAAGTTAAGCTTACAAAAGGGTAGGAGACAGTAATACAATGTTACAGTTTTAGTTATACTACTCTTCCTTGTTTCATATGAATTAAATCACACTGACTTGGGCTGTGCTTAGTCCAAGTACACATGTGGTGTAGACTTAAAGTCATACACTACAAATCATTCCAATAATCACCAGTAGTTATAAATCAGAGTAGCAGTTTTTACCTAGCACAGGCATACTGTTTTCCTGATCAAAATTAATCATTGAATTATTACCTTAACAGACAGAGTTGCATACTGACAAAAGTCAGGGTGAACACAAAGAGCAGTGGTCAGATTGTTAACAAAGAATCAAAACCACTGGGAGAGAGTTTTTGCCATATGATGGCAAGCAAACTACTACACAGAATAATCATTCATCAGTTTGATAAATGTTGCTAAGTATTTGTACAAAGTTACAATGTTAACACACACAGCATACATAAAATCAATACATAGATTCAAAAATGTAAAACAGAGTTCCAACTCACTTTTCCTGGGAATGAACAGTGAATGACTTGAGATCAAAGAACAGTAAACAAGTGGGGTAGTCTTTGCTCCCATAAGGAAACCTACACAGAGTAACTTTTATTCAAGACTGGCACAGCCTTTTAAACTTGAATAAAGTCAGACAAATACAAAGACGAACAATCTAATAGTGGGGGAAAAACAAGCGCAGGCCAACAACTAAATTGTCTTCATAGTAATGACTTGGCAGAACTTTGAACTTAAGGAGGGTGGAGGGGGGGGGGGGGGGGGGGGGGGCAGGGAGGTTGAAGATGTAAAAAAACTGGGAACATGAAATTAAGAAAATATGAAAACTCTTCACTGGCTGCATAAGGGAACCATCGCAATCCCTTTAAAGGGCAGATATATTTGTATTGCCTGCTCCGAGATTGTTCGTCGTTGTATTTGTCTGACTTTATTCAAGTTTAAAAGGCTGTGCCAGTCTTGAATAAAAGTTACTCTGTTAGGTTTCCTTATGGGAGCAAAGACTACCCCACTTGTTTACTGCTTATTGTTTGCTGTTCCCTGCCTCATTTCATTTCCGATTTTGAGATCAAAGAGTTTACCAAGAATTGACTAGACCTTCTCTGTCCCTTTGTCTTCCTCTGCTCTTGTCTACAGGCAGTCCTGAGGGGTCAGTGAATTTGCGCCTGTGTGTGCCTGCTATATGAATTTCTCACTTGCCAAATCAGATTCTGACAACCTGTCATTTACCGATCAGGAGTGAGAGGGGGAGGGATTTAGTCTTGTAACCAATCACCTCGGAAATTGTTTGAACCTAATCGGCACGGATTATTGACGGTGAGATTAACGTCCTATCGGCCTGTGGCCCTTAAGGACAAGGTTCCTGCAGACATATGTCTACATATTTGTGGCAACTGCTGTCATCTGGCAGAGGGTAGGTAGGTTTCAATGGGGGTCGTCGTATTCGTCTCCCAGAGCTGGTGTTGGCTCAATTCTGGTCGTTATCCTCTTGAATGCTGGTTCAAGTTTGGTGAAATTGGTCTTGAACGTTAGTTCACTTTTAAGTTGTTGGTCGACCGACGATGAGCGTCGGTGTGTTGCCTGCTGTCCCCCAAACATCATCAGGCTGTCTTCAGGACCACCGGGCGGCCTTCTTCATGCTCGGGTGGCGATGGTCCTGTGCCGCGTGAGGCCGCCTCAAGGAGGAAGCAGGACGAAAGCCGCTGGAGCGCTGCACGAGCCCCTAAAACTTGGCGGGCACTCGCTGACTGCGGCCGAAGAGGGCAATTTTTCAGCCCAACCCCCTAAGGAGTGCCCCCCCCTGCCCCCCCCTCAAAACAGCACGGTATCCTCCGGGCCACGGTAGTCGCAGTCAGGCAGCGCTCCTTCGCCAATCGCCCCACATCTCCAAGAGCCGTCCCCCGGCGACACAGGCTAGACCCGCCGTCACCCACATGGCTGGAAGGTTGTCTGCGCCACCCGACACTGATCTCTCACATCAGTGTCCCTCAAAGGAGAGCTGCCACCTCTCCTCTGGCGTCCACTGCTATGCCACACTCGCAGTAGCACGGATTAATTTATGCGTCCGTATAGGTGTTCGCCCGCACCAGTTAATTTATGCGCACGTGTAGGTGTCTGCGAGCACAGGGACGTAGGTATGAAAGGGGGGTGGTGGTGGTGGTGGTGGTGGTGGAGAGCGCGGCAACATGCCTTTGTGTCGCGGGGTAGAGAGGGAGGGGGGGGGGGGTGTGGGGGTGAGAGACGGGCTATTGTTAGAACGCACATCCCACGCTGCGTAGTATATCGCACAGCATGGGGAGGGAGGGTTGAGAGAGGGGAAGGGAGGTAGGCCGATAAGAACGAAAGGCCGCACGCATTTCCCGTGACGCAATTTTTTCCTGTGTCATAGATCGTGTCAGTCGGGCCTTTCGCACCGTCCTAAGCAAGAAAGAGGGGTTTGAGAGGGGAGAGTGGGCTTAGATTTGAAATGTATTCTTTGGTTTGGTGTTTTAGTGGGACCTGTCCGATGGTTTTGTCAAGCGTCACGTCACAGATAGGATAAATTGAGAGAACAGACCAGCTCAAGCAAGGCCCAGACTGAGTGTCATTGAATTCATGAATACTTTGCGTACCTATTTTCGTTGACAGAAGGGAAAGTTTGTATGTGAAAGTGCACATAACCTGTGTCAGTCTATTTTGTTGTTAAAAATTCATTATTTCATGTGTAACCCTATTTCCAAATTCTGTCTGTCTCTTGGAGCTCAAGCACTTTTAGTCACTTTACGTCTGAGGTAAATAACACTTGAGCCATTCTTGAGTGTCTTTACAATCCTGAGAAAAATGAACATTTCTTTCGATACATGAAGCTGCTCCTTCCAAAATTAGTAAAAGAGATGGGGAAAGTGAATTTCAATATAAAAATTACCCCATCATTTCAATTGAAAAAACACCCCGAGCCCATCCTCTAAAAGACTACACTTCCACCCTTACTCATCCGAGTACATCGGTTTATCAATAAAGGACAAGAAGTATTTTTTTAACCAACAATTCACACACTGTTATATTGCTTCACGATAACCGGTATAGAAATCCCTTACTTTCTATTCATAATACGTGTATATAAACCTGAATTTAGGTTTAGATGCAAACCATATATGCACTAGAACCAATGAGCATATATTCTTTGTGCTTGTATTTGGTCACTTCCCCCACAATTTTGTGTTTCAAACATAAAGTTTGCTTTCTATCCTGTCAGAAAACTGACATCTCTCTGATTTTTTTTTTTTCATCATAGCTTCGGTTTGTATAATATTAGATATTTCCTGTCGAATTTTCTATGGAATAGCACTAGTAGGCAGCTCCCCAGCAGGCTCTACCACGGTAGGCAGCCTGTTGTGTAAACGAAAGCGTAGGCTGTAAAGCCCTAAAAACCTGATCTCAAAGCGAGATAAGTGTTATATGGGTACTCTCAGCTATGATGATGATGATGGTGATGGTGATGGTAATGATGATGATGGTGATGGTGATGGTGGTGGTGATGATGATGATGATGATGATGATATTGTAAATAATGATACCGATAATAATAGTAATGATGATAAAGTAATAATAGCGATAATAATGATAATGATTACAATAGTAATGGTAATGATGACAAGAGATGATGATATGTAACTGAAGATAAATGCTGTCTAATCTATAGTAATAATAACAATAATAATTATAATAACAATATAATAAATGATAATAATAATAATAATAATAATAATAATATAATAATAATAATAAAAGATAGTAAGGTAATGTTGCTTATAGCCCAGCCGACCGCTTATCAGGGCTGTCACCACGTTCAAATCAACTCACAAATCATTCATTCACACAGCTCCTGAAAATACATCTTCTAAAAACCCACCCGAATCTTGTTTAAAATCTTTTTACTGTAAAATCTCAGATCCGATGAAAAATGTTAATCTCTTTCAAGAATTTAAAGATCGCATCAGGCGGGACGTCTCTGAACAAGGTTTTCATGGAATCTGCTGTGAAATGCAAGTCCCAACACTCTGAAAGAACATGTTTCATTATGAGTGGCGCATGACATGGAATGCACCTTGGAGCGTCTTCACTCTTTAAAAGGTAGAATGAGTAAAAATATTAAATAACACCAACTACAATAATAATGATTGTATTAATATTCATGTTGATGATAACGATGATGCTGATGATGCCGATGAAAGTAATGAAACTTTTAACTGTCGCGATCTCTTACCTGTACTTCGACTGCAACAATAATTTAGATAAACTGTAAGTTAGCAACAGGTGTTGCGTTGCAGTCTAGTTTACCGCGGTCGACCTTTCGCTTCTTTTTTTAAAAAAAAGTATTTTCGTTTTCGATTCCGCCGTCATGTACCCGTTTCTGTGAAAATCTGAAACGACCTCATCGGCCCCCACCTTGCGCCGAATTTGACAAGGCAAGTGATGGCTCGTTGGTCATTTTCCGATGTCCTGAGTGTTGTTGATCTTGCCTGAAGAAGACCTAAGGGGTCAAAACGCGCCGTGTTTTGTCTTGTGATTCGTTGTTCATGTTTGGCGGACGCAATACTGAATCTTTTTTTTTTTTTTTTTTTTATTTCGTCATGTTTAAGAGAGAGAGAGAGAGAGAGAGAGAGAGAGAGAGGAGGGGGGGGGGGGAAGAAGAGAAAAGAGAAATCCATCCCAGAGCCAATCCATTCTATACAATGAGATATTAAGGACGTGTGGCTTGTCAAACAAGAAAAAAAATTCAATCCCGAATGCTTACTTCTTCCCCCCCCCCCCTCCCACTCTATCCCCCCCCCCCTTCACCCTCACCCTCCCAAAATCTATAACTCCCTGCCTTTCTCCCATTTAGCGACCGACTTTGGGTATTATAGAGCCAACGTACTTTTCAGTACAACGGCAAAAATATTGGCTAGTACCCCGTCGACTTATGACGTAACCCCTCCCCTCTCCCCACACCTCTCCTCTCCCTACCCCTTCTCCCCGTCCACCACTCCTATCCCCCCCCCTCCCCTCTCCACCACCGATCCTGGCTATTCTCCTGCCATACACATAACAGGCCGTGTTGTCACGACATCCTTCAAGGGGACTGGCTGGAGTGTTGACTAAAACATTTCACGCCACTGTGGGTAGACCGAAGGACGAGTTGTGCCGCGTTCTTGTCTGAACCCACTCGCCTCGACGAGAAGAATGCGTGAAGTTGAATTGAATGGGGGTGGGGGGGGGGGGGGGGGGGGATGGAGAAGGGGGGGGATGAGAGAGAAAGGGAATACAAAGATGAGAGAGAAAGGGAATACACAAGAGGGAGGGGGGGACAGAGAGGGGGGGGGGGGAGGAGGAGGAGAGGAGTGAGTGGTGTGTGTGTGTGTGTGTTTTGTGTGTGTGTGTGTGTGTGTGTGTGTGTGTGTGTGCGTGTGTGTGTGTGTGTGTGTGTGTGTGTGTGTGTGTGTGTGGTGTGTGTGTGTGTGTGTGTGTGTGTGTGTGTGTGTGAGAGAGAGAGAGAGAGAGAAACAGACAAACAGAGAACAGACACATACACA
>JADBJO010000040.1:575000-577500 GCA_016801955.1 Conus betulinus | reverse complement strand
TAAACCTAAACGGTGATAGAATCATAGGGCACACATCTATCTACGCACTTGCACGCAAAACAAAAAAGCAAACAAAAAAATGGGAAAAAAAAGGATGGAGGAAAGAAAAGAAAGAATGGAAAAAAAAAAGTAGTGTTACGTAATTTGTAACTGGATTGGGAAGAGGGCAGGGTGAGGTGGGACGGGGGTTGAGGGGAGGGAGGATTATTTTGACACGCCTTTTTCGCTCTCTCATCATCCACCCCCCCCCCCCCCCCCCCTTCCCCGAGTCCTCGTAACGAAGGGGAAACCATCTTGTTTCTTTCGCAAAGGGGGTTACTTTTTAATCTTCTGTCGGCAAAGAACGCGCCAAAACTACTACACTCATTTTAATCACACATGATGAGAAGATGAAATGGGCCCTGGGACGAATCCGGTGATTTGAAAGGGGACGGCAAGTGTGGAGGCTGAGGGGGTGGGCGAGGGGAGGGGGGGGGGGGGGAGAGATCCGTAAACGTACAACTTTTCAGATAGTGGATCTCGCTTGAATCCTCTCAGCACGGTTATCAACAGTTTCCATTGAACACAGACACTTGCGATGCCACTGTTTATGAACTGATAACTATCAACGCAATGATACAATTTTCATGGAATGTTATAGCTTTCTAACGATGAAAACATGGGCATTTCGCATGTTTCTGATCCTTTTTTTTAAAGCAAATGGGAGGTAACTTTTTCTTTTTTTTTTTTTTATCCCAACCTGCTATTACTCCCCCTGGCGGGATCAAAGGTTGAATCCAGCATCTGGTCGATTTTGGAGGAGGTCTGCGTTCTCCTGAATGCCATTCTAACTTGACAATGCGACGCAACGGTGAATCTCCTACTCCCCCCCCCCCCCCCCCCCCCCCCCCCCCCCCCCCCCCCCCCCCCCCCCCCCCCCCCCCCCCCCCCCCCCTACGTTTTGGCCCAGTGTCAATTAAATCAACATTCAAACGGGTGCATTTTCGTGCGAAATATCTGCAGACTACTTCAGGTAAGTCCAGTGGCTTCTCTTAGTAGGTACGGTGCCAAAGAGACTAATCACGAGGAAGCAGTTCACGCAAAACCCCTTCTGGTACGTATTCAAAGAGTTCTGACTAACAACACTGGCATCGTCAAAACATGAGAAACGATGCTGCATGACGGAAAGAAACAAACTCAATGGGGCAGTCACTGCCACGAAGGGGCTAAGAAAAACGAATCAAAACGGATCACCACTGAACGAACGATCATACGCACATGAAAGAGTAGACTAGGGGAAAAAAACCCAGATGGTTTGACAAAATGGCGAACGGAAATGATGTTTGGACAAAGCGAAGGCATCGCCGCACGATCATACGACGGCCTGAAAAAGTAGATGCAAAGACAGGGACATCCGCTGACACGAAGACTTCATGAAAAGTATGGCTACATCGGCAGATAGTAAAACTTGGACAGAAAGTATGGGACAAGGCTTAGACATGCAGTAAGGTATGGATAAAGATAGAATATTAAACCAACAGTGAGGTTGGAGAAAAGCTATAGACTGAGGAGGGTATGGACAGAAAGTAATGTCAGTTGATAAATAAAGACTTGGAGAAGAGTATGGATGGAGGAATACATGGACTGAGCTAGAATACCCATCAACTGAAGGACTTGGTGGGAAAGACTGGACAAACCTAGCACGTCGCCAGGCAGTAAGACTTGGAGAAAAAGTATGGCCAAAGCAAGAACATCGCCAGACAGCAAGACAATGAGAAAAAACAAAATCGACGAGGTCAGAACATCGCCATTTAGTTACAACTGGAGAAAAGTATGGACAAAGCAGGGACATCGCCGTTAAGTTGGTCTTGGAGAAAAGTGTGGACTCCGCTAAAATATCGTAATGCGGTAAGACTGGGAGAAAAGTATGGACAAGGGCTGGGACATCGCCAGACAGAAAGACTGGGAGAAAAGTATGGACAAGGCTGGAAAATCGCCAGACACAGGAAGACTGGGAGAAAAGTATGGACAAGGCTGGAACATCACCAGACAGAAAAGACTGCTATAAAAGTATGGACAAGGCTGGAACATCGCCAGACAGGAAGACTGGGAGAAAAGTGAGGACAAGGCTGGGACATCGCCAGACAGGAAGACTGCTATAAAAGTATGGACAAGGCTGGAACATCGCCAGACAGAAAGACTGGGAGAAAAGTATGGACAAGGCTGGAACATCACCAGACAGAAAGACTGGGAGAAAGTATGGACAAGGCTGGAACATCGCCAGACAGAAAGACTGGGAGAAAAGTATGGACAAGGCTGGAACATCGCCAGACAGAAAGACTGGGAGAAAAGTATGGACAAGGCTGGAACATCACCAGACAGAAAAGACTGCTATAAAAGTATGGACAAGGCTGGAACATCGCCAGACAGGAAGACTGGGAGAAAAGTGAGGACAAAGGCTGGGACATCGCCAGACACAGGAAGACTGGGAGAAAAGTATGGACAAGGCTGGAACATCGCC
>JADBJO010000040.1:565000-570000 GCA_016801955.1 Conus betulinus | reverse complement strand
GATGTACACAGCAACAAACTCAGTTTATGTCAGCATGATGACATCTGCGTTTGTTATCACAGAAACTTTCACCGCTGTAGATAACCCAGTGGTCAATCTGCTTTTCCTGTCACAGTTTCATCGGTACGCTTTGAGTGTGAAATTTCTGATTTGCATTGTAAAGTACATTAAAAAAAACCCCACTCGTATACCCTTTTCCTAGTTCTTTTAAACGAACACAGGTATCTGTTTTTCCAAAAGTCCGTTAGATCTTACCACTTGATTTTGCGACCGATTTGCACGATTGAAAAATGAAAAAAAACTTCAGTGAAACCTTCTTAATGACTGTACAAAACGCTTTTCAAATCAATGACCACAACTTCCCATGCAAAAGTGTAAAACATAAGTGATCAGACGACATAATCATTTTTTGACGGCCGTTGCGCATTTGAGATTCAGCATCCCACAGGGTTCGTTGTTAGGACCTCTCCTGTAAAATGTACACGTATTTCTCTTCTGTTTATAGTGACACAGTTATTTGAAAATCTCCATACTGGCGTATTTCTTTGCCCTGCCACTGCCCAGTGTTTCTGTCAACACATTGTGCATATTTGTGTACACTCACAGACGATTGATCTATCAATCAATCACATAAATCAGTTGCGTAACCGTCCAAGCGCTGAAGAAGGGACCGGGTGGGAATGGTTGAATATTTGATACAATTGCTATTTCCCGCCGTAAAAAACGGTCTTAAAACGTCATTCTCTTCTGTAGTGCTCCTTATTTCTGCCGTCTTTTTCTATTCCTTCATTATCTCTACCCTCTTCTGCCTTCAGTTCTTTAACATCTAGGTTTAACGACCAAAGTGAGGGGCCAGATACGGGTTGTCATCCCAGAAGTGAGACACACACACACACACACACACACACACACACACGACAGAGAGAGAGAGAGAGAGAGAGAGAGAGAGAGAGAGAGAGAGAGAGAGAGAGAGAGAGAGAGAGAAAGAAACAGAGACAGAGTAATAGAGAACCAGAAAGAAGGAGAGAGGGGGGGGGGGGGGGGGGGAGGGGGGGCATACCACTAGAACCACGTGTGTGTGTGTGTGTGTGTGTGTGTGTGTGTGTGCGCGCGCGCGCGCGCGCACGCGTACGTGTGTTGTTTTTGTGTGACGGAATGAAAGGCGCGCGCGCGCGCGCGGCGTGTGTGTGTGTGTGTGAATGTGGGAGAGTGTGTGTGGTGCGTGCGTGCGTGTGTATATGCGCGTGTGCGCGCGCGCGCGCTCACGTGTGCGTGTGTGCGCGTGCGCGTGTGTACGCGTGCGTGCATACTTGGGTGTGCGTGCGTGCGTGCGTGTGTGTGTGTGTGTGGTGTGTGTGTGTGTGTGTGTGTGTGTTATTTTCTAACCACCAGCTAGCCACTCACCTGAGAGTGGTCGTCATGGAGGTGGGTGGAGGTGGAGGAGGGGGGCGGAGGCACGTAATACTGAGCGATGAGCGAGTCGATGTCGTTGTCGAAGAAATCCGGACAATGGTCGGCACTGGCGGAGCGCACCAGACCCGGCTGACTGGTGCCAGACACGCTGCCTGGGTAGCCGTTGCTGAAGTCTGGAGCATCATCAACACCATTGTCAGCATGACGGGAAAAAAATGTATGAAAAAAGAAAAAAAAAAAAAAGGGAAACAAAAGAAAAGAAAAGAAATGAAAAGGGAAAAAAGAAAAAAAAAAAAAGAGAAAAAAGGAACAAAATAAAGAAAAGAAAGGGAAAAAAAAAAAAAAAAAAAAAAACAAAAAACAACAAAGAAAAGAATCATCATCATCATTAACGTCCTCCTCGACTTCGTGGTCTTCCGTCATTCCTGTCCGTTTTTTTCACGTTTTCACGTCATACATTATTTATGGCCGGACCGTAGTTTCAAAACAAAACTGTTCATAAAAGCAAAAGACAGGTCTAACGGACAGTCTCGGGCCTGGCTGGAGCAGTTGTGTGTGGAGCTGTTCCTCCTTTGTTCAGCTGTTGTTGTTCCTTGTCTTTCCCTCTAATTACTCTCTCCTTTCCCGCTTCGGCCTTCCTCTTTTAAACCTTAGCGCTTTGGTGTGGGAGTATTGCTGAATCCTATTGATATATTCATCATAAAACTTAAAATAAAAAAAAGGGGGGGGGGGGGGGGGGGGGGTGTCTCGTAAACTGTTGGTCTTTTGTTCGAAAGTCCTTAACCAGCTGTTGTGTGTGTGTCGGTGTAATCTTATAAAGTAGCGCGTCCTCCCCCCCCCCCCCCCCCACCCCGTCCTTCCACTAATCCCCCCTCCTCATGTACCTAACTTCCCATTTTCTTGAGGTGGTTATTTCTCGTCTTGCCATTTAACTTTTTTGTGGAAGATACGGATGTCAACGCCTGAAAATATCTGAATAATACTAACTGTCTAGTTTACTGAACCTGGCGATTTGTCAGTCTCTCTACATCCCCCAGGTTGTCTCCCCCTGGAGAGAAAGGACAGGACGGGGTGAAGGGGAGGGCGTGGTGGTGGGAGGGTACGGAGGGTTGACTAAGTGAGGAGTAGGGGGGTGAATACGAGAAAAGACAGTTCTGTTGTTCATGTCCCACGTCAACAAAAATTGGGTAAACAACGTTTCACACTTTCCGGCCGGCATACATTTTTTTTTTTTTTTGTTTTGTTTTGTTTTTCAACTCGCATTACGTATACACTGTCGCGGGTCGCGAGTGCCGTTTTAAACAAAACACCAGCTGACTGTTAAAGACATGTAGCAGCAACAGTCGGCAGCTACAACATTATTAAAGCACAAAACAGTACAACATGCTATCCAAAGCAGATGATGTATTTCAAAAGCAAGCACATATGCTTGCACACACACACACACACACACACACACACACACACACACACACACACACACACACACTCACGCACGCACGTACGTATACTCAGAAGCGCATGCATACGCGCACTCACACGCGCACGTTCACACACACTCACACACGATTACACTCTTTCGTTTAGTCTCATTTTCCGGGCTCCGCGCAGTGGCCTTCCTCCCATGCCGCTCCTTCCGGCTCCCCGTACACAGCCACACCCAGTCCATCGCAACCTTTCACTGGCTGACCATTCGGAGCATGCAGTCCATACCATGCCGTCTTGAGGCAACCCACCAGAAGAGGAACTTTATGCGCTGCCTGCCGCCAAGTCCCTTTTTGTGGGGGTGCTCAGTGGCGCCTGTTCTGATCCAGCATGCGCAGGACACACCCACCACCAATCCCCTCCGCTACTGACAACAGTGGATACATATCCGCAGACCTTGCGCTTCGTCTTCTTCTTCTGCGGTCGATTTTCAACAGGCTGCGTCAGATCTTCAATCCTGTCGCCACGATGAATCCCACAGTCTTCTCGAGGTCTTGACGGCTGCCCCCAAAACTGCATGTTGTAGCTCTGCACCCTCTGGCCAGGTTTGATGCTGTAGAAAAATGGGCTGGACACTTTTGGAGGAAGTGTTCTGGGGTCTGAGATCCAGTGACCCACACGGACATTCATCAGTGTGGGGCAATCTTAATTCTGCTGAGGTGGCTCAGCAGTCGGCAGTGGCCAGTTCTCAGTCTGCTGAGGATTGTTGATCTTGCACGAATGGTCGGCCCTTTCCATAGACCCCTACCACCGTCCATCCACCGAGAGTCACGATGAAAAAGCTGCCAGTGACAACGAGTCTGACACGAACCCATACTGGCAACAGACACACGGAAAGGAAATCTAAACTGAAGTCATCAGGTGAGCAAAGCAAGAGGAGGCACAGAATTCCAGACTCGTTTCTTCTTCTTCTTCTTCTTCTTCCTCCTCTTCCTCTTCCTCTTCTTCTTCTTCTTCTCCTCCTCCTCCTCCTCCTTCTTCTTCTTGTCTTCGATGAACAATCAGGACGAAGCCAACGACGATGATGCTGTGACGTTGCGTTCTGGTCAGACATTACGTGAGAGCTTTCTATGCTACCTTTCATGCAAAATCCCAGCATCAACCAGGCCTGGCAGATACAGACACCTGCGGTGTTGATAAGGATACTGCGGGAGGCATTTTCTGAGACTTACCCGGTCGATGCATGAATCTCTGAGTGGCCCCGCGCTTCCCACTGCTGCCCAAAGCACACACAACTTCGGGTAGGAGTACACCAAAACAAAAAATCACAAGCAAACGCTTAGGATTCGAACCCATGGCTCCAAACCCTGCAGCCTACCACAATAACCACTGCACCCATGGCGGCTGGTCACACACGCTTTTTTTAGTACCTTACTTATTTACTCGCTCTCTCACCTGATGCTGGAGTCGCGCCGTTCAGCTGACGAGGCGGGTGGGGGGTGGAGGGTGAGGAGGAATGTGACGTAGGGGC
The DNA here is from genome assembly GCA_016801955.1 of Conus betulinus. NCBI lineage: Eukaryota > Metazoa > Mollusca > Gastropoda > Neogastropoda > Conidae > Conus > Conus betulinus. The sequence goes on along the minus strand of JADBJO010000040.1, from coordinate 565,631 downwards.
AGGGTGGGAGTTGGCGAAGGAAGGGGGAGGTAAGCTGGGCAGAGCGGTGAAGTCGATCATGTTGTCCTCGTCAGGGACCGTGTCGGGCAGAGGGAAGATGGTCAAATCTGGCACACAGGGAAGAAAAACTTCTGTGCTGTATTACACTCTTCTACATTGTATTGTATTATATTCTGTAATATCACAGTGTTTTGTTATAGTGTATATTGTTATCCTGTGCTGTTATGCGTTGTGATGAATAGTAAGCGGTCTGTTTTAGTATGACACTACGTTATTTTGCATCCTTCTGCATCATTTGAATTTAGTTTTGCATTGTATTTATTTTGCGTAGTGTTTTGTATATGCAATGCTTGTATTGTAACGTTTTTGCACAGCATTTAATGGCATTATATTGTATTGAATTTTTTTTAAAAATCCGTCTTACATGAGAGAAATAAGTAGACCACCCCCCTTTTCCCTTTTCCTCTTTTGACAGACAGACAGACAGACAGACAGACATACAAGCAGAGACAAAAAGAAGAAGAAGAAGCTGATCACAAAATATTTTAATCAAAGCAAAGCTGATATAACACAGTCCACAAACCTTGTAAAACAAGGCAGAGAGTTAATTTCCATTGGCACAAAATCACAC
>JADBJO010000040.1:557500-560000 GCA_016801955.1 Conus betulinus | reverse complement strand
TTGAAGTAGATACGTGACAACTGCAGATCTTCAAGACCCCTGTCATTTTTTTAAAGTAATAATTAGAACTACCAAGTCTGGAGTATTTGCGTTGTAAAATACTGGAAATACAGAAGAATCTCTCTTCTCTTTCTCTCTCGCTCTCACTCACACACACACACACACACACACACACACACACACACACACACACACGCACGCGCGCACAAACACCGGATTTTCACTCCATATCAAAGTGTTTGTTGTATCCACGGAAATAACATAAGCCACAGGGGCAATCGTGACCGACTCGCGCATGAAATGATTTTTTATTATGGAAAGGACAACGGAAGGGCGTGTCCGTGGTGGTTTTTACTGTCACATCTTTCATTATGAGCTGCTTCAGGCGACATGTGCGTGCGTGCGTGCGTGCGTGCGTGCGTGCGTACGTGTGTGTGTGTGTGTGTGTGTGTGTGTGTGTGTGTGTGTGTGTGTGTGTGTGTGTGTTGTGTGTGTGTGTGCATGTGTGTGTGCGTGCGTGTGTGCGTGCGTGTGTGTGTGTGTATGCGTGTGTGTTCGTGTGTGTATGTGCGCTTCCGTGCTGTTGGTACGTGTGCGTGCATGCATATTTATCTATGTATGCGTGTGCCCATCCATCACTCCCGTCAACACAAGCCACTCACTCAAACCAACTAGTCCATCCACCCACCCTGCCCTCCCTCCCTCCCTCCCTTCCTGCCTCCTCCACCCCCACGTCATCATCATCACCACCCACCTCCAACCCCAGGTCCTTCTTGACCCGATCCAGGTACTGCTCGCTATGCGGGTAGAACGGGGGGTCCTGGGACAGGTCCACCAGGCGCTGGTTGTCCGACACAGCGCTCCCAGGACCACGACCACCTCCACCTCCACCACCGCCCCCACCACCACCACCTCGGACACCAGGTCGGCCGGGTAGGACCATAGGCTGGGCTGCACCCGGTGCACGCTCTCGTAGCTGGGCACTGCGGGATGAAGGGCCAGGAGAGGAGAGGACACTCTCAGACGGAGACGCCGCCGAGGATTCTTTTCAACTTCGAGTTCTCTCTCTCTCTCTCTCTCTCTCTCTCTCTCTCTCTCTCTCTCCGCTCTCCTTCCATCACTCTTTCTCTCTCTGTCCTTCCCCCATCCTCTCTCCCTCCCTCTCTCTCGCCTTTCTCTTGCTGTTGTCTTTCTCCCTTTCGCTAGCCTAATCTCTGTCTCTCTCAACACACACACACGCATGCATTAACCCCCTTATGTCCCTCCTTCTTCTCTTCTCTCTCTCTCTCTCTCTCTCTCTCTCTCTCTCTCTCTCTCTCTCCCCCTCCCTCCCTCGATCTAGCACACACACACACACACACACACACACACACACACACACACACACACACTACGCACACATACACACACTCTCTCCCAGTCCGTCCATGTATCCGTCTCTCTGTCCGTCTCTATTTGTCTCTCTATCCGTCTGTATGTCTGTCTGTCTCCTTCCCTCCCTCCCTCTCTCTCTCTCCCTCCCCCTCTCACTCTCTCCCTCCCCCCTCTCACTCTCTCTCCCCTCGCCCTCTCTCACACACACTCTCTCCTGTCCGTCCATGTATCCATCTCTCTATCTCTCTCTCTATCCGTCTTTCTGTCTCTCCCTCCCTCTTCCTCCCTCCCTCCCTCTCTCTCCCTCGCCCTCTCTCTCTCTTACTCCTCCTCTCTCCCTCACTCAACCTCCCCCCTTTCTCCCCCCCTCCCAACTCACCATCGGGGTCGGTGGTGTTCTTGCCCAGGGTCCTCTCCACTAGGCGGCGCTCGGGGTCCACGAACAGCCGGAAGTAGCCGGCCACCAGAGCCACCAGGTTGTGGGCGTCCTCCCACAGGAGTCCCAAGCTGATCACCCTCTCCTCCCCGCCTCCCCTGCCCTCCTCCTCCCCCTCCCCTCCCCCGGGGAGGAAGCAGGGTCTGCGAGGAAGGGGGGCTGGAGGAGGAAGAGGAGGAGGGGGAGGGGGGCTTCAGGCGGAGGTCCACGCGCTGCATGTTGTCGCCGTCCTTGGTGACCTTCACCTGCTCCAGCTGCTCGAAGTCGGCCAGCTGCGTCAGCTGAAAGCAGTCGATCGATTCCCGTCCGGTCAGTCCGTCTGGTTTTTCATCTTCTGACTGACGGACGGGATCTGTGTTCTTACGTTATTTTTCTTAGATTCGGGTTTGAAAACGGAGAGCTTGTATAGGAATGGTCATTTGCAGCAAGTTGATTTGTTGAATGACTGTCGCTTTCATGTACCCTCTATCAGTCCAGCTATCTGTCCATCCAGCTATCTATCTATCTATATATCTATCTATCTACTTACCTACCTACCTACCTACCTATCTACCTATCCATCCACCTATCCATCTATATATCTTGTGTGTGCGAGAGAGAGAAAGAAAGTGTGTGTGTGTGTGTGTGTGTGTGTGTGTGTGTGTGTGTGTGTGTGTGTGTGTGTGTGTGTGTGTGTGTGTGTATGCGCGC
>JADBJO010000040.1:540000-550000 GCA_016801955.1 Conus betulinus | reverse complement strand
GTCGAAAGTGAGCATAATAACGGCAGCAAATCATATTTTTTTTTCATTCGTCTGATTCTTTGAGCATGCCAAGAGCTAGTTTGTTTCTTTGCTTCTTGTTGGTTAGACCAAGCAGGGCCTAATGTACTGTCTTATCACTGAATGAGCCGGAAGAGCTCAGTTGGTAGAGCGCCCAGATTCGTAAGCTTGGTGATCCTAGGGTTGCGGGTTCGAATCTCCACTTGGCCGTTTCAGTTTTGGATTTCTTTTTTTTTTCCCTTGAAGGTAACATCAGTTCAGATTCCATTTCCCGAAAAGTCCTTCGAATGAGACTGTAAACTGAGGTTCCGTAAGTGGAAGCACGCAATACATCTTTATCTTGCACACGTGTAAAAATCCATCACTAACTTTTGGAAGAGGTTCCGTTGGTATGAATAATACGTTACACATGGCATGCACCCTGCGTGACAAATCGAAAGAATGAAGGGAAAAAACTGAGAGATTGATACTGACTGAATGACACGGGAAACAACTGAATGAAACACCGGCAGGCAATTCTTTAGTGGGATCTACCCAGGTAGGCAACCCGTTGTGTAAACGAGAGCGTGGATTGTAAAACGCTTATAGCTCGGTTTCTAAACCGAGGATAGGCGCTGTATATGTGCTCTTGAAAATAACAACAACACATAATAATAATAATAATAGTAATAGTAATAATAATAATAATAATACTGCTACTACTACTACAACTACTACTACTACCATCACCACCACCACCACCACCACAATACTACTACTACAACTACTAAATAAATAATGATGATGACGATAATGATGGCGGTGATGATGATGATGATGATGATGATGATAAAACAATAATAATAAAATCAGAACAATAGATAATAATAATGTTAATAATAATAATGATAATAGTAGTAATATCAATAATGATGATAATAATGATAAATAACAGCGTGAAGGCTGCACTGCCAGCAGGTGGGTGGAGAGCCGGCCAGGTACTCACACGACCGACTTGATGGAGACCTTGCCGCTCCGGTTGTTGCTCATGGCGTGCTGCTGGATCTGCAGGGCCGCCAGCGCAGCGCCGTGTCGTACTTCATCTCCGAGGCGAACCTCTCTTGCAGCACGTCGTTGCAGCACTGCAAGACATCAACAGAACCAACTGACGGACACACGAACTGACTGATCAATGGAGTGATTGAATGATTGGTTGATAGATTAGTTGATTGAATGGTGCTTCGCTGATTTGCTTGTGCGTTCTTAATTTGACATGACAATTGACAGCCGTTGCCATCCACACGCTCTCTCACTCACTCTCTCATCCTCCCTCCCCCCCCTCTCTCTCTCTCTCTCTCTCACCTTCACCCCCTCCACCTCCTGCTCCTCTTATTCCCATCCGCCTATCTGTCTGGGTGACTTTTGTGCCAAGCTAACATGACGTTAAAACGAACAACTTTCTTCTGCGTACGCAGGCTAACACTCCTGCGGACACTCCCTATATGGACAGGCAAGTATCAATCCCATTTACCCAACAAGGGGAGTGGAGTTTTGAGTGTGTTTTTTTTAATCCCGCCATTAAGGCAGCCATACTCCATCTTCGGGGAAGGAGCATGCGATGTGTAACGTGTCATCCACACCAACGGCCAAACTGGCCTTCTCTTCCAAAAGTTGGTGATGGAATTTTACGTGTGTGCAAGATGTTATGCGTGCGTTCACACACGGAACCTCGGTTTATGGTCTCATTCGAAGGACTGTATGGGAAATGGAGTCAGAACCAATGTTCACACGAACAACAGTGTAGCAAGGGTCGCCAGCCATCCCGTCATCTCTTTCCCCACTTCTGATGGTGGTGCGATGTTTGTAAAAAAACCGTCCGAGTACTCCTCTGCCACCCTCACCACTACACAGGAAGCCACCACCACCCCCTCTCCCTTCCCTACTCACTCCGGTTCCCCAGGCAGTTTGAATCTTCCCCCACCCCTCCTTCGTCGCTTCTTAATTTTTTTTCCCCCGAAATAGAGATGCAATGCTGCCTGTAGACACTATGTTCAACTGCGTAACGCAAGCTGTAATGTCGGTAATGAAATCGATATCAAATCTCCTTACACGATGTTCAATACAGAAGACAGGCCACCAGTCTCTTATGCATTAAGGTTTTGATTTGTGTTTTTTGGATACTCCGTCTAATGCTCTGTGAAATCATAAATCATAGTCGTTCCTAACTTTTCTTCACCATGTCACAAATATCGTTTTAATTTACCTAGCTTTAAGCTCGCCAACTTTCCCTGTACAAGTGTAGAAAACACACACAGCAAAAAGATTTGTATGTGTAAGAGTGATGCTAGTCTTCGATCTTAGAGGCAACAGCTAGATAGTTGCAGTAAAATGATAATTTAAGAAAAATGATGATTTTCCTTCCCATGATAAAAACAATCACAATCACACCAACATAAAGCTGACTGCAGTAGGGTAGAAGAGGGATGGGGGTAGAGAAGGTGAGTACGGGATTGGGGGGGGGGGGGGTAATGAATGAAGAGGGAATGTGTGCACCATCCTGTAGCTACGGGCTCTCAACGGGGTAGCAGTGCAATGTTGGCACTGAGAAATCAGTCGTCACCATGACGTTACATAGCACACAATAAACATTCTCTCTACCATAAAGCTATACAGCACACAATAAACCATCCCTCGACCATAAAGTTGTAAAGCATCCCTCCACCATACAAAATAAATCCCTTGACCTCCACCAAAAAAATGTTTCACAAAATGCACAGAAAAGCATCTTTCCACCACAGAGTAATACAGCACACAATAAACAGTCACTCTTCCATAAAAATATACAGCTCACAATTAACCCTTCCTCCACCAGAAAGTTATATATAGTAGACAATAAACCATTCCTCCACCACAAACTGCACAACAAACCATTTCTCTATCATAAAGTTATACAGCACACACAATGAATCACCCCTCTACCATAAAGTTAGACATCACACAATAAACCATCTCTCTATCATAAAATAGTACAGCACACAACAATCATCCCTCCACCATAAATATATTCAGCATACAATAAATTATTCCTCCAACATAAAGTCAAAAAGCACAACAAAAAATCCCTCGCCATAAAGTTTGACATCACACAATAAACCGTCCATGCACCATTAAGTTATACAACGTACAATAAATTATCTGTCCACTATGCAGTTTACACAGCACACACAAGAAACCATTCCTCCCTCATTATAAAACTATCTCCGTACAAGATAGTTAAACACAGAATAAACCATTCCCCATACGCAATAAACTATCTTTCTACCCTACAGTTTTTTTTTCAATAAACATTTTTATTTTCCTTTGTTGTTATTACACAGACAAAAACATGCAGCAACATTAAGAATCAGAAATTAGATATAAAACGAGCAAAAAAAAATCGATTCATAGATAAATAAGTAGATAAACAAACAGAAAAGAGGATATAGCCTTAGCATATCATCATGGCTACTTGGTGACATACACAACACAATACAATGCATTGTACTTTAAGCAGTTTCTACCCTGTAATTATACAGCACATAATAAACCGTCTCTATACCAGAAAAAAAGGGAGACACGGTACCTGCAGATAAAAGTACTCAAAGGCGATGGGGTCTTGCTTCAGCAAATCATACGGGTCCTTGGGCACAAAGGTCACGCGGAAGAGACACCGGAAGTACGCGCCCCCTGCCGGGCAGCGATCTGTAAGTCGGACACAACATGCACGCTTGTATGATATGTACATACATACAATGCACGTCAATCAATGTATTCCTTGATATACACGTTCAGTATGCCTTCCTTGATATACAAAACTCCTGTTCGACTGTTCACGAAATGAGCAATAATGGGTCTTCGGTAAATGCGAAAACGCAAGTTTGATCGGAAACACAAGATTTGGGCGACTGGAAAAAAAACAAACAAAACAAACAAAAAAAGGCAAAAAGAGTTAATAAGATAGTTTGTACTGACACAGTACCTTCTGATGGAAGAATTTGCGTGACAATTTGTATCAACAAAGTGTACTGCTTGGGGGAGAATTAACGTAATAATCGACAAGGAGGGGGAACACAAAGGTTCAAACAAGCAGTATTCGTTCAGATTTTTTTTCCTCATCCATTTCTCTTCTTCTTGTTTGTAGTTTGCTGTGCCGCGAAACAGGAAGCAACCAATTTATGGAGACGGGTGTGTGTGTGTGTGTGTGTGTGTGTGTGTGTGTGTGTGTGTGTGTGTGTGTGTGTGTGTGTGTGTGTGTGTGATGAGTATTGACGCTGAACCGCTACTAGACAGTGATAAAGTAACTCCGAGCGTCAAGGACTTGCTGGCATGGCTGAAATGGTCCACACTGCAGAAACGACAACCAGTCGGTCTCCCTGTTCATGATGCGCAACATGCCCCAGAAGAAAACAGCAGCAAGGTGCCAGCACCCGGAGCATCTCCGAACAAGATCCAGGAAGGCCCATGGGCTCCATCTCCCCGAACATCCCTTCATCAACCAACGCTCCTCTCTTACTTTTCTAGCGAGACGCTAACTGTGAAACGCGGATTAGGCGATACACTACGTTGAAGCTCCGATGTCACATAGGGGGTCACATGCATGCCAAACGTTCTGCATGATATAAAATACCCGCTTATATTTAGTATGAGGTAACTGAAGTCAAAGGTCACCAACAGTTAAAGCGATGATTTAGGATGACGACCGAGATATTTGAACGGAATAAGAATATGGAGGGATATGGTGGGAAGAGGGGGGGGGGGGGGGGGGGGGGGGGGGGGCGGGTGGTAGGAGCAGGAAAATAAGGATCAGAGATAAAAGAGACAGAAGAAGAAGGAGAAGAGGAGGAGGAGGCGGATGAGGATGATGAGGATGATGATAATGATGATTAAACCTCTGGTTTCCAAATCAGGAAGGCTGAATCTATTATTCACTGAAAATGGGGAACCTATAAATGTAGAATGAACAAAACGAAACGTAACTTAAAACAAGTTTACGAAGGAGGTGGGCTACAGACCTGAAATGGAGAAATATGTGTCCTTGATGGAGATGACTTACGCAAACAACTGAACAAAATGGCCCCCTACATGAAAACTAACAGGGAGCGAATGTTTATTTTACATACTGTGTATTTCCTTTTCTTCCCGCCTTTTTTTCTTGTTTTCGTTTTGCTGTCCCATCTTCTGTGCCACCTCTGCTGCACTGCACCCACGCCGCTTATTCTGGTATCCCGTCCACAGCCACAGCCCGGCCGGCCCGACCCCCGCCTCAGCCCCAGCACCGGCAATCCACAGGGAGCAGTCGATATCAAGTCGTCAGGTGGCAACACAGCGGAGGAGACACTGCACTGCTGCCGAGTCACTTTGGTGGTGTCAGTGGCGCCTGTTTGGATCCAACATACGCAGGACACCACGTGCTAAGCCCTCTACTGACGACAATAGTTGCTTAGTCGTGGAGTTGGCATGAGTGTGCTCTCCCTCCACAGGGGAACCACCACGTCTGTCCGACGACAGCCCCCATGAACTCCCCGATACCGGTGACCTCGGCAGAATCAAGCCAAGGCCACAGATATGGAGATGACATAGAAACCGAGGTCACCTTGAGAGCAGGGCATGAAGGGCCACAGAATTTAAGACTTTTTTTTTTTTTTTTTAATGCTAATCGATGAAAGTGAAGATAAAGCAGCTGATGCTACGGATTTCCATTCCGGTCTCAGACTGCATGGCAGAGCTATATACTCTACGCTTACTTTCGTAATATATCCTGGCGTCAACCAGGCCCGAGAGATACAGGCACTGCAGAGTTGGACAAAAAAAATTGAGCAAACACTCTCAGAGACGTATCCATTTAGTGAATGAAACTCGACTGAAAGGTCCCAGTCTTCTCAGCTGAGCCCGTAGCAAACTCAACTCTGGGTTAGGAGCCGGTCGGGGCAGAAAAAAATTCCACATTACTCTGATGAGAATCGAACCCACGACCTCCTATCCGGGAGTCCGCGACGCTAACCGCATCGCCACGGCGGCTGGTTTCTGTTTTACATGTTGAACGCGACCTTGGAGCCTGATTAAAACAAAGTGATACTGAAATTTCGTTTGTGTAACTTGCTTTCTCCTAAATGTCATGATTTGAGGGATTTGAAGTGAGAAGGTAGGGATGGAACGTGTTCTATAACTTGTATGACGTTTGTGTACATAATCAATGTTGACGATCGGAAATTTTTCTTTATGTTTCAAAAACAACTTTAAGTGGTGAGCCGCATGGGGTAAGCCCTCACCTCCGCCAGAGTCTCCTGCTCCTGCAACAGTGTCATCTTGGCCGCGGTGCCCGTGCTGTTCTTCATGTTCTGCAGCACCAGGCTGAAGTGATGCACGCTGCGGATGTTCAGCTTCTCCTGAAGGGAGGTCACCACGTCCTGCCCACAGGGACGAACAAACAGTTACCACGCTTGAATCCTGGCCGCCCCCCCCCCCCCCCCCCCCCCCCCCCCCCCCTCCCCCCCCCCCCCCCCCACACAAAGTGTTAATATTCACGAACGATTCCTTCCTTAATCCTGCCCTAGGGGAGACTGTTTAACAGTCAACGATAAATAAACAAATGAATAAACAAATAAAATAAATACATATATAAACAAATAAATTCATGAAATTATGCATTAATTCCGCCGCTCACACGAAAGGGCTTGGATGTAAATGAATTTTTTTTTTTTCTTTTTTAAATCCTGCTATTGGTGGACTGGTTTAACACTTGGCCGAACATGGAGGTCGTGGTAATACGTTGTACAAAACCTACAACACTTACTCCACTGTGGTCTGGTCACACTCGAAGAATTTGATAACACGAAACACACATCAACCAACTACAACGCTTACTCGGACTGTGCTCTTGTATTAGGCTACTTGGAGGGTTTGGTTCACTAAAACTACATTTACCATCACTGCGATTTTTTTTTATCCATAACAAATGCACACAACCCACAACATTCACCTAACTCCGGTCTTCTTCCCGTGCTTGAAGGGCTTTTTGGTAACACGATGCACAGAACTACCACACTTACCCTGATTGTAGTCTTGTCGCACTCGAAGGGCGTGATAACATGACCGCACACATTTGACAACACTTACACTGAATGTGGTCTTGTTGTAATTGAAGAATCTAGTATAAGCGTGCGAACAACCTATACAACATTACCTTGACTATGTCTTGTTGCCGTTGTACTCGAAGAATTTGGTTAAATGATGCGAACAAACAACAACAGCACATGTCTTCCTTCTGCACATGCAGGGCTTGACAACACGATGCACACAATCTAAAGCACTCACCCCTGCATGTGGACCTGTTGTACTTCAAGATTTGATAAAAATGATGCACCGACACAGCCTACAACCCTTACCCTGACCGTGGTCTGGTTGCATTGATGACGCAACACGTAACGCACTGACACAGCCTACAACCCTTACCCCTTACCCTGATTGCGGTCTGGTTGTACTGATGATGTAACGCACTGACACAGCCTACAACCCTTACCCTGACCGTGGTCATGTTGTCTTGTTGTGACGTACTTGACAACTCTTACCCTTGGTCTGGCCGTTCTCCAGGAACACTTTGAGCACGTTGTCTGTTGAAGGGTAACGCACGTAACTCTCTACCGGCGACGGCTGCAAAGCACAATGGTGATTGAACTTAGACCTGTGGCGACGGAAAGATGCCGTCTTTGTGGCTGCATGCTGTCTTTGATTGGCATTTGATTGGCATTTCGGTTTTCCCCCTTTCGCTTCCTTTACAGCACTGCGTTAAAAAAATCAAAAGGACGTATGTAAGTTATCATGAAGGACCGACCCAGTCCTTGAATCTCTTCCATGGGGTACCTGACAGAAGCTGTGGTAATCCTTGACAGACCAATGGTACCTGGACATTGATGACGACGACGACGATGATGATGATGATGATGATGATGATGATGATGACGACGACGACGATGACAACGACGATGATGACGACAACGACGACGATGATAATGATGATGAGGTAGTGGATTTATGAACAGGGTCAAAACACAGTCGAGAGATTAAATTTTTCCCATCGCCACAAGTGAAGGCTGACAATTTCTTTTAATGGGATATAACTGTATCCAGGAATTAAGAAATACGTACTTTTCTGTCCGATTCAGTTTTAGCAAACTTGTCAAATAATACTACAAGCCTGCTCTAACCAACTGGGGCCATATCCAGAATGAAAAAAAAAAATACTCACGTTATCAATCAATAAAATTTTTCATCTACAAAAAGAGTTAATCAAAATATCTTGCTTAATCTGATGGACTTGGATACATGCTTTATCCAAGAACCGCTAACATAATTACAAAGATTGAACAATGAATGTGTTTTCAGATCCTTTTGCCAGAAATGGATGGCGCATGCTGCATATGCTGGACAGTCGAATACAAAATGAAATCCATCGCCTATCTCATTAATATTGCAGACTGTACATTCTTTCCTCTCTCTACAATCCATGTCGTCTTAATTTTTCCGTTTCAAACTTAAAATTACGACAAAAAAATTTTCATCATTGTAATAATATGCTGTTGTGGTAGTTGTGTAATGTACACTATTTTTTTTTAATAAGCAGTGTCTGTTAAAACTGTTTGAATGCCATTCAGTAATAGTGACGTTATAACTGTTTTATCAAAAAGCAAGCGTATTTCTCTACATATTTGATACGAACATTTTTTTGTGTGATCATGTCTTGAAATTGATAAGATGACTGAAGAGTTTTATCATTCTCACCTTTCCAGCTGATGGAAATGTCCTGTCTCATTATAAACAAATGAGTTATAGTGGTTTGATTTTAACATCGTGTAAATGCATCAAGGAATTTGTACTGTAGGTTTTTTTTTTTTTTTTTTTTTTATAAATCAATGGTAAGTTTTTGAATCTCCAAATGGCTGTTGGTCCGACGAGTTTATCAAATTAATCTAGAACTATTGCAAGCGGTAAATTTGTCTCAGGCATCTTTTAATAAGCAACGAATGGTTTTCCACTGTACCACGATGCGCTAATTTCACACAGCTTTGCACTGAAGCAGTTCTGGGCCACTGGAGGCGATTGCAGTTATTTCCCTTGTGCACATCTTTTTTCCGTGAATCAAATTTACCATGGAAATTGAAGCAGACAATCTTACTGATCTAAACAGCAGAAAAGAAACAAAAAATTGTGCCACCAAGTACGATAAAGAGCTGAGCGGTATATAGCCCTTTCTCTCGACTGTTTTGCTCCTTTTTTTCATCTTTTCAATGGCAAGTGCTTTCATTAGCCTATCTTCTTTAGCGTTAAGTCTGGAAGGAAAACATAAAACACAAAGAGCGACTTAAAGATTAAACGTAGCGGCGACATTGTTTTTTCTTCTTTTCCCGTAAATTTTGACAGCACATAGCATGCAAAAGAGCTAACGGATAGTATGTCACACACACACACACACACACACACACACACACACACACACACACGCACGCACACACACACACACGCACACACACACACACACACACACACACACTCAAGTGTGTGTTTGTGAGTGTGTATATACAAATATATATATATATATATATATAAAGAAACAATGCATATAATATATATATATATATATATATATATATATATATATATATATACACACACATATAAGTTGTGTGTGTGTGTGTGTGTGTGTGTGTGTGTGTGTGTGTGTGTGTGTGTGTGTGTGTGTGTGTGTACACTTCTCCTCGCCTCATCCCCACCCCTACACTCCTCCTCTTTCTAGATGTCACATTTTTAGAATTTTCGCCGGATGTCAAATGTACGTGGAGTAAGCAGGATGGGAAGGGACGGTCACGTCATCACCGGTCATAATCCAAACACATCACGTCCCTCTCACTTGGCGGGGTTCCAGAGGGATGGGGCCCTACGAGGTGTGTGTGGGGGGTGGAGGGGGGAT
>JADBJO010000040.1:530000-532500 GCA_016801955.1 Conus betulinus | reverse complement strand
CCTATCATCTGTACAGGGTGGCAAAGGGATATCCACATTTGCTTGCGATAGCACACAGGACAACACATGCTTACGTTATCTGTATAGGAGCACACACCGTTCTTACATAGCCTGCACGGGGTCACGAAAGGATACCCATACGAACATTATCTGTGGAAGACCAAAACAGGAGCGTCAACACTTACATGATGTTTGAGATCATACAGCACTATCCATACTTGTATTACCCGTATAGGGTCACACAGACTGAACTATCCCACACTTACGTTATCTGTGTAGGGCTGGCACACGGTAAGTACAATGGCCTCCTTGCAGGACCTGCGCAGCAAAAAAAAAAAAAAAAAAAAAAACCAAACAAAAAACCACATTACACGCACATCAGCGCTGTTCGTAACATTCAGCAACATGTCACACACTACCACTCATCCCTGCGCTCAACGGCATCACGCATTCAGCACACACCTGCGAATTGCCGGCCTGCATTCAACAACAGAACGCATAATGCAGGATTTTTTTCCCCCTTCTGAGTGCAGAAAAAACCAACAGACATAAAAAAAGAAACACAAAATAATACTCCTCAGATCACAGTCAGCATGAGGATGACCACGGTTAAGTCATATATTGTCCAAATGCACCTACCCGTTCTCACTGATCGTTAAAACAAGCGTTGCTCGCACCTTGCGTTCTTGTGTGTATGGATTTTGGCATGTCTGGGAGTCATTTGTCTTGACCAAAAAAAAAAGTAACAGATCCCCATGTCCAAGGCTGGAAACTTAAAAAGAGGTGATTTTTACCCTTCCTTCCCCCCTCCCTCACTACCCGTCTTTTACACACCTGCATAACCTGCATAGAATTTGGACAAGGTTAACTTAAAGCATTCCACACTTCCCCACGTACTTCCGAATCCTTGCGCAATTCCTTTTGCGCAAAATGACATCCTTCGATTGTTCTTCGGTAATTGCAAGGAACGAAAGAGTTTGCGAGAAAACAAACGTGATTCCAACGAAATCGTTGACGAATTCCATTACTTCTTCAGTTGCACCTTTATTTCAGGACAAGAGAAAGAAAATTTTGCCACCATGTGGTGCTGGAAAAAAAAAAACTGACTGCTTCAAGTGCCAGCGTTCATTTTGCACAGAAAAGGACCTTGCTGAAAAGTTGTTCACTTTATACATTATCTGAAAGACAGTCTGAAACAATTTTTGTCGCCTTGATTCAATATGAATGTATTCCTGGGACAAGCAAGTGCATGTGAAGAGATACGAGTGTGTGCATCTTCATATTAGGTGTATGTGTACTGTCATATATGTGTTGATTACGGAATTAATTCATTTTTGTTCATTATGGACTTCGTTCTATAGTAACTACATTTTCCACACAGGTGTCATGTACATTACTTACTTTCCTTTTACCCCAAGGGGGTCTTGGGAATTAAACACTGAGTGTGAATCTGAATCTCATTAAAACGTTGGCGGATTCTGCATCAGACGGAAGCAGCCGGGTGGTCGAGCTCTGAAACACCGCAGACTGCAGCGCTCCAGTCTGATGCTTCTGAAAGACGTGCTGCAGAGGAATCAACTGTCACACTTCCCCAAGGAGAACACAGCACTGGGGCAAGCACCGATCACACACTTTACACATGCCAGCGGAAAGAAACGCCACAAACAGCCTGACACAGGTTCTCAGAGAGAAGAAGCGTTTCGGTCTCGGGCCGGGCTCGACCACGTCATGTCTCCAAGATGTCTTTCTGCATTCAGCAGAAAATGTCGGCACTACCTGTAATGTAGACCTGCAAATCCTGCAACGTCGGGCGTCTGAAAGCCAAGTCGCCTCGTGATGGACACCTCACACCATACAGCTGTCGGAAAACCTGTTGAGAAGTTTAAGCCTTCTGATGAGAAGTTTAATACTTCTGATGAGAATCGAACCCATGATCTCCAGGCCTGTAAGCCCTACACGCTTACCATTGCACCACGGCAACTTGAACTCTATTCTGTGTGTGCATTTGCTTACTAGCTTCTCTTTTCGTTGTGTACACGTGTTGAACAGGCTGGTTAGTGAACGAAGAAATCAAAGAAAATTTGCTCCACACAAAACGAAGGAAAATGATTCAAATTAAAAAGTCGTCTTTTCACGAGATTAATAAAGGCTGAGGGAGTCCACGAAATTGCTAAATCATCATGCTGATTGCAACGAGGCAGCAAGTGTAAGATCACTCGAGAAGAACAGGAAAATGAAAGCAACGCGGACGAAAGCGTGCATTCCTTCATTCACACACACACACACACACACACACACACACACACACACACACACACACACACACACACGCACGCACGCGCGCTCACACACACACACACACACACACACACACACACACACACACACTAAAGAGAGAGACAGACAGACAGGCAGACAGACACACAGACACACTGAGAGACAGACAAAGACAAAGAGATAGAGACTGAGACAGAGAGACAGAAAGAACGAGAGAGAGTGA
>JADBJO010000040.1:520000-525000 GCA_016801955.1 Conus betulinus | reverse complement strand
AATTTCAATCGTGTAAACAGAAGTAAAAATTTTCATGTGAACTTTTGTTCGTGAAGTAGCACTTAACATGCGTCAATCTTCTTGTTTGTGCATCCTCTCAGGCTTGAACCTATTTCTAATTTATTTTGTCTATCACTTGGAGCTCGAGCACTTCTACGTGCACGAGTCTACGGTAAGTTACACCTGAGCTGAACCGTTCTTAAGTATGCTAAACAGTCCCGAGAGAAAAAAATAATCTTTCGATGACTAGGTCTGTAAAGTTTGTTCCTTCCACCACTAGTAAGAGAGAGGGTGAAGGTGAGTTCTCGATACACAAACTACTCTGTAAGTCCGATACAGAAAACATTCAACCCTTCTCCTACAGGACCACACGTGCAACCTTACTCGTTTGGTCGCATTTTGATAGTATGAAACTCTCGGTCTTCTCAGAAGAGAGAGAGAGAGAGAGAGAGAGAGAGAGAGAGAGAGAGAGAGAGAGAGAGAGGGGGGGAGAGGATGGATATAAATTTAGATACAAAAAACTACTCTACAATTCCAATACAGAAAAACATTCCAGTCCTTTCTCCAAGAGGACCACACCAGCAACCCCTTTCTCGTGACACCCCGTTTGGTCACATTTTGATAGTTTGAAAACACCTCTGTCCACCCAGCAGTAAAAAAAAAAAGACAAAGGACCTCACTGTCACCAGGGATGGTTAAGGCGGCGGAAGGAGATGGACGCGCGGAGATGATGACGTGTCCCAGACACTGTACAGTTCTGACAGATCACAACCCCTACAGCCAGTAGACCATGGGCATTTCATCATCAGGCGACATTACTCATGTCTTTCCATGAAAATCAAACATAACCGTTCAATGTCAAGCTTTTTTTTTTTTTTTTTTTAGAGAGTTTTTTGCTTTTTTTTTTCCTTCCAGAGAGTCGGCCAGGATCGAACCCTGGCAGACAGGTTGATGTCATGACCGGTGAACGCCTTCATTGATCAGACTGTTGTTTGTGGGACCGTGTATTTCTGGATCGCTCGTGCCATGGTGGGGCTGTGTGGATGAGTGGGAGAGTGGAGGGCCTATGTCAGTGAGCGTGCGGGTTTTGTACGGAGCGTGAGAATAAGGAAGCATGCCGTTTTAATGAGTTTTTTTTTTTCGTAAATATACTGCCCTCACTATTGAATGTGTAAAAGTTGGAGCATGCTGGTATAAATATGCAAGCAAGCACGCAAGCACGCACGCACGCATGCATGCACGCACGCACGCCCACACACATACACATCTGCAGTAAAAGCGTAGACACTGCTAGCTAAGCACTCGAGCCCTGACCAAAGTGTCGGGGGTTCATACGTAGGTCAGGCCTACAGGCACCTGCTGAATCTAACCCACGGACCTCACTCTTTGTGAATCGGTTCAGATTTACCTATTCTTTCACTTCTCTCTTTATTTTTGTCTACAACCACCGCACACTGTGACCTCAGGGCTTTGCAGATGCGGTGCGGCGCATATGGGACTAATCCGCGCGCAGTGGTCCCTCCGAACTGACACGGATACCTGCATTCCCTTACATCGCATCAGGTTGCCTAGAAAACCACTTCGCGATGTGTGACCTGTTTCGCGGCAGATCATCGAGGTGCTGAGGGCAAATCGGTGGATCATTTGACATTTGTCATGTCATGTCATGTCATGTCACAGGCATTCGGTAGTTCCACCGTCTGAACACGTGTACATGTACGACTTTTTTCTGCCGTTACGATACGTCGACACTGATTTGGGGCCAACCGGCGAGTGTCTTTTGACTCTCGTCCTCTGAGTCGTGGTGGGAGGCATTATGTTCTGCTCTGCTGTTATTAAACTTAGCCTATATCAACATTAAGTTTGGTCTTCACCACTTCTTAGCGGATTGGGGTTGCGGGGGGGGGGGGGGGGGGGGGGGGGGGGGGGGGGGGGGGGGGGGGGCAACGCACGCACACGCCTTGGACCATTCAAGGTCCTTAATTTGAATTTTTTCTCTCTCCCCTTCCCGCCCCCCTCCTCTCTATCCACACACTCCCCACACCAACCACACTTCCCTTCCCTCCCTCCCTCCCTCCCCCCTCTCCATGACACCTTAAGCGGTGGTCTGAGAGCTAGTATTTCCAAACAAGACCAGAACAACTGAAATCCTGTGGTCAGTATATAGTGAACGCATGTGAGCGATGATACACTGTTAAGTATACAAGCACCAAGAAATGCAAAGAGAGAGAGAGAGAGAGAGAGAGAGAGAGAGAGAGAGAGAGAGAGAGAGAGAGAGAGAGAAACGGAAACGGAAAGTTTATTCATGTATAGGCCATTGCCCCTCATGAAGGGGTACATAACTTCTATACACAAATGCATAATTAACAACATATTTAGTATCTAATCAAGAGATCAGAACAGAACGCAGCTTGAATGCTTTGTAAAGATAAATGGGACAGTTGTTTCACAGTTGTTTATGCTCTGTTGCCATAAGCAATGCAAGTCTAAATTTATTTGGATTTGCATAAAATTTACTAGGTATATACTGTGTTCTTAAGTCACTCAAAACAGGACGACATAAGACAAAATGAACATCATCTTCTTTTTTCATTTTTGCAAAGCGGACATTTTAAGTCAGCATTACTATGTGTTTTGTAACGTAAACGATGTTGCGCTATTTCAGAAATGCCAAATCGAAACCTCGTCAATACATACCTTAAATGTCTATCTAAATTCATCAGTAAATAATTTTTTACCTCAGGCACCTTGCAAAACGTTCTGTAAACATGAAACCTTTCACTATCACTAATATGAGAGTCCCACTCTTGCCATCTACATAAAATTAACCGTTCTCTGAAAACTTGCAGAAATCTGTCTATCCCCTCAACACCTTGGTTAAGCCATACATATCCAAAACCAAACATACATAGTTTACAACGAACATTTGTAACCCAATTTTTCTTTCCACGTATGTCTAAATCATACAACATTTTGTAAGCTTTATGGGGTGGCCTAGATTCCTCCATTCTTGTCAATTTTAACCAAAACTTTATACATTTTACAGCTGAATTAGTACATATAGGGTATCTATTTGTCTCTCCGTAAACAAAGTCATTAGGAGTTCGCATCTCTACGCCTAAAAATCTTTTGAGAGCAAATAAGTGAACCTTTTCACATTCAGATGCCGCATTATCAAGTCCCCATAACTCTGCGCCGTACTGAACAATTGGCTGAATTTGTGAATCGAAAATCCTCAAAAGGACAGTCAACGAGTTATTTTTAAACTTATGTAACTTTTGTGTGAATGCACAGTAAGGCGTTTTTAGCTCTACTACTTAAATTACGACATGCTATACAAAAAACAATCTTGTTGAAAAACAAATTCCTAGGTATTTGTATACATTAACAACAGGCATCACAGCTCCTGCATCCATCTTTCTCTAGCTCCTAAATACCCCCCTTTTCTGAACACAATAATATTACTTTTGTCCATATTTACTTTTAGCTGGAGAGCTGAAGCTGCTTTATACAGATTATTCAACTGTGTTTGAAGACCGATAACAGTTTCAGACAGCAACACAACATCATCAGCCAAAAGCAATATAAACAGTTCAAAATAGTCTGACGAAAAAAATAGCCCCGTGTTTCCCTTCCCTAATAACTTCTATGCTAATTCGTTTATAAACAAGGAAAACAAAACGGGACTGCACACATCCCCTGTTTCACTCCACGTGTGCAGTTAATGTAATCTGTAAGCAAGGAGCCACATCTAATTCTGGTTTTAACATTAGTATACATGCTATATACAACGAAACATTTTGCCTTTTATGCCATTTCTCAGAGAGAGAGAGAGAGAGAGAGAGAGAGAGAGAGAGAGAGAGAGAGAGAGACCCCAGACAAAAGACAACAGACAGACAAAAAAAGAAACGGGTGGCACTGTACCATGGCAACGGGCACTGTTCCTCCAACAGAGTGACCCCAGTTTTTTAACCCCAATAAGTCAAGAATGTTACGCAGTCAAAACACAAAGCAACGCAATGCATTACGATGCAGCAAGACGTCCAGTCACTCCAAAAGAAGAACAAACGAACAAACACAAACTTTCCTGAATCAGAGCCAGCTGCCGCCAGTCCGACGACACAGGAGATTCCCAGGAGGGAGACAGGGTGTGGATCTCCCTGTCGTTCCGGCCCATCTGTCTTGACGCCCCAACCTCATCTCCTCCCTTCTCCCAGGGTCCCCCCTTCCTCGCTGACGTCATGACGGAGGAGAACGGGCCACGCTCCGCGCCGGCGCGAATTCGCAGGATGGGGGATCCCCGTGGGATTGAGGGCCGTCAGCCGTTTCAGTATCACCGAGGGTTTTGGTCCGTTTGGTCACACCATGTATGGGCCCGCTTTTCTGTTGGTGGTCTGCACCGCTGCGTTCTATAAGCGTATTTCGGGTGCTGGGTGACTGCTTCTGACTGCTTCGTGTGGAGACGGTTTCTCGTCGGTCTGCGCTAAGTCCCCTTGTGCATGATGCATGACATTTCTCGCCAGCACCGGTCACAGTGAGGACGTCAGAGCTGTCCAGGGATTTCCAGAATGGCCACCACTGCAGCTACCTTTCTCTCCTTCCTACTGAGGGCAACACGAGGCTTGTTCGTCGCACCCCCTCCAATCCACCTAGCACCTGATTAGCTTGCCGTCCAGAACACGCCCACATGTTACAGGACGCTCTTAACACAGCCTTTGAGTGTCTTCCTGAGATCTGCCTCGGTTTCCTCTGTCCATGGACAACTCTCCCTAAAGCACCTGTTTCAGCGTCTTGTGGTTGTCCATTCCAATGACACTCCCGACACAGCCATGCATGGGGTTTCTGGTCGATTGAGCACTTCCAGGTTTGTGATCCTCTACTGCCACGGAACGTCAGAAGACTGATCTCGAACTGCATACGTGAAAGCGTTCTATCTGTTTCCCCTTATCTTCTGCGCCATGTTTCAGTTCCAACATCCACCAAGAAGACTGATGAGGACA
>JADBJO010000040.1:510000-512500 GCA_016801955.1 Conus betulinus | reverse complement strand
TCAACTGTTCGTTGTCCAGACGGTACGAGTTCGAATTCGTTTCAGTTCTCAATCTGTAAAGATTCCTCCTGCCCTCTATATTATGTGGCCCCAAACCTTCACAACTTTTGAACTGTTGCTCCCTCCCCTCACCCCCCCCCCACCCCCACTCCGCCAACCCTCTCCCCTACACCCCTACTCCTCCCCGACGGTGCGAATCCGAAAGTTTCGCCGAGTTCTCAATTTATTCACAAAAAGAATTCCAGCTGCCTCTATAATGTGACCAAAGACCATCCCCAAAACTTGAACCATTCGCCCCTAGACGGTGAGAGTTCGAACTCCGCCTGGATTCACAAAACATAGAAATTCCTGCTACCTCAATGTTATGTGCCCCAAGATCATCCAAAACCTTGAACCGTTCATCCTCAAACGGTGCGAGTTCAAACTCGGCTAAGTTCTACATATACAGACATTCCTGCTGCCTCTGTTATCATGTGCCCCAAGATATTCCTAACTCTTTAACCGTTCGCCCCCCCCCCCCCCCCCCCCCCCCCAGACGGTGCGAGCTGGAATTCCGCTAAGTTCTCAATATTTCAACATTTCCAGGGTCGCTGTCCCTTCTCAGCGTGTCGAACTTAACGGGTGTCGAAGAAGTATTAGGTAAATCCTCTCCCCACTCTCTTACGATGCTTGTTCCTGTCTGTGTTATCATCTTTGCAGAGCGTAGACGTTGAATGACGTTTGCTCCCCACCGTATGTCAAAGTTTTAGAATGAGGAAGTTCAACCTGGGTGTAACATGAATCATGTTTGTAAGCACCAGCCTCCTCCGGATAGACGACTCGTCAGTGCTGGAGATTCCGTTGACGGTATTAAACTGAACAGTCACTTGACCAGTCAATCGGACTTATCCTCGGATCATCATCATCATCATCATCATCATCATCATCATCATCGTCATCATCATCTTCATCATCGTCATCAGTTTTTCCCCTTGTATCGTGATGTATTATACTGCATTGTTGTGCGCTCCTTTACACAGCAATGAATTGCACAGTGCTGCGATGTGTGTATTGTAAAATGTTGTGCTGTACTGCTTTGCACTGTGTTGTGTTGTGTCATGTTGAAATGTAACGCGTTGTGTTATATAGCATCGTGTAGCACTGCCTTGTGTTTCGTTGAATTCTGTTGCGTCGTGTGGCGTGTACTGTCACATTTGATTTCTGTGTGCGAAATAGTCTTTATCCTCTCCCTCCCTCCCCTCCCTCCCCACCCCCCTCTCTCTCTCTCTCTCTCTCTCTCTCTCTCTCTCTCTCTCTCTCTCTCTCTCTCTCTCTCTCCCTGTGAAGAGTAGGTCGACGCACTCCCACACTTTCTTCTGGCTGCCCACACTTTGGTTTGAGAGATATTCTTTCTAATGCAGACTATTACGTCGGAAAACTGTTAGGTCATTAGGTCATTATTTCATGTATATTGTTGGCAGTAGAAGGGGAGGGATCAATGGGGGACGGGGAGACAGAGAGAGAGGCGAGTGAGAGAGAGAGAGAGAGAGAGGGGGATGGGATGCAGAGAGAGAGAAGAGAGAGAGAGAGAGGGGAGGGGGGGAGGAGAGAGAGAGAGAGAGAGAGAGAGAGAGAGAGAGAGAGAGAGAGAGAGAGCCAGACAGACAGAGACAGAGACTGACAGACAGACAGACAGGCAGGCAGGCAGGCAGGCAAGTAGGCAAGCAGGCAGACAGACAGGCAGACAGACAGACAGGCAGACAGACATAGAGAAAAACGAGTTGGGAGCTTTTTACGAATCCTTGTAAATCCAACCCCACCCCCTTCTTCCTCCCTCTCTACCGCCACCCAGACCACCGAAAGAAAGAGAGAGAGAGAGAGAGAGAGAGAGAGAGTGAGTGAGTGAACAGAGAGAGCACAGAGAGAGAGTGAACAGAGAGAGAGAGAGAGAGAACAGAGAGAGACAGACAGACAGACAGAGACAGAGACAGAGAGAGAGAGAGAGAGAGAGAGAACAGAGAGAAAGAGTTCCACCAACCCTGGCAAAAAAAACAAACACACAAAAAACTTTCCAACCAACAGACTGATACAGACGAAACGCGGAAAGAAAAGCACCAACGAATTCTAACTAGCACTGGATGAACACTGACTGTTCCTTCTGCGTCCTTCCCCATCACACTCACCTGACGTTCTCCGAACGCTCTGCAGGAATGAATCAAACGCCACAGCGCTTTAGTCATCAGCTAAATACCCCCCCCCCCTCCTACCCCCCCCCCTCCTCCCAGCACACCCATCTCCCTTCTCTCTCTTCCCCCCCCCCCCCCCAGTCCCTACCGCCCCCTCCTTCTTCTCCCTCCCCACAGAATTTCCATTCAGCACGCAATTCCGACGCCATCCCATGGATTGTAGTCAACGAAAGAAAGGCATCCGATTCCGTCCATGAATCCACAGACTCGTGTTGTTGTCTGCGGGCGACCGACAACAGAACACAATGCGGGTGTTATTGTAAGACCGAAGACCT
>JADBJO010000040.1:490000-505000 GCA_016801955.1 Conus betulinus | reverse complement strand
CACCTTACCTTTCGTCTCCGAGACAGTATCACGTAACAGTAGTCGTGATATATATGTTTTGGACCAGATAAACTCTCATGGCGTTCATCTAATTCTTGTGGATCAAAGAAACTCCCATAGTGTTTTCTTAAGATCTTTTGGATCAAAGAAACTCTCCATAGCGTTTTCTTAAGGTCTTTTGGATTTAAAAAAAAAAAAAAAAAAAAAAAAAAAAAAAACTCCCATAGTGTTCTTTTGAGATCTTTTGGGTCAAATAAACTCCCATAGCGTTCTTCTAAGAACTTTTGGATCCAATAACCTCTCAAAAAGCGTTCTTTTAACATCTTTTGGATCAAATAAACCTCATGATGTTCTTTCTTTCTTGGGTCTTTTGGTTCAAAATAAACTCCCATAGTGTTCTTTGAACCTCTTTTGGACCAAATAAACTCCCATAGCGTTCTTCTAAGAACTTTTGGCTCAAATTAACTCTCAAAGTGTTCTTTTAACATCTTTTGGATCAAATAAACCCTCATGATGTTCTTTCTTGGTCTTTTGGTTCAAATAAACTCCCATAGTGTTCTTTGAACCTCTTTTGGACCAAATAAACTCCATAGCGTTCTTCTAAGAACTTTTGGCTCAAATTAACTCTCACAGTGTGTTCTTTTAAGATCTTTTGGGTCAAACACGCTCCCATACTTTCTTTTTACCTGTGCGGTAGCGATGGAGAGCGGGGGTGGGCGCGGTAGTTGTGGCACTGGATACAGCCACACACACAGTCCCGCGCCCGTTTGGAGCTGACGTTGCCCATCACTCGACATTCAAAGACGCGCGCTGCCCGCTTCTTCTCCCCTCACACTTCACGCTCCACACTCCTCATGCCTCCCACCGCTCCCGGCATCACCAGGATGGGGGGCACCGGTTTCTCTGAACGACGCCTAGTTCTTGTTGTTGTTGTTGTTGTTGTTGTGTTGTGTTGTTGTTGTTGTTTTTCACCAGTCACAACTGATCTCGGAAAGTTTCGAAGTCGGACATATGCTGCTGCCTTCAAGAGTCGTATAGTGGTTGTAGTGATGGAGACGTGGTAACATCCGTGATCCAGTCATTGTAGAAAATAGTGCGTAGGATGCATGTGCCCCGCTTGCGGGCGAATTGTCCTGATGCCACGCGAATGCGGCTTTTATGTGTGTGTGTGTGTGTGTGTGTGTGTGTGTGTGTGTGTGTGTGTGTGTGTGTGTGTGTGTGTGTGTGTGTGTGTGTGTGTGTGTGTGTGTGTGTGCCACTGTGTGCGACGACCACCCAAAAGGATTGAACAAATGTGTTCCACACAGATAGAGGCGACAGGCACTTCCAGCTGGCTGCAGTTGACTTTGACTACAGCACTTCGTACTGGAAAACACCACACCAGAACATTCATATCACACACACACACACACACACACACACACACACACACACACACACACACACACACACACACATATATATATATATATATATATATATATATATATATATATATATATATATATATATATATATATATATATATATATTGTGTTGTGCACCTTTTTCTTCGCCGACTAGTTATATATCTTCTGTTTTTTTTTCCAGTCAGTTGGAGATTTCTCTAAGCACATCCAAAACAAAGGCTGTTCTGCGCAATTCCAAGCTGTTGGCAGCTGTGACGTGACTGAAAATACTTGAGGTATTTAACAGCATAGCTGGCCACTCTCACTGTCGACACTTTTTGGTCCTCCTTTGCGTCCTTAATGGAGCCCCAAAAGTAAACTCAAAATCTTCTTCTTACATTTCTCACTGCTCTTGATTTCATTTTCATGGAACTAATTTCCTTACAGTACTTTCTTCTTTTTTCTGATGTCGCTTCCAACCCTTCCCTGGCTGCTGCGACATGCTGCTGGATTGTGTTCTTTGAGCCCTTGGTGGTGGAAACACCACAGATTTACTGGTGGTATATCTCCATTTGATGCCAAAAGAAAATCGACACTATCAGACGGGTGCCTCTGATGCTTTCTAACCAGGGGGACGAAAGGGGACTGGGACCACGCGCTACAAATGATTGTGTTTTCCCGTTCGGACAGGCGACATTCTGGTGCAGGCGATACAAATGGTTATGTTTTCCCCTTTCGGATAGACGATATTCTCAGTACAGGCAATACAAATGATCGTGTTTCCTCTTCGGATATGCGATATTCTTAATACAGGCAATACAAATGATTGCGCTTTCCCCTTCGGATAGGCGATATTCTCTGTACAGGCAATGCAAATGCTTGTGTTTTCGACTTCCGACAAGCGATGCTCATAGTTCTGTTTTTAAAGACAGGCACCGATGATCCCCGTACACTGTCGGTGAAGGATTTATTCTTCTACATTCTAACGCACTTCTTCATTCCCATTCACTTTCTGCCCCCCGCCCCTCCCCCCCCCCCCCCCCCCCCCCCCCCCCCCCCCCCCCCCCCCCCTCTCTCTCTCTCTTTTTCTTCTTCTTTTCTAGAAAGAAATCTTTGCAAAGTCAGTTATTCTTTTAATGCCGAATGAATCGTTAGCATGCTCTTGTCCCCCCCCCCCCCCCCCCCCCCCCACACCCACACACCCCACCCCAAACATCAAACACAAACACAAACACACACACACACACACACACACACACACACAGGTGTCGAATTCAGATATCATTACAGAGACGCAACACAGCGATCCTAATGGTGGGAGTAATTTCACGCACACCCTGATCTCACCTATGGTGAATCTTGGTCGCCTATCAAGCCGAAGAACAGCGAAGAAAAAGAAATAAAAATAATAATCTTTCCGCAAAAACGACACGTCGTACTCTTGTTTCCACACAAGTCGTGTGTGTGTGTGTGTGTGTGTGTGTGTGTGTGTGTGCGTGCGTGCGTGCGTGCGTGCGTGCGTGCGTGCGTGCGTGCGTGCGTGCGTGCGTGCGTGCGTGCGTGCGTGTGTGTGTGTGTGTGTGTGTGTGCACGCGCGCGCGCACAACAATAACAAAGCATCCTCTGGATCACTTTCACAATGAACGTAAGCGTGAGAAATTCCTCGCTTGCTTAGTTGCCGCCTGCAAGTCTAGAAGAAGTCAGGAATGTCTTTAAAAAAAAAAAAAAAAAAAAAGAAAAAAGTCTCCAACACAACACGATAAAAACTCCGCAACTATCCATTCTAATTGTGGGGGGTTTTTTGGGTGTTTTTTTTTTTTTTTTTTTTTTTTTTGAGTCTGCGTGTAGTAATAATCACGGCACCCTTATTTGCTTCCGAGCTGCTGGACAGAAACGTCGATAAGACGGGGCATTGCGCACCATACACACCCATCGCCTGCTTCCAGAGACGCTACCGGTTCCAGGCCACCGACGCGATAAACAACCTGTCTCCTTCCCCACCCACCGACCCCTCATCCCCTCTCCCCCCCCCCCTCCCCTCACTCACCGTCGTCCTTTCCATAACAACCATCACCCTATCTCTCCCCCCCCCCCCCCCCCTTAAAAAAAAAAAAAAAAAAAAAGCTGGATATATATAGCCTATATTTGTCCCACAGCTGCACTTAACTGTCGTCTTGTGCCCATCGATTGCATCTGTCGCCGTCGCATCTGGCACGGAAAAAGGAGGCCACGATATGTACTTTCTTTCTCTTTCTTCTTTTTTTTTCTTTTTCTTTTTAAAACAAACAACAGGTCAGACAGATAGGCTGGTTAGTTAGGTAGTCAGGCAGGCAAACACAGAGAGCCAGGCAACATCAGGCTCACACGCCTGCCTGCCTGCCTGCCTGCCTGCCTGCTCGCCGCCTGTCCTCACACAAGTCCTGTCGTTGTGCCCAGAGTGATGACGACGACGTGCTATCACTAAATGTGCACCGAACATACTGTGTTGGTAACTCTTGGCAATCGGATTTCATTTCATTACAATAACGTCCACCAAAATACCGCACCGCGGAAAGTCGGGGTGAAGTAGGGAAGGGAGGGAGAGGGTGGGGGGTGGGGGTGGAGGTTGGCAGGAGAATAAATGTGATGGAATAGGTACAGTTTCTGCAAAAAACTGAACGAACTTCGTGATGAATGTACACTGCTACTTTGTCAACAACAACAACAACAACAACAACAACAACAACAACAACACCACCACTAGACAACTCATTGATGTCTATCTATTCACTGTCTTTTCTTTTCTTTTCTTTTCCCTGTCAAACAGGTCAGTTGTACAGCCACGCGAATGAGGAACTTTTGTTTTAGACAACGTTATTTGCTTAGCAATTTTATCCACCGGTAACTTTTTGTTGCAGAAGGCCTTTTCTTTAAAAATGGTTGGATCGTTTTTTTTTTTTGTTTGTTTGTTTGTTTGTTTTTTTCTGAGAAGCTGAAGGTTTTACGGGAGTTTCAATCTACCATGGGTCGGAAACGGGCAGAGGGTCAGGAAGGGGTGGGCTCCGCCTTCCATCATGCCGTGCCCTATACGCAGTTCACTGCCCCACTACTACGACCATTAAACTACAGCTATTTAAAAGTTTCTTTTTTTAACTTGTTAACTATGAATCAGTTTGTTTGTTTTTTGTTGTTTTTTTTCTTCCGCATACGCAGGCTGATACTCTTGCGGACACTCCCTGTACAGACGGGCAAGGATTAATCCCATCTACCCAACAGAGAGAGTGGAGTTTTGTGTGTACGACCGCTTTTTTTTTTTTTTTCGCCATTAAGGCAACCATACCCCAACATCGGGGAAAATGAATCAGTTGAGTTTGGCTTTATTTTGCCCACCCACTCCCCATCTGCACCAGTGGGCTATGGTATGGAACTTCGTGAGATGTCTGGAAACCCCAGACTAGGTGCCAGGCCACCCTCTGGTAAATGCTAAGCGCATGTCCAACCTCGGTGTGTCACTACGAGGCGACGATCTGCACGATGTGTGTGTGTGTGTGTGTGTGCGTGCGTGCGTGCGTGCGCGCGCGCGCGCGCGCGCGAGCGAGCGAGCGAGTGTGTGTGTGTGTGTGTGTGTGTGTGTGTGTGTGTGTGTGTGTGTGTGTGTGTGTGTGTGTGTGTGTTTTGGGGAAGATGGATGTTTGTATGGATGTCACGTATACACATAGCACGCATCCTCCGCGAAAAATCGAAGGAGGGAATGAAAAACTAATAAACTGATATGGGACTGAATGACGCAGGCAGATGCGACTGATCAGCGCCAGCAGACAGCTTTTCAGTGGGCTCTACCCCAGGCAGGCAGCCTTGCGGTGTGAACTAGAGCGTGAATTGTAAAGTGCCGACAGACTTGGTCTTTAACCGAAAATTGGCGCTACACATGTACTCTCAAGAATAGTAATGATAATGATAACAACAACAGCAATAATAATGATAATAAGCACAACTACAACTCATTATCATTATTATCATTATTGTAAGTGTGATTACTCGACCACGGTTCGCAACTTTGAAAATGAACAAAACAACAAACAAACCCAGCTCTTCCCAGATGCCAAAAAATCTGTACGTTAATGATGAAAAAAAGAAAAAAAAAAAAAAAAAGAACGGTAAACGCTCGCATTATCCCCAAACTAACGTGCGATCGGGATGGACTCCCTCTCTCTTTCAGCCGCATCCTCCCCCCACCCCACCCCCACCCTCTATTGCTCCTCTCTCCATCAATACCACAGGAGACCCACGGTCAGGTGTCACACTGACCGCCGTTGATATCGCCATGATCCCCACTACCAAAGGAACGGCTTCTAGCGGTCAACTGTCTCAACTGTCACTATGACCCGGAGGGGCCATAGTAGGAGGTCACGTGTACGCAGCTGCAGCAGCATCATTAAAAGACGTGACCCCTGCACCCGAACGAGTCGATAGTCAGAAGTCCTGTCCACCACAGCCATGTCACCACTAGGAGCCGTGATGAAAGATTCCAGTCTTCTTTCTGCCATATCGTCACTGTGACTTTGCAAGTGGGTCATAGTACGGGATAGTAAAAGAATTATCATGTACAGCTGTGTCATCACTGTGAACCGAAATGAATGATGGCAGGGAATCACATCTCTATAACCAGCTCTGGAAAAGTATACCAAAAAAGAAAAAGAAAGAAAAAAGAAACTCCAGACGTAGTCGTCAGTAGACGACACACGCAAAACCAGCGGGTCATAACGCGAAGAAATAAACGTAAAGACTGTCCACGATGAAGGTGAATGGACAGTCCATGGAGATCTTTTTATAACAGCTTAGAGAGGGTAAGAGAAAAGGGGGAAATTACCAGTTCCAGAAAGACCCACTTAATCACTCCCCCACTCCACCCCCATGTAGAAAGAAAGAGAGGGCGGGGGGGGGGGGGGGGGGGGGGGGGGGCGGGTTGCGAGGATGGACAGGGAAGGGGGTGGGGAGTGGGAACGCGGAAGGAGGAGAGGGACAGAGTGAGCAGGAAGATCTCAAGGTGATTCCAGTCGTCTTATAACCGTGATGGTTGTTTGTCGACGTGGAACTTCACATCTTTTTTTTTTAACCCTTTCTTGGCATATTGGGACTTTGCTCTCACTTTTTGTCATTAAAACGGCAACGGACGACCTAAGTGGTTCGTCTCACTTTTATTCAACGCACTGGTTATGAAAGATACTCTACCTACTGTTCATGGGAAACACTATCTGTTAATATTTCTCTAATTATATCTTACCATCTAAACAGACCACACAAAAAACACACATTTCTGCTCCATTGAGTGAAAAATTATTTACGCGAAAAAAATGTGCCTAGATCATTCGGTGTCTTCCTCTTTCCTTTGACGCTGTTTACGTCTCGTGTTCAAGTCTGCTGATACATGTTACCACTCTGTATGCTCCATGCCACACACAGACTGCAAAGGTCTATACATGCTGAGTCTCTTTGCGAGCAAACCCCAGAGCGCCTCGCTCAAAGGCTGCAGAGCTTTCACAACAATGCTGCGAGGCTAATGCTGAAAGCGCCCAAAACAAAAAACGTCACCACAATTCTTTTTGCAAACGCTGCACTGGCTGCCTGCTAAGTCGACATTTCCTAACAACTGCTTTCAGTCTGTTTCTCGTCGAACTACAGAGGCGGCTGACACCGAACGATTGCTTCAGGTTTGTGCGTCTGTGCATCCTGTCCGGAAATTTCTCTTCTTTTTTTTTTTCTTATGACTGCATTATCCGTCTTGCATCCATCAGAACAAAACTCCTTGGTCAGTGTCAGCTCCCTTTCCTTACCAAAGCACAGCTGCATGGAATTCTCTTCCATTCGACATCAGACGCCTCCACTTTCACAGCCTCGTTCAAAACTTTGTTGTTTCTTTCCCACACTTCCAAACATGTCCACATCGTTGTCTCTCGCTGCCTCTGCACATTCCTTTTAACAGAAAACCGTGCTCCAGGCCTTTTTAACCGGGTTCTTTGCACTGTCCTAAAACACAAACCAACCCTCTCTGGAACATCAGCTGCGATGCGTGTGTGTGTGTGTGTGTGTGTGTGTGTGTGTGTGTGTGTGTGTGTGTGTGTGTGTGTGTGTGTGTGTGTGTGTGTGTGTGTGTGTGTGTGTGTGTGTGTGTGTGTGTGTGTGTGTGTGTGTGTGTGTGTGTGTGTGTGTGTGTGTGTGTGCAGTACCACCCACAGACAAAGACACTGAATGAAGAATGTAGCTGCACTTTCAGTCCATTCTTTTTCCTGGTAAGCACACAAGGCGGGCTCCAGGCAGAGGGGCCGCACAGTCATCGATCAAAGAGGAAAAAGGCTTTGTCTTCCAGAAACGTTGGGCTATCAAAACGCATGAATTAGACAATCGGCACTGTCCATTCGTTTTCTTTTTCCTGTAGATTGGATTAAGCAAAACTAACAACAATCATAATAATAATAATGATAATAATAATAATATAACAATGATAATGATAATAACAATGATCATAATAATTACAATAATAAATAATAAAACTAACAGTAAACACACAAACACACACACTGCACCGACTCTCACTTCTCTTAACACAGTGCATCAGCTATGTCCACTGCTAGGAATATCCGGTCAGTCATGACGGGGAAGGGGCTGGGGGACGAGGTGGGGGGGGGGGGACCACGCGGGGAGGAGCGGCAGCAGGAGGAGGGCGGCGGTGCTGGAGGCAGCAGACTGGCCCGGGCTGAGTGAGAATTTCACACTGACTGACAGACAGACAGGCAGACAGGCAGACAGGCAGACAGACAGACTGACAGACAGAGAGACAGACAGACAGCCTCCTTGTCACGGTCTTCCCTTTGCCCCCCCCCCCCCCCCCCCTTCCCAATCCCCGATACCCGCTTCCCCCTACCCCATTCCCTCCCTGATACTTCCGTGGCCGTGGTTGGTCTGGGAACACGCTCTCCTCTAGTGTCGAGACGCCGCCGCTTGCACTGAGCTGCATTTCTTAACGGCAAGAAACTGATAGATGTCTTTCCGCCGCGAGAGGACAGACAGCTAGCTAGACCCGATTCATCACTGACGATTCAAACTTTTTTTTTTTCCCGTAAGACAATGAATAAATACATGTAACTGTTTGCGTGTTGCTATGTATGTATGTTCAAAAAGCAGACTGCGAGGGACAAGAATCGATGCAAGCCAATGAATATATAATACATATACATGAATTTCAAGTGGATGATGAACAGACGTTTAACTGAACACATAGGCGCGCGCGCGCGCGCGCGCATGCACGCACGCGCGCGCGCGCGCACACACACACACACACACACACACACACACCACACACCACAACAATGACAGCAATTACCACTTGAAGCACCACGTTAACTGAGGGAGTTTGAGACATGCTTAGTAGCGGGAGGCAGGGTCTACGGAGATTGACCATCCACATGGCCATGGGAGGTGACACTGTTCTTCAGACGGTTTGTTTTGCACCTACTATAGCGTCTCTTCCGCCCCTAAAGGAAGATAGCACAACAGACAATTGGCTGGACATGTACTTCAAGATATGATGGATATTGCTTAACACCTCGTGCGCGTATTGTGGAAACTGTCCAAAAACAGTTTTTTTTTGTTTTTGTTTTTGTTATTTTGCCTACGATGTCGGGGCTAAATTGTAAGCTTCTGTCTGCCTGTCACTTACTTTCTTTCTTTCCTTCGCGTTCCGGGCCACGCTAGATCCTCAATCCGGTTAGTAAGACGAAGTCTACAGTCCGCCGCGGAAACGCCACTGGTCCCCACACAGCTTCTCCTGGTCCTCAAGCGGACTGGGCCACGTCTGGCGTCTTTCTCCAGTCGCTGTGGTTGGGCCCCTTTGAGGCTGGAGGCCCGCGCCGCCACTCACTGCTGGAGAACCACGGGACGAGCGCTATACCGTCGTATATATCAGTCATGGCCATGATGGGTGAGATGCGTAGTGTCTGGTCTTCTCCTCTGCTGGAGGTCTACCCGCTGACCTAAGCCGACACATTCCGACTTCAAGGCAGCGCATGGTTATCTGGTTACCCTGTCAGTGCGGGTTAGGACTCCACGTTTTCCTCTCTTATTATTAGCTATGCTGGTTCGCGGCACCTTCTTCCGTATTAGCCAGTGCACCCCCTTAGCGCAAGGCCTGGGGGACCCCCAATCCACCAACCAGGGGGACGCGCCTCTACACTGTAGAGCCCCCGGGGCGAGGGTGTCTCTGACTGAGACAGATCCATACCAGGCAGTGATTCAGCACGTGAGAAACGTTTTCAATGATGGTTCGATAGAACTGGGTCAAGACCGCGGCACAATTGCCAAACTTCTTCAGTTAGTGACGACAGTAACAACGACAATAACATCACCATCAACAACACACGAAACCAAAAACCCTTCCTCTGCTGTGCTTTCTCGCGAGATGATATGTCACTGACACCCCAGCTCAGGAGTTAAAGATCTGCACATCAAGATGCTTGAATAATTCGACCTGTTCCATTTTTTGGCCATTAAAAAACAAATGACAAGAGAGGTTAATTTGTTTTCATGGAAATTACTCATCCTTTCTTCTGTTAAAAAAAAAAACAAAAAAACACTGGGTTTCATATGTCTGTGGAATACTGCTCAACAATTCTGTGTCCTAACTCCTTCTCTGTAGACTGTTCCAGCACCACCTACTATCCCAAGAAACGACAGACAAACCGCACACGGCAGATGCTGACTGGACCAGCTTTTCTTTTCTTTCTTTTTTTCTTTTAATCAACCAACCAGGTTTCTGACCCTGGATCTAGATTCAACGAAAGATATTTAAGCCACTTTTGCCCCGAGAAGCGCGATAAAGGCAGCGTCATCCAGCTGGACAAACATAGCAGCTTTGCAGCCACAGCCTACAGCGACAGATTCGTTAACATTCAATCTCGAACAAATAAAAGCCAAACTCGGTCACTGAGGAATCCGATGCGTTGCACTGCCATCTTTTTAGCCTAGCATGCATGCAAGCCACTCACTCCCGAGGTACGCTGGCCATAGCTGACTTATCTCTAGCCGCGAGAGATCTCACAGAGACGGCCCTCTCGAAACCAGTGGGGAAAACTCTACCTCTTCTGCTTATGTGAAACGCGGCCCCTGGGGAGATACCACTCTCACTTCTGCCCCCGAGCTCTGTGCCGGCATTGTCCGAAATGTTCGACGTTGCGCTCTTCCCTTAAGTCTGGCTATCAGGTGAAGTGATGGCGCTACTGGGTGAAATGATGGGCGCCACTGGGTGAAGTGATGGCGTCACTAGATGAAGTGATGGCGCTACTGGCTGAAGTGATGGGCGCCACTGGGTGAACTAGTGATGTGATGGTGCTACTGGGTTGAGTGATGGGTGCTACTAGGTGAAGTGATGGCGCTACTGGGTGAACTAATGGCGCCACTGGGTGAAGTGGGTGAAGTGATGGCGCCACCGGGTGAAGTGATGGCGCCACCGGGTGAACTGGGTGAAGTGATGATGGCGCCACTGGTGAAGTGATGGCGCTACTGGGTGAACGGCGCCACCGGGTGAATGGCGTTATGGCGCCACTGGGTGAAGTGACGGCGCCACCGGGTGACTTATCTCTCAGAACGCCAAGCACACGCCACTGGGTGAAGTGACAGGTACCTATCGAGGGTCCAGCGCAGTGTTAGTGTTATTGTGGCAAGCAATCAGCATCGCGTGAAATGCTACCTTCTGCGCAGCTCTCATAAGTTGACTCAAAAAGCTAACTAACACTAGCCCTGTAATACGAAACCTGTATGTTTATTAAGAAAAATCAGGGGGGAAAAAAGTATATGAACAACATCCTCCTGCTGTGTTTGGCGATTCTTTGAATAATGACCTCCCCTGAACATGACATTTGCGCGACGACTGAATTTTCCCCCTCTTCGTTTCTGTCGCTACCGGATGTTGCATTAGTGCGTGCACGTGATTTACTTTGTTTTAACTTTCGTGTAGCATGTAAACTTCTCTGTAGGTCCTGTGTCAAGTGCTGCGAACTCAACTGGATGAAAAGTGTTCTATGAGTTTTTATTCTTAGCCTTCTTCTTTTTCTTCTTCTTCTTCTTCTTCTTTCTTCTTCTTCTTCTTCTTCTTGTTAAGATGAGCGCAATAATACAGCGCTGTCTAGAGCTGCATGAAAATGTGATGAGTTCACACCATACTCTTCGTAAGGAAAGCTCAGCAAAACATTGGCTGTAAGTGGCCTGAAGAGCTGTTCTCGCTCCCAACCACTCGGCGATGGACGCTGGAATATGGATGGGTGGGTGGGGGTAGGGGAGGGGGCGCACTGCATATGGCGCCTGAGGACTTTACTCGCAGCACAAGGCGGCTTTTTTTTTTCTTTTTTTTTCGTTTTTTTTTTTTTTTTTTTTTTATAAATAAAGGGGCGTCCGCACACGTAGCAGCATTCGAGGTTTGACGGCTTTAAGCCAGTCTTGCTTAACAGCGTTATGTTAAACGTGTCCGCACATTGACAGCGGGATGTTGACTAGATCTGTGAGCTGTTGGGGTATTTTTTTTTTTCTCCAGATCTTTCTTGCTACAACAGTCCTATCCAAATCACTGTTCACGATCAGGACTAGGTAACTCTCATGTGGCTTACTTTCCGCCCGAAACGTCAACATTGTTTTGTTCTGTTATAAACTCGATTAACATGAAGCTTTCATGCGTTGTTCGAACTACGCAGATCAATGGACACGATTCATGGCACACAGAAACCTGAAATGCGTCCACCTGCTCAAAATCAGTCAAGCGGAGGAACTGGTCTAGTGGAGCGTGTGCGTTATGTGCTGACCAACTGACCCACAGAGTAACAGCACTCATGTACGTGGGCGGGGTATTATTAGACCTACGGCACAAGTAACCATGTCAGTATTAAAGCGCGTCGTTGTCGTACCGTTTTCCGTCAGACCGCCGGCCAACGTTTTGTTCGGTGACCTGTAATAATACCGAGTGAAGCGAGGGTGAAAAGGTCAGGAACGAAAAATGATCGATTCACAGTGTCTTTCCCCGTGTCGAACGGCCGTGTCTGCGGCCCACGGCCTCAGCAATACTGGCTCAAGGATATGGATTCTTCCTGCGTCTGCGGCCCATGGCCTCAGCAATACTGGCTCAAGGATATGGATTCTTCCTGCGTCTGCGGGCCACGGCCTCAGCAATACTGGCTCAAGGATATGGATTCTTCCTGCGTCTGCGGCCCACGGCCTCACCAATACTGGCTCAAGGATATGGATTCTTCCTGTGTCTGCGGGCCATGGCCTCAGCAATACTGGCCCAAGGATATGGATTCTTCCTTCGTCTGCGGCCCATGCCCTCAGCAATACTGGCTCAAGGATATGGATTTGGATTCTGCCTACGTCTGCGGGCCGCTTAACAATATGAGTCTGTGGGGATTAAGCCTACGGGTGCGGGCCGCTTAACTGAGCGTGGGGGGAGTGGGGGGGGGGGGGGGGGGAGGGAGGGGGGGGGGGGGGGTATGTAGACAGGTCGTTATTGACTTTTCTGCAGGGCTGATGTTTTGGGCAGCGATCCATTTCCTTTTCAGCCAGCGATCGGTGAGGGCACAAAGCATCCTAACTGCAGGCTCTCTCTGCAGGTTATGTAACGCACTGTCAGACGGAGTTGAAATGCACATTTTCTTCTTAATACGTTCATCACACCAAAAGCATCCACACGATGTATGGGCACAAATACCTGTCGACACTCTGCTGAAAATCAAAAAGGAAGGAAAACGAGGAGAGAGAGCAACAGCTGCACTGTGTCACTGCAACCAATGGAGATACTACATAAAATGAAGGATTTTTTAACCCCCCCTCCCCCCATTTGTTCAGTTTATTTCGTTTTATTTGTTTATTTGTTTTGTTTTGTAAAGATTTAGACAGTGTATACAAGTATGGTTAAAGATAACTTGAGAGGAGGGTGGACACATGATATATCACTCCTGAGGACTCTTCCACTCTTTCTTCAAAATCAATCAATCCAATCCCTCTCTCAACCATACTGAACTCTGAAGACTACAACAGGTCAAAAATGGTATACACAGAGGGAAAAACAAATAGCCGTCCGTTTGTTCTGACTGACAATGAGACGTTGCTTTCGGTATGTTGTTGTTAATCTGAGTTTTCTTTTCAACGTATTCCAATCATTGTTTAAGACACAAAAAAGGTGGGAGGTGGGTGGGAGCGTGGGTGGGAAGCATCTGTCTATTCCATCTGATTTGAAAGAAACCATCAAACACTTGTACATCAGTATCTTTCTGCCGTCATAGTTATTAGCATCTATAACAACCGGGACACCGCAGTGATAATACTAATAGTCTAACGCGCGCGCGCGCACGCACACACACACACACACACACACACACACACACACACACACACACACACACACACACACACACACACACACACACACACACACACACACACACACACACACACACACACACACACACACACACAAGCACACACGCACACACACCCACACACACACACACACACACACACACACACAGACACAGACAGAGCCCGTAGATGTGATTAATATCATACAGATTTCTGGCTTACGCCCAACGAAAGGCACCAAGCTGTAGCCTGTATCCCTCTCTCTCCAAAAGTTTGCTGTAGATGTACGCCAAACATCCACGCTGTATTTCACATTCATATTTACATAAACGAGCACGACAACACAGCATTCTGGCGACTACGCACGAATTCCATCCTGCGCTAATTCGGTCTCAACCATCAATATGTTCGTCTGCTAATGACGTGCTTGCTGCTTCGAGCGTTTGGTCACACACCTCAATAACTAACTTTTTGTTTGTTTGTTTTGTTTTGTTTTGTTTTGTTTTGTTCCCATGGCTCTCTACACCCGTTTGAGAAATTCATGGACCAAGGTGAGCCCACCAAATGCAAGATGGAATAAGCACACAACTACACTGAAAAAAAAACCTGTGTGCCCCTGACATTCGTGCAGAAGACGGAAGGAAAGCCTTGCCCCTTAAATAAGCTACGGTAGTGACGATGTATTTGAAATTATGAATCGTTTAGTGATGAACTGAAGAGACTTTAGAGCAATGACTGAAAACCGGAAGCCCAGTACCCACTGAATACCAGTCATTTGACGAAAAAAACCGGAAACCCCAGATCAGAACCCACTGGATACCAAACATCTGACGAAGTCTTTCGCAGGATTTCACCCCCAAGATGACATATCGCACAAGACTTTAGCAACTGACAACTTTCTCAGAAACAGGCATTGCGAAGCTGTTGATGCTCTTTTCTTTTTCTTTTTTTTTCTTTTTTTTTTTAACACACTTCTACTCACCGCAGCCACTCGTTCAGTGACCTCCACGATGCCAAGAAGGACAACCCTGACACACTTGATTTGGAGTGGGCATCAACCAGGCTGAAACTGAGGGCAAAACGACGACCTCATTCAAGATGGAGCTGGAGGAGCACTGAAGGCTGGGCCGTCTTCACTGAGGAGGCTTCAGCAGACGTTGAGACATCTCACTGATGCTGCCTATGCAGTCAATCGAGGCAACTCCCGAAAACGGTGGTCGTGGCAGACTTGATCGTC
>JADBJO010000040.1:472500-480000 GCA_016801955.1 Conus betulinus | reverse complement strand
GATGACGTTGACTTCAGTCGCTGGCTCTGTTTTCGGATTTCACCACACATGTGGTTCACATCAGCATGTGGTTACATCGGCATGTCACATCGGCATGTGGTCACACGGCATGATGCACATCGGCATGTGGTCACATCGGCATGATGCCACATCGGCATGTGGTCACATCGGCATGATGTCACATCGGCATTGGTCACATCGGCATGATGTCACATCGGCATGTGGTCACATCGGCATGATGTCACATCGGCATGTGGTCACATCGGCATGATGTCACATCGGGTCATGATGTGTCACATCGGCATGTGGTCACATCATCGTCACATCGGCATGTCACATCGGCATGTGGTCACATCGGCGAGTCTGTCACATCTTTGGTAAAACACTGAAATCATGGTGACAACGACACTCGGTCACAACGGACACGTGGTGACAACGACACATGGGCATCACAACGGCATGTGGTCACAACACGTGGTCACACAACAAATCACAACAACACTTGGTCACAGTAACACTTGGTCACAACACACGGTCACAACAACACTTGGTCACAACATAGATATGTAGTGGGGGATGGTCACAACGACACGTGGTGACAACGACACATGGTCACAATACGTGGTCACACAACGACACGTGGTCACAAACACGTGGTCACAGCAACACACGAACGACACGTGGTCACAACACGTGGTCACAACGACACGTGGTCACAACGACACGTGGTCACAACGACATTTGGTCACAACACGTGACGACACGTAGTGACAACGACACGTAGTCACAACGATACTTGGTCACAACGACACGGTCACAACACTTGGGCCCAACACTTGGTCACAACACTTGGTCACAACGACACTTGGTCACAACAACACGTAGTCACAACGACACTTGGTCACAACGACACTTGGTCACATCGACATGACCTCGTTTGTTCGATTTCCGTCACGAAGGCAGCTGCTTATTATTTGTTCAACTACCATTGTGGAAACAAGCAAAGCGCTACTTCGTGTGGTTTCATCTGCTTGATACACATCACAAGAATTGGTGAAAGTCTAACTCTGCCAACTTTGGCAAGAGATGCCCACATTCAGTTAATGTGTGCTCTACATGAGCAGCTCAACACTGAATAAAAATAAAAAAATATTGTTTATGTCTTGCTCCTCTGCTCGGTAAAAAAGGTGTATAAAATGGTCTGATTCTGATTCCATGAGATATTTCTTGCGATGTTTACATCAAATTTTATGTAATGTCTTATCAATGTACCATGCCATTTATAACTGATCACAGTTTATTTCTAAGGGCAGTTTTTTTTTTTCTTAACTGAAAACGTTGAGAAAAAAAAAGATAACCCACGGTTGACAGCATTCAAGATTTGACGGCATCTTCACTAAGGGATGACTGAAAAGCCCTCTTCAATACCTTCTAGTATGCCGAGTTTTGGCTGTGCTAACTAACTGAAAATACCGTGAAAAAAAAGTTAATGTTCAAAATGAGCACGAGCGTACGCACGTGCGCATGCGCGCACACACACACACATATGCAAAAGCCTACACATGCACACACACACACGGACGCACGCACGGACGCGCGCGCGCGCAACACACACACACACACACACACACACACACACACACACACACACACACACACACACACACACCGAAACAGAGCCACTCCCACGTGAGTCAATTAGGTAGGTCACAGGGGCTAACAGACACTGCAGTCAATCAGGTCACAGGGGCTAACAGGCAGCGATAATAGGGGCTAACGGACACTGCAGTCCATCAGGTCACAGGAGCTAACAGGCAGTCACAGGAGCTAACAGACACTGCAGTCCATCAGGTCATAGGGGCTAACAGACACTGCAGTCCACACTGCAGTCCATCAGGTCATAGGGGCTAACAGACACTGCAGTCCATCAGGTCATAGGGGCTAACAGACACTGCAGTCCATCAGGTCACAGGGGCTAACAGACACTGCAGTCCATGGGGGCTAACGGACACTGCAGTCCATCAGGTCACAGGGGCTAACAGACACTGCAGTCAATCAGTCCATCAGGTCACAGGGGCTAACGGACACTGCAGTCCATCAGGTCACAGGGGCTAAACAGACACTGCAGTCCATCAGGTCACAGTGGCTAACAGACACTGCAGTCCATCAGGTCATAGGGGTTAACGGACACTGGGGTCACAGGGGCTAACAGACACTGCAGTCAATCAGGTCAGTCCACTGCAGTCCATCAGGTCGGACAGGGGCTAACAGACACTGCAGAAGAGACAACACTGCTGTCGGCACTGGACAACGCTTTAAAGGCTGAATACCGAGCTGACAGATGACAGTAATGACACAGGCACAGTATTCATTATAATAGGAGACAACAACAACAAAATGTGCGGACTCTCCTCCTGAAGAAAAAAAAGACAGGCGAGTGCAGCCCACAAAGGCAGAAAAGAAAACAAAGGATAACAGTAGGGAAAGATTATTTTTTCATAGCCTGAGTTAAAGAGGGTGGCAGAAAAGTGGAAATGATCGACAACGAATTTTTTTTTAGAAGACTGGATACAATTTTATACTATACAATGTATATTGAAAGGGCCTGCAGCATTCTCACAAAGGGCATGCACATCTGGACCTGATGCCAGAGATCAAAACTGGGTCAATGGACCGCAAGTCGTTGAACGAAACCGAAGGAAGAGTTTCGGGAGAATATCTTCAGAAAACGTTTTGGTGCTAAACGCCTTACACTCTATGTGGGCCGGGTCACATCAGGGCATGATTCCTACATTCCATTCTGAGGTCAATCTTTTTTTTTTTTTTTTCTTTTCCTGGCGCTGTCAGGATTCGAACCAGTAACTTGTGGGTGGTGGGGTTTCTCAACGCGCGTCCCCTTTTTAGACGGATGTCTCACGCGCATCGCTATGAAGCACCTGTTCTACGTTGCGAAATGTAAGCGTTATGAAGTTCACTATTGTTTCTCCTCGACCAGACTGACCCTCTCTCTCTTTTTTTTCTCTTTCTTGGATTTTTTTTCCCTTTCTTCTTTTTTTTTTTTTTTTTTTTTTTTTTCATTCAGCTGCTTTCGGCGACATTCCTTATATACCCCGCTTGCTAACCATCGCTTCCTACCCACTGCTTCAGTTAACCACTCACACTTCAGTTCAACTTCACCACAGCTTACAACCACTCCCATTCTTCCACTCCTTCCACTTTTCCCCCGCTCCTCGTCCTCTACGCTGCCCATCTTCGCCACAAAGGTGTTTCAACTGTGTGTGTGTGTGTGTGTGTGTGTGTGTGTGTGTGTGTGTGTGCGCGCGCGCGCGCGCGCGCGTGTGTGTATGTGCGTGTGTGTGTGTGTGTGTGTGTGTGTGTGTGTGTGTGTGTGTGAAATTCTCTCTCCCTCCCAGCACTGCTAACCCAATCACTCGGAAGTTTGCCAGCAAGTGTTCCGTGTGAAGACAAGCCACCTCAGCACAATGTAATTCAGTCAGGTTTTCCTTGCCGTGTGACCTGCTTTCGTCCGGAACTTTCAGTTTCCAAAAACTGTTTTGCACATGTAATCGTTTTGATTAAAACCCTCTGTGTGTGTGTGTGTGTGTGTGTGTGTGTGTGTGTGTGTGTGTGTGTGTGTGTGTGTGTGTGACCCGATGGGCGGCGAATCACGTCCACTTCACATGAATTTAGAATTAATCAACATACAAATGAATAAATACATAAATAAATAGATGAATAAATAAAAATAAAATGAAAAAAAAATGAAGAAAAAAAAAAACAGCATGAAAGATGAATGCCCCTATTCTGAACGCAAGATCAGATAAAAACGATTTATTCTGTATTTCAGGTTGACATGTCCTAGACTGCTTGACCTGCGGGGACACGAGACTGAAGACCGAAAACTAAACGAAAACGAAACAAACAAAAACAAACAAAAAACACTTCGAAAAGCCGACTCTGAGCGACCCGCACACGAAGGACGAATCAATACCATTGGGCCAGAATTTGTATTACCCCCACCCCCACCCCCGCCCCGCAGACAGTAGCCAGTCAAGGCGAAAAAAAAAAAAACCCTGTCAACATGTCACCTTCATTCCTGACTTATCTGTCATCTGGCTTTATGCCTACGCGCTCTTTTGTACATGGCCAAGGGAAACGGCTTCCAGAGATTCGAAAGAAGAAATCAGCAGTTACAGCGCAGGCTACTGAGCCGATCTTCGGAAAGTGAGATGACTGCGGGCGACATTGAAAAAAAAAATCTATGAAAAAAAAAAAAAAAAAAAAAAGATTATTCCGCGGGACAAATGGGACGAACA
This sequence comes from Conus betulinus, assembly GCA_016801955.1. Taxonomy (NCBI): domain Eukaryota; kingdom Metazoa; phylum Mollusca; class Gastropoda; order Neogastropoda; family Conidae; genus Conus; species Conus betulinus. Next base: position 475,684 of record JADBJO010000040.1, on the reverse strand, counting down.
GATTGCAAAACTAAACACACGACGCGTTTTGCGTAAGCAGTGAGACAACTCGACTGTTTTCTTAGTACTGACAGAAACCCGTGCTGGATACGGTCTTCAGTCCCAGACACACACACACACGCCTGCAGACCCACTATCGCTTGTGGGCTTTTCGGGTCACCGGCACTATTGCCTGGCTTCTGTGTTAACTGGCACTGTTACCTGGCATCTCTGTTAACTGGCACTGTTACCTGGCATCTCTGTTAACTGGCACTGTTACCTGGCATCTCTGTTAACTGGCACTATTGCCTGGCATCTCTGTTAACTGGCACTATTGCCTGGCATCTCTGTTAACTGGCACTATTGCCTGGCATCTCTGTTAACTGGCAATACTGCCTGGCATCTCTGTTAACTGGCAATACTGCCTGGCATCTCTGTTAACTGGCACTATTACCTGGCATCTCTGTTAACTGGCAATACTGCCTGGCATCTCTGTTAACTGGCACTGTTACCTGGCATCTCTGTTAACTGGCACTATTGCCTGGCATCTCTGTTAACTGGCACTATTGCCTGGCATCTCTGTTAACTGGCACTATTGCCTGGCATCTCTGTTAACTGGCACTGTTACCTGGCATCTCTGTTAACTGGCACTGTTGCCTGGCATCTCTGTTAACTGGCACTGTTACCTGGCATCTGTGTTAACTGGCACTGTTACCTGGCATCTCTGTTAACTGGCACTGTTACCTGGCATCTGTGTTAACTGGCACCGTTACCTGGCATCTCTGTTAACTGGCACCGTTACATGGCATCTCTGTTAACTGGCACCGTTACCTGGCATCTCTGTTAACTGGCACTGTTACTGGCATCTCTGTTAACTGGCAATACTGCCTGGCGTCTCTGTTAACTGGCACTGTTACCTGGCATCTCTGTTAACTGGCAATACTGCCTGGCATCTCTGTTAACTGGCAATACTGCCTGGCATCTCTGTTAACTGGCACTGTTACCTGGCATCTCTGTTAACTGGCACCGTTGCCTGGCATCTCTGTTAACTGGCAATACTGCCTGGCATCTCTGTTAACTGGCACCGTTACCTGGCATCTCTGTTAACTGGCACCGTTACCTGGCATCTCTGTTAACTGGCACTGTTACCTGGCATATCTGTTAACTGGCACCGTTACATGGCATCTCTGTTAACTGGCACCGTTACCTGGCATCTGTGTTAACTGGCACTGTTACCTGGCATCTCTGTTACCTGGCACTATTATTACCTGGCATCTCTGTAAACTGGCACCGTTACATGGCATCTCTGTTAACTGGCACCGGCACCGTTACCTGGCATCTGTGTTAACTGGCACTGTTACCTGGCATCTCTGTTAACTGGCACTATTACCTGGCATCTCTGTTAACTGGCACTGTTACCTGGCATCTCTGTTAACTGGCAATACTGCCTGGCATCTCTGTTAACTGGCACTGTTACCTGGCATCTCTGTTAACTGGCACCGTTACCTGGCATCTCTGTTAACTGGCACTGTTGCCTGGCATCTCTGTTAACTGGCACTGTTGCCTGGCATCTGTGTTAACTGGCACTATTGCCTTTTTTTTTGTTTGTTTGTTTGTTTGTTTTTTGTCTTTTTTTTTAAATCTGACTTCAGAGTTGACTTCAACGTAGTGAAAGCCCTGATAATTATGGCCCTTTGCGGTCGGCCGGGCGTCAAGCAACATGATCTCTCTCTCTCTCTTTTTCGGGCTGGGAACCCTCTCTGCGCCACCCGCGGCAGGAAGCGATGCCTGACTCGGATCAGAGAAGGCTGGACGCGGTGGAAGGAGAGGGGTGACCTCCGCCTTTCTTAATGCCGTGCCCCCCCGCACCGGGTGAAACCCTTATACTTCTCTCAACTAAGGCCACGGAGGCAACGGGACTTCCACCTGTAACCCTAGACTCTAAACTCCCTGTCGCACAACATTGGTCGTACTGTCTACTCACCCCACCCACCCACCCACCCACACACACACACACACACACATACACACACTTTTCTGCTCCGTCGAACCACACACGCATACCCCGATCCACTCTCCGCGGCTCCACCATTTTGATCCACGTCACGCGCGCCCCCCCCCCCCCCCCCCCCGCTCCCTCCCCCCCCCCCCCCTCTCATGCTGTCGTGCACACCCGTCACGCAGCACGGAACACATACCTCCGACTCATGTCCTGTCCCGTCACGCTGTCCTGAACATGGTCGCCGCTGCCTTGAACACGTCCCGCGAAGTCTCGCACTTCACCACCGCGCAGTCTTTAACACGCTCACGCCATCCTGAGCATCTCCCGCACTTGGCCAGTTTGCTGGGGGGGGGGGGGGGGGGGGGGGGGGGGGGGGGGGGGGGGGGGGTCCGCTATGCTGACCCACCGACCCGTACCATCCAGGTGTATAGTTTTACGTGAAGGTCTGGTCCTCTCATGGATGAAGACTACCGTGAAAGAACAACATGTCCATGGATGTTTTCGCTATGTGGACGTAAAACTCAACAATTACCTCTCGTGGTGTATGTGTGTGTGAGCTTCTCGATCTTGTGGACGTGCTTGGAGTTGACAGGGGGGGGGGGGGGGGGGGGGGGGGGGGGGGGGGGCGAGGGAGGGGGGGGGGGAGGGAAGAGAGTGCGGGGGAAAGGAAGGGGCCTAGCGGGACTCTTTCGGTATAACTGTACCTCTCAGCTTTGTGTTCATTCCCTGTCAAGAATTTCCTCTTCTCTGTGACTCTATTGATTCCGCCCCTACCCCCTACCCCCCCCCCCCCCCCCCCCCCCCCTTTTTTTTTTTTATGTCGTCCACTGGTTTTTCTGCATTTAAGCCATTGTGGCACGTTCACTGTCTTTTTTTTTTAAAGACAGACTTGGTGTACTACTTTTTTTTTTTTTTTTTTATACTTTCGTTTCAGGTTTTTAAACTCCCCAGCTTTTCTCGTTGTTGTTATCTTGGCATTATTACGTCGTGAGAATATATATATATATACATATATATATATATATACACACACACCACACACACACACACACACACACACACACACACACACACACACACACACACACCACGGCATGAGTGGTCCATTCTGCAGTATCTAATGACCTACATGGTCTTTTCAGGTTTTCTTTTCTCTTTTTTTTTTTTCTCCCCTTCTTCCCTACTTCTCTACTTCGGGAGAAC
>JADBJO010000040.1:460000-465000 GCA_016801955.1 Conus betulinus | reverse complement strand
CGCACGAGAAACACCGTCCTAACACAGCTTTCGTACTGCCGAAGACCTCTAATGTACATACATGTGACTTTTCCCGTGACGTACACTGTCCGGCCGTCGTTCCGTGTGGGATTGGGGGAGTGAGAACTTCAACTGTCCACAAGACGTGACAGGCGACAGACATAAGCCATGTCACGTGCAGCACCTGTAAGTACAGTTGTCACGCCAGAAAGGCCATCCTCGGCACGTGGGCACCTGACATGTCACGCGACATGCATCGTGCAATGCAGTTTCGCGTTTTCTGTATATGTTTATATCGTGACCATTTTTCTCGCCCCCCCCCCCCCCCCCCCCCCCCCCCCCCCCCCTCACAAGGTTAAGTACACCTAATTCACGTTGTTTGTTTGCAGGAGGAGAGAATGGACAGAAGGGTCTGTTACAACCAGTGGCTACAAACCAGAACAAAACAGAGAGAGAGAGAGAAAGAGAGACAGACAGACAGACAGCCAGACAGAGAGGAGAGAGAGGGAGAGAGAGTGGGGGGGGGGGGGGGAGGGGGAGACAGAGGGAGAATGAGAGAGGGAGGGAGAGAGAGAGAGCGGGAGAGACAGAGAGGGAGAGAGAGGGGGGGGGGGGGAGAAACAGAGAGAGGGAGAGAGAGAGAGAGAGAAGCAGAGAGAGAGAGAGAGAGAGAGAGAGAGAGAGAGAGTGAGAGAGTGAAAGAGGGAGAGAGAGAGAGAGAGAGAGGGAGGGAGAGACAGAGAGGGGGAGAGGCAGGCAGGGAGAGAGAGAAGAAGAGAGGGAGCGTGAGAGAGGGAGCGTGAGAGAGAGGAGGAGGAGGAGGGAGACAGAGTGTGTGAGAGAGTGAGACAGCGAGAGAGAGAGAGAGAGAGAGGGAGAGAGAGAGACAGTGAGGGAAGGAAGAGAGTTTTAGTTAAGGTGGTGGGGATAGGAGCGGAAATGGATGGAGAAAGGAGAAAGGGGTGGGGGGGGAAGGGATGGAGAAAGAAGAAAGGGGTAGTGGGAAAGGGATGGAGAGAAAGGAGAAAGGGGTGGTGGGGGAAAGGGTGGGAGAAAGGAGAAAGGGGGTGGTGGGAAAGGGATGGAGAAAAGAAGAAAGGGGGTGGGAATGGGGGTGGAGAAAGGAGGAAAGGGCGTGGTGGGAAAGGGATGGAGAAAGCAGAAAGGGGAGGTCGGAAAGGGATGGAGAAAGGAGAAAGGGGGTGGGTATGGGGGTGGAGAAAGGAGAAAAGGGGTGGTGGGAAAGGGATGGAGAAAGCAGAAAGAAAGGGGAGGTCGGAAAGGGATGGAGAAAGGAGAAAGGGGTGGTGGGAAAGGGATGGAAAGAAAGGAGAAAGGGGTGGGGTGGGAATGGGTGGAGAAAGGAGAAAGGGGTGGTGGGAAAGGGATGGAGAAAGGAGAGAAGGGGTGGTGGGAAAGGGATGGAGAAAGGAGAAAGGGGTGGTGGGGAAAGGGATGGAGAAAGGAGAAAGGGGGGGGGTGGTGGGAAAGGGATGGAGAAAAGGAGAAAGGGGTGGTGGGAAAGGGATGGATGGAGAAAAGAGAAAGGGGTGGGAAAGGGTGGAGAAAGGGAGGAAAGGGGTGGTGGGAAGGGGATGGAGAAAAGGAGAAAGGGGGGGGAATGGGGTGGGGGAAACGGAGAAAAGGGGGGGTGGGAAAGGGGTAGAAAAGGAGAAAGGGGTGGTGGGGGAAAGGGATGGAGAAAAGAGAAGGAAAGGGGTGGAATGGGGTGGAGAAAGGAGAAAGGGGTGGGGGGAAAGGGGTGGAGAAAGGAGAAAGGGGAGGGTGGGAAAGGGATGAGAGGGGTGGAGAAAGGGGAAAGGGGGAAATGGGGTGGAGAAAGGAGAAAGGGGTGGGGAAAGGGATGGAGAAAGGAGAAAGGGGTGGTGGGAAAGGGATGGAGAAAGGAGAAAGGGGGGGGTGGTGAAAGGGATGGAGAAAGGAGAAAGGGGTGGTGGGAAGGGATGGAGAAAGGAGAAGGGGGGAAAGGGATGGAGAAAGGGAGGAGAAAGGGGAAAAAAAAAGGGGGAGAAAGGAAATGGGGTGGAGAAAGGGATGGAGAAAGGAGAAAGGGGTGGTGGGAAAAGGGATGGAGAAAGGAGAAGGAGGGGGGGTGGTGGGGGAAAGGGATGGAGAAAGGAGAAAGGGGGTGGTGGGAAAGGGATGGAGAAAGGAGAAAAGGAGGGGGTGGTGGGAAAGGGATGGAGAAAGGAGAGAAAGGGGTGGTGGGAAAGGGATGGAGAAAGGAGAAAGGGGGGTGGGGGAAAGGATGGAGAAAGGAGAAAGGGGGGGTGGAAAAGGAGGAGAAAGGGAAAGGGGTGGTGGGAAAGGGATGGAGAAAGGAGAAAAGGGGGGGAATGGGAAAGGTGGAGGAAGGGAGAAAGGGAAAGGGTGGGAAAAGGGATGGAGAAAGGAGAAAGGGGTGGTGGTGGGAAAGGGATGGAGAAAGGAGAAAGGGGTGGGGGGATGGGGTGGAGAAAGGAGAAGAAAGGGGTGGTGGGAAAGGGATGGAGAAAGGAGAAAGGGGGGGGAAAGGGGTGGAGAAACGAGAAAGGGGTGGTGGGGGAGGGATGGAGAAAGGAGAAAGGGGTGGTGGGAAAGGGATGGAGAAAGGAGGAAAAAGGGGTGGGAAAGGGGTGGAGAAAGGAGAAAAGGGGTGGTGGGAAAGGGATGGAGAAAGGAGAAAAGGGGTGGGAAAGGGATGGAGAAAGGAGAAAGGGGGGGTGGTGGTGGAAAGGGATGGAGAAAGGAGAAAGGGGAGGTGGGAAAGGGATGGAGGAAAGGAGAAAGGGGGGGTGGTGGGAAAGGGGATGTGGAGAAAGGAGGGAAAGGGGGTGGTGGGAAAGGGATGGAGAAAGGAAGGAGAAAAAGGGGGAGGTGGGAAAGGGGATGGAGAAAGGAGAAAAGGGGTGGGGGAAAGGGGATGGAAGGGAGAAAGGAGGTGAAAGGGGAGAAAGGGAAAGGAAGGGAGGAAAGGAGGGAAGGGGGTGGTGGGAAAGGAGTGGAGAAAGGAGAAAGGGGGGTGGTGGGAAAAGGAGTGGAGAAAGGAGAAAAGGGGGGGGGGGAAAGGGGTGGAGAAAAGGAGAAAGGGGGGGGGGAAAGGGATGGAGGGAAGGAGAAAGGGGGTGGGAAAGGAGTGGAGAAAGGAGAAAGGGGGTGGTGGGAAAGGAGTGGAGAAAGGAGAAAGAAAGGGGTGGGAAAGGGATGGAGAAAGGAGAAAGGGGAGGTGGGGGAAGGAATGGAGAAAGGAGAAAAAGGGGTGGTGGGAAAGGGGATGGAGAAAGGAGAAAGGGGTGGGAAAGGGGTGGAGAAAGGAGAAAGGGGGTGGGGAAAGGGATGGAGAAAGGAGAAAGGGATGGGGAAAGGGGGGAGAAAAGGGAAAGAAAGGGGTGGGAAAGGGGGGTGGAGAAAGGAGAAAGGGGTGGGAAAGGGATGGAGAAAGGGAAAGGGGGGGGGGTGGTGGGAAAGGGATGGAGAAAGGAGAAAGGGGGGTGGGAAAGTGATGGAGAAAAAGGAGAAAGGGGTGGTGGGAAAGGGATGGAGAAAGAAGAAAAGGGGTGGTGGGAAAGGGATGGAGAGAAAGGGGAAAGGGGTGGGAAAGGAATGGAGAAAGGAGAAAGGGGGGAGGGGGGAAAAAAGGGGGGAGAAAGGGAGAAAGGGGTGGTGGGAAAGGGGTGGAGAAAGGAGAAAGGGGTGGGAAAGGGGTGGAAAGGAGAAAAGGGAGGTGGGGGGAGGGATGGAGAAAGGAGAAAGGGGTGGGAAAGGGGTGGAGAAAAAGGAGAAAGGGGTGGTGGGAAAGGGATGGAGAAAGGAGGGGAAAAGGGTGGGAATGGGGTGGAGAAAGGAGAAAGGGGTGGTGGAAAGGGATGGAGAAAGGAGAAAGGGGTGGTGGGAAAGGGGGGAGGAGAAGGGAGAAAGGGGTGGGGTGGAAAGGGATGGAGGAGGAGAAGGAGAAAGGGGAGGTGGGAAAGGGGTGGAGAAAGGGAGGAGAAGGAGAAAGGGGTGGTGGGGAAGGGATGGAGAAGGGGTGGGGGTGGGAAAGGGGGAGGAGTGGTGGGAAAGGGGTGGAGAAAGGGGGGGTGGTCGGAAAGGGGTGGAGAAAGGAAAAAGGGGGGTGGGAAAGGGGTGGAGAAAGGAGAAAGGGGTGGGAAAGGGATGGAGAAAGGGAGAAAGGGGTGGTGGGAGAGGGGTGCAGAAAGGAGGGAGCAGAAAGGAGGAAGGGGTGGTGGGAAAGGGATGGAGAAAGGAGAAAGGGGTGGTGGGAAAGGGGTGGAGAAAGGAGAAAGGGGTGTGGTGGGAAAGGGGGTGGAGAAAGAAGAAAGGGGGGTGGGAAAAGGGATGGAGAAAGGAGAAAGGGGTGGGAAAAGGGGTGGAGGAGAAAGGAGAAAGGGGTGGTGGGAAAGGGGTGGAGAAAGGAGAAAAAGGGGTGGGAATAGGATGCAGTGGGGTTGGAAAGGGGGGGAAGAGGAAAAAGAGACGCCGGGCATGCATACATTTAAAACGCACAAAATCATCACGTGACGTACATACGCGCTTAAAAACCCCTTTTCGCTCGAATAATTATGTAATGAAAGCAGATGCCTATACTTAATCTGTGTTCGATGGATGCAATTGTCAAATAGAAATGAATTTGCGGGTTGAGTGAATAAGGTTTCTGTAGCAGAAATACGCTCGTTGTCCCCCAACCCCACCCTCACCCCCTCCTCCCTTCAACCTCCGTTTCCAAACTTCTCTCTAAATCTCATCTCCGGACACACACACACACACACACACACACACACACACACACACACACACAGAGGGAGAGAAGGAAAAGAGAGAGAGTTTTTTCAGGACTGTCAAACTCATAAAGGAAACAAACACAGCCACATCATAAAAAACCAGCCAGACCATTAAAAAGAAATCTGAAAAAAGAAACACACAATAAAAGCGGTTATGACATGGTACCGAAGCTTTACCATCAATGCTGAAGAACAAGCTGAATTCCGCGAAGGCAGTAG
>JADBJO010000040.1:447500-455000 GCA_016801955.1 Conus betulinus | reverse complement strand
AATGAACTTCATCTTCTTTCGGATTTTGGCATAATGGACAAATTAGATTTCTGTCACATAATTGTCTATAACGAAAATGATGAGTAGCAATATCAGACACACCGAATCTGAATCTAGTCATAATACGCTTTAAATGTTTATCCATCTTCAGCGATATGTATACAGGTAAAACAGCGTAAATGACTGAAACGTCTATATATGACTCAAATCTATCGCTGTTTTGCACATGATAATTCCAATTTTGCCAACTACAATCAACCAGTCTTTCTCGAAATACCCGAATAAAAGCATGCATATCACTCACACCTTGGTTCATCATACAAAGCTGAAACCATATTCACACAGTTTCATCCTCACCTTGGTCACCCAGTTTTTCTTCCCTCTATTGTCTAAGTCTAACAACATTCTATATGCTTTGAGCGGTAATCTGTGCTCCTGCATCTGAACAATTTTTAACCAATATCGGATACATTTAACAACAGAATTCAAACTTATAGGATGCCTTGCTGTTTCACCATATACTAAATCGTTCGGGGTTGCAAAGATACACCAAGAAATTTCTTAAGAGCAAAAAGATGAATTTTTTCACAGTGCACAGTGGGCAGCATCAAGGCCCCATATTTCAGCTCCATACTGTAACATAGGTTGAATCTGGCAATCAAACAATTTCAAAAAACAGAGTAAGGGAATCGTTCTTTAGCAATGATAATTTTTTCATAATGCACAATAATGGATATTTGCTCTACTTGCTAAATCCATGCATGCAAAGGCAAAACTCAAACGTGTGGAGAAGTAGATACCCAGATACTTATATACATTAACAACAGGCATTACAGATCCGTTGTATGTCCATCTTTCTCTCGCTGCAAGATACCCACCCTTCCTAAATACGATTATATTACTTTTTGACAGGTTGACTTTTAACTGCAATGAAGCAGCGACACCTTGTAAAGTGTTTAACTGAGTTTGTAATCCTATCACTGTTTCTGATATAACAAGACCACATCATCAGCTAAAAGGAGAATGAAAATTTCTAGAGCATCGTTTATGAAATGTGCGCCGTGCCTTCCACGACGTATCATTTCCTGTGTCAATTCATTAATAAATAAAGAAAACAAGACAGGACTGCAGACATCGCCCTGTTTCACACCAGAAGTACATTTAATGTACTCTGTCAAACCTGCACCAGATCGCACTCTTGCCTTCACACATTCATACATACTTATCACACATTTATAAAGTTTCCCATGAACGCCGTTTTTCAGCAATACAGGCCACAATAAAGTTCTATTTACCGAATCAAAAGCCTTCTCAAAATCAATAAAGGCAACATATAATTTACGATTTAAACAAAACTGTTTTTATAAATGCTATCAACGTGAACATGTGATCAACAGTAGAATAGTTTTTCTTGAATCCAGCTTGGTATTCTCCCGTAATATTATGTTCTTCTACCCACTCCTGTAATCTCATGTTAATAACCGCACTATACAATTTACTGCACACATTACACAATGAAATACCTCTGTAATTATTTGGGTCGTTTGCATCTCCTTTTTTAAACAATGGAATGACAATGGATTCTGACCAAGATCTGGGATATATCCCTTGGTCAAATAAGGAATTAAAGAATTTAACAAAAACTCTAGAAATAAGTTTGACTGGCAAGCAGTTTTTATAATTTCACCTATAATTCCATCTGGGCCGGCAGCTTTCCGAGTTTTTATCTTTCTTAGAGCCAATAAAACTTCTTCTTTAGAAATGGGACGGTTTAGATTGTCATCATCGAATTCAGTGTCATTTACGTGAGTTTCATGAACTAGATTGTCATGAGAATGATCATTTCCTTCAAGCAGATTTCTAAAAATGATGATAAAACCATGTTTCAAGACTTATATCATTTACGGGTGTTTTCTTTTTCCTGAAATTTTGTGCACACAATCCCAAAACTCTTTCTGACTATCTACAGACTGGAGTAGTTCTGTCAACAAAGCATCATTATATATTGTTTTTTTTTCCTTTCTCTTTAACAGATGTTTATATTCTCGCCTTGCTTTGCAGTAGGACTCACGTGACGGCTCGGATAAAGAACGTCGAAATGTCTTTAATAAATTACGAGCATTTCGTTTGTTAGCTCGGCATTCCATATCATACCAGTCATCTTCTTTTGATTTTCCGACGCTAATCTCTTTCTTCATACATTCTGCTGCCTCTTTTACACAACTGTTGAAAATGTTTAACGCTTCCTCGACATTAATATCAACCAGCTGTACTGCCTCTTGCATACGCACTTGCATTTCATCAGAAAGAATTACACTTTTAAACAAATCAATATTACCTTCATTTCCATACAAATTTTTCAACTGTAAAGCGCCTGTTGTTTACTTGAGAAGCGTTGTCGTTATAACACAGGGAAGTAAGATTCAGTTCTAAGGGCATGTGATCGGATTCAATTCTGTCAGATACATACATCTCACAGCTATCAGTGATAACGGAGAACAAATCGAAAGACATAAAAAAATAGTCGTTAACACTGCTACCACAGTCAGATATGTATGTGTAGCGACCTTGGAGGTCGCCCTTACACATACCATTTACAATACACAGTTTTAAAAGCAGTACACATATTAAGCAGTAATTTTCCATAATTGTTCAAAACAAGGTCCTCTGAATTTCGAACTTGCAGTGGTTCACTTCTATACTGATCATCGTTTTTTCAGGCACGTTTTCCTCAAAATCACAAGAAAATTTTGCTATTCTACTGTTCAAGTCACCACCTACAATCACAAAAACATCATCTTTAATCAAAAGTAGGCAATCACACAAAAATTCATCTAGCAAAGAAACTCCATTTTCCCTATCAAAAAAAATAATACGGCGAGCCTTCCGGTGGAATATATGCACACACATACATAACATGTTTTATTGTGCCAAACAAAGACTTATCAATAATAAAAGCAAGGAATAAATCCGATACCACATCCACAACTTTCAAATAAGGACAGAGCTCATTTTTCACGAGACATACCAACCCACCGGAACGCCTGCCACGTGAAGTGAACTTTAATGCTGGCTTACAGTAAACCGTGTAGCCTGAGAACACAGGCGATTGAAAGACTTCAACAAATGTTTCCACAAAACATACAAAATCAAAGCAGAGACATAAGAAATAAAATCATTACTACGTATTTTGGAGAGCAGTCCATTTACATTCCAATGAAGAAACAAAAATGTTCTACTTTTTATGACAAAACATCAGCATGATACGATTCATCGTTTTCAGTGGACATATTCATAGAATGTACAATTGTAGAAGACACAACATCCCTATTATTTACACAGTCAGCTGACACTGGTGTTCGTGAGTTCTCACAATGCACGACCTGACGGTCAGTTTCACGTGCTTGGGATACACAACACACGGCTGACACAACCGGTGACGGCTCGCTGTCGGTTCCTTTCACTGGCACGGAGATATTACCAGGTACATTTGTGGGCCGGCCGAGTTCCTACCTGATTTCCACAAGTCTATCCTCCGCGCCCAGAGTGTACCGCTTTCCGTCAATGAGAAGGTAATTAAAGATCAAACTAGCGCGTTTACCGTCACTTCTGGCCTTTTTGAGGTAGGGAGTTAACTTTTTCCTAAGGTCGCGCACCCTGGTGGAGAAGTCCTCACCGATGAAAATGTTAGTACCTTGCAGCTTGCGTTTCGCTCTTAGAATGTTAACTTTTTGCTTGTAGAACACGCAGCGCGCGATCACAGGAGAGTCCGGCCTGTTGTTCAGTCGATGGACCCTATCAAAGTCAACATCTTCAGTCAAGTCTAATTTGTCTGTGAAGAGGTCCCTAAGCACATTTTCACAGTCTGCCGGAGTTTCATTTTCTGTCCGAGGCAGTCCATAGAAGATGAGGTTGTTTCTCTTAGACCGCCCCTCTAGATCGTCAGTCTTCCTTTCTAAGTCCTCCATCTTCTTTGTCAGATCCTGGTTCTCCTTACGTAGCTGGCTGACTTCCTCCCGTAAGCCCCTCAGCTCCCCCTGCATGGCAGCATAGTCCTCCCGCAGGGCGTGCATGTCCTGCTTCACGGCGTCAAGCTTCCGTCAAACTTACTCTCCATGGAGTTTAGCTTGCTCATGACGTCGTGAAGCGACAGATCTCTCCCTGGCTGGTTGGATGCTCCGTCGTGTGGATGGCCAGGCCTCTCCAGGCTAGGTCGGCTGGTCAATCGGGTCTGCCTCGTCTGCGATGAGTTGGGTCCCGGGTTGCTCTCAACATCCCCGCATTGGAGAAGTAAACTCCCCCAGAAGAAATAGGAGAGGAGCAAACCTGACAGAGCACCGTCTATCCTGCACTTCAAACGAAGCATGGCGACCCGCATAACAACTTTCTGCCTTGCCCGTTAGTTGGTGGCACTTGAAGGCATTGGTCCTTATGCAATCACTGCACAAATCTTGTGGCAAAAATCTTTCTTAATCCAGTCGAATGGACTGACAAATGACAGAGCAATGGGAGTGCGACTACACATGAAAAACTCCAGCTCACACCCCGAGAGAGAGAGAGAGAGAGAGAGAGAGAGAGAGAGAGGAGAGAGAGAGAGATGGGACTACGGTTTTCTTACTCCTTGTAAGTGTCGCTGTATTTAGGATTTTCACACACTTTCACCACTGAAACTCGAGGACCTTTCAAGGACTTCATATGGATTATTCCAGCATCAGTGAGGGACGTACTTCCACGTCTTTAGAACAAACAAACAAACAAACAACACACAAAAAAAAAAATGAAGAAACGAACACGCCAACACCTCAAGTATCCGACAGTGCGACCTGTGCAAATTCTACGTTCGCAATTTCCAGTTTCCCTTTCAAACAAAAAACTCCAAGCATTCCATTTGGCGTATCATCTACGACCGACATGTCCATAACCAGGTAAAACACAACCCCAAGGTTCCTTACCACCCCCCTCATCTCCACCCCCACCCCGATCACTTTCCATCCACAGCCTCGTCCTCCCCCATCCCCACCCCCACCAGCTCGTACAGGGTCTGAGCACTTGGAAGTCTTCCCCAGTTTCCGACACACAGGCACTTCAAAGCGATTCCAGGGGCCTAAGGGGCCTCGTGCACCCTCCAATTGAGTTGTCAGACTGATGGGGTCTGCAAGGAATGCGAAGTTCTCTGATTGGTGCCAGAGTGATGTCTGTTCTTCCCGATGGCGTCCCCGTTCCAGCGGTAGCTCTGGTCCGTTCTGCATGATGACTCCGCCCGACAGCTTCACCTCTCTCTCTCTCTCTCTCTCTCTCTCTCTCTCTCTCTCTCTCTCTCACACACACACACACACACACACACACACACACACACACACACACACAAATGCACACCCCTCTGCTAAAATCACGCCCTTACCCTCCTCCCTTCCCCCTCTTCTCCCCTCTTTTTTATCCACTCTGTACAACCACTTCCCCGTTGACACTCCTCAACCCCTGATCATTTCCACCTTCTTCCCGATCAGTTCCCCATCAAAACACTGATGAAACAGTTGTAAGTCGATTGTCCAGCCCTCCCAATCCTCCCCCGTCATCACACACAGTCGTATCTTTCAAAAAGTACATGACGGCCCCTCACTATGAAAAAAATGTTTCTACACAGTATGGCCACTATGGGGATCTGTATGACGCCGGACATAAACATTGTACAGTAGTCCCCATGAATATACCTGTTTATGCTTGGTCACCCAGGTGTGTGGTTTTGCCTGTCTCGAAGAGGTACATGTTTTTCATTTGAACTAGGACTCGGAGGAACACAGACCGGGTTCTGAGCCGTTTCTAGCATGTTTGGAATGAACTGATTGCATGCTTTCTCCTGCACCCCCCCCCCCCCCACCTCCCTTTTGGACACATAATAATACTGAACTAATTTTGACACCAGTAACCCGCCTAAAATGCCCCCCTCCCGACCCCCTCTCCTCCCTCCCTTCGCCCCCTTTGCAGTCGGCTAGGCTGTAAACCACATGAACCGAAGCGATTTCCTAAATCACCTCCTATTATTGTGTCTCCCTAGCCGGAAGGTCCGAGAATCGCAGATTCAGGGTTGGAATCTCTTTCAAGCCAGATCTGTCTTTTTTTTTTTTTTTTTTTTTTTTTTTTTTTTTTTTTTTTTTTTCGGTCTCCAATAGACACCCGAGTGGTGGTCTGATTACTAGTCCTTCGGGAGAGACGACAGACCGAGGTCCCGTGCACCGCCTGCACATCGTGCACGTGAAACAATCGATGACGACAACGAAGTTCTCCCTGGCGACGTCTCTGCTGGCTGCGGGTGTGGACAAGTCATGTTTCTTGAATTTTTTTTTCTTTCTTTTTGTCTGATGATTGGTTACATCTGAAGGCGATCCGTCTGTCAAAATTCCCTTGCCTGTTCTGTACTGTCTTCAACATCAGGCTGCGAATCAGGGTATTTTTGTTTTGTGCAGTTCATTTCATGTGTGTTAATTGTAACGGCTGAGGAAGACACATTTCCGAAAATTCACTCGCCTGTTTTGTACTGTGTTTTAAACATTCTCATGCCTGCTGACGTGGTCAGGGAAATATTGTCCCCCCCCCCCCCCCCCCCTTTTTTTTTTTTTTTTCTGTCGTCGGTTGTAACCCGTGGAAGACACATTTGTCGAAAGTTTACTGGTCTGCTCTACATTGTGTTTAAAACATTATCATGCCGGCTGCAATCAGGAGTATTGTTTCGTGCATTTTTTTCATGTCCGTTTTCGGTGATATCTGACAAAGACGTGTTCATTAGAACAACAACAAGAACAACACAATTTGTTTTTTTCATTGCGTATTTGTTAAGGGTTGCTTTGAACTTTTATTTTCTTTACTCCTGTCCATTTTGATCTTGATAGGTCAACAACAAAAACAACACAACACTCAGACAGAAAATGTGAGGAGCTGTGATGACGCGTTTTTTGTGGGAGAGAACCACCATGAATTTCCACACAGAAAAACATGTAATGTGGAAGTTACATTGTCCGATACCAATCATACTTTTCTCTTTTTCCGTTCCCCCTATCGAGTTCCAAAGCCTGGAAGTCGCTTACTTTTCCCCCCCCAAGTGAAAAGTTCAAGCTTCCACAACAACAATGAGGCTGTCAGGGCGCCATCTTCTTCCATTCCTCGCTTTCCCCCGACCGCGACAAGCCAGGGGAAGTAACGCAGTGAGATGGATGGATCGCCCTGCACCTTGCCCCTGAAAAGCGCCCAAAAGAAGGCAGCCATGCCCGAAATTCAATTTCCTGTCGTGTCCGGCTTAACGTGTCCGCTCCGACTACTAGAGTGCTGGCCCTTGGGACACTCCGAAGATGAGAGGGCTGAAGATGATGAGCCAGCAGTTGGCAGTAACACAGCCGTGGACTGGCCATCTCTAAGGCTGATCACAACCTGAGCCGGGAGAGGAGTGAACAATCAATATCAATTTTCAAAGCCTGCAAAACAAAAACAAACAAAACAAAAACAAAA
>JADBJO010000040.1:442500-445000 GCA_016801955.1 Conus betulinus | reverse complement strand
GCAAGTCAGGGTGAGGCAAGGTCAGGCACAACGCAGCACGGCAAGGCTAGACAAGGCAAGGCAAGGTAAGGAAGAGGGCTGGGGGGAGGGGGAGGGGGGGGACAGTCATGCAACGCCACGCTAGGCGAACCGTGGACAGGCACAACGAGGAAAGGCGATGGACGGTAAGGTGAGGAAGGGCTTGGCAAGGCAGGCCACGACACGGCACAGCAAGGCAAGGTAGCGGGGAGGCAAGACCAGGCAAGGCAAGGCGAGGCGAGGCGACACGAATCAAGACACAGCGCGGCACGACAAGCAAGGCAAGGTAAGGCAAGGCCATACAAGGCCAGGCAAGAAGAGACGAGGCAAGGCCATACAAGGCCAGGCAAGAAAAAGACGAGGCAAGGCACGGCATGGCACCACATGGCACAGTGTGGCACGACAAGGCAATGCAAAATAAGACAAATCATGGAAAGGCAAGGCCATACAAGGCCAGGCAAGAAGAGACGAGGAAAGGCAAGGCCAGGCAAGGCATGGTAAGAAAAGCTTAGGCGCCCGCAGACGGGGGAGATATTTACCGTGTGGAGACCATTTTGAAATACACCAGACGTAACCAGCCACAAGCAAGGCACACTGCTGGGACATTCGCCTACCTGACCTTTCACCTTGCTTAATAAACGCTCATGTCTCTGCACGAACGCTATTGTGAGATCGACACAGAACGAAACTTTGGCAGCGGTCAGACGTTAGCGGTAAGACAATAATGCTTTGAATACCAACGTAGACACCTGCCCACATAAACTTCGGTATTCAACCCAGCCGACATACGTGGGGCGTTATCGATCGTCGCGGCTGTATTGGAGAAGCATACTCGTACGTCATTTCACACACGCACACGCTTGACAAACCATGCTTTTTCTACACAGTAGCCGCATGCACTTGTGCTTCGCGCGTGCATTTAGTCTTTTTTTTTTTTTTTTTTTTTAATTTTCTGCACGTTTCAAAGTGAGGTGACTTCATGCGGAAATTGAACCGAACTTAAATAAAAGAAAAGTTACTGTACCGGCGAGCGACAGAGACTGAACAACTCACAAGGCACAGAAAATTGAAACAGTTTGTCTTGTAATTTATTTGTCTCTTTCCTTCAGCGGTACAGTGATTTTTTTCCTGTAAGTTTGTTTCAGTTCTCTGTGCACGTTTCAAACTAACGAATGCGAGAACCGGTGCTTTCAGCGTGGTATGACCGTCGGAGAAACGAATACTCTCGGTGTGATCGAATTTATAACTTAACTCGACTTCAGAGAACCAATCGCCGTTTCGGAAAGGAAGTAAGCCTCGCTTGGGGGTTACATACTCCTAATCCGGGAAAGCGATTTGGATTGGACAAATGGACTGGACAAAAAATTGGACAAGCAATACTGGTAGGGGAAGACAACCCAACAGAACGCTGTTCTAAACCGCCATCCATGCCGCTGGCAACTTAAGCGGACGAGCGCGGCCAAAGCTTGAAACCGCACTGCTCAGTCCTTCAAGCCCCGGAACCTGCTGCGTCTGCGGGCTCCATAACGCAAGGCAAGGCAGAGGGGCAAGGTTTGGCACAGCTAGGCCAGGTAAGCTGAGGCAAAAAAAAAAAGGCAAATCGAAGGCAATCGACAAAAAGCGCAGGACGGCATGACACAGCGCGGCATGATAAGGCAAGGCAAGGCAAGGCGAGGCTAGATGAAGCAAGGCAAGGCCATGCACACCAAGCGAGAGGGAAGACGAGGGGCGAGGCAAAGCACAGCACAGCACGGCAAGGCACGGCATGGACAGAGCGCGGCAAAAGCCAAGGCAAGGTAAGGTAAGGCCTAGCGTGGCAAGACAAGGCACGGGATGACATAGTGCGGCACAAGGCAGGACAAGGTAAGGCAAAGCAAGGCCAGGCCATGCAAAGTCAGGCAAGGAGAGACGAAGCAAGGCAAGGCGTGGACAGACACGGCAAGGAAAGGCAAGACACAGCGCGGCGCGGCACGACAAGGCAAGGTCAGCAGGGCCATGGAAGGCCAGGCAAAGACAGACGAGACCAGGCCAGGCACGGCAACGCATGAAAAGGAAAGATAAGACACGGTGAAGCATGACACGGCACGGCACAACTCGGCATGGCACGCCAACCCCAGGCAAGGCAAGGCATAGCAAAACGTGACCAGACAGAGAAGACAAGGAAAAGGAAGACAAACTGGTGCCTCGCTGGCTCAGCGGCAGAGCACCGCGATCGTCGTAAAACGTTCATAGTTCAAATCCCTCTGTCGCCCAACATATTTGAAAAAAAAAGTTATTTTCAATGCCCCCCTTAATGAGTTGTCGTTCTTCTGGGGTGCTGTGTAATGTGAGCTAGGTTCTCCTTCCCTCATTCTCCGGAGACAGGTTTCCCCCCCAGATTTACCGTCATTAGCTTGGTATAGTCCCGAAAGTCACCGTTATAAAGCCTTGTTCAGGTCCCATAACCCCACCGTCATAAAGCCTTCTTCAAGTCCCATAACCT
>JADBJO010000040.1:430000-437500 GCA_016801955.1 Conus betulinus | reverse complement strand
GATCCCTTAAAAAAAAAAAAAAGAAACTAGACCCGCCATTGTGACGCGCTGCGCAAGAAGAGATAGGCCAGGCACGATTCGACAGGGATGAAATGCCGACATGCCTGCATGCCCCAAGATAGCGTTGCCACTCAGCACGGGAGAAACACAGGGTACACACACACAAATAAAATAATGCTTCAAGGCCTTGCTTAAGGAGTCGAGTATCTATAGACTGGCGCAATTAGACGTGTTTTGAGAATTCATTTTCATGGTGTCTAAAAGTTGATTCTCTTAAATTTCTTTCATATGGCCGTCAAGGTACAAGCCAGGTGGTTCCAAGCAGACAGATTAAAATCAAAAGAATGGGACTCTTTGGGGCGCTTCCAGCTGGCTAAAAGACAGGGTGACAGATGAGTGCAAAGGCCTGAAATGTGTGTCAATTAAGGGGAAGGTCATGTATTTGAAGATGGTGATTTCATTGGTGAAAGAAAAAATCCCGCCAAACAAGCAAAAATCATTGGTGGGGAGTTGTTCTTTTGATCAATTATCAGTTTTAACGTTAAATGCTGGCTCAAACTTATTATAGGCCTCAAAACGCTTACGCTTACGCTTATATTATATAGTGTTTTAGTGCAAAATCCTAATTGTGGCGTGTGACCACACCATCTCTCGTTGCGCCGTCTGCATCGTGTGGCGTCTGTTTGGCGATCACGCAATGTTAATGTTACTGCTAATCCGCTCATGAATTCGGTTCTACTTCTGTTTCAGAGGATAAGCGTTATGGACGAACCAGCTTACTGTAACTACTTCTGCCTTTCTTTCTTTCTTTCTTCTTTTTCCCACTACAAACCGAGAGGTTCGTCATCGCTGAGAACTTTGTCCAATGAAATTTTTACCATCACTACAAACCCACCAATGATTTCTTTTTTTTTTTTAAATATGGTTTGCGAAGGATAAACGTTATGGACGAGCGACTATTCTATGAAGTTCTTACTGTTGCTACTGTAACCAACCTACTTCTATCTTTCTTTCTCCGTTTCCCGGCTACAACTTCGCCACTGCTGAGATTTTTGCATATGAGACCGTCTGTAAATCCCATTGTTAGGTACCCACATTCCATACTCGTGAACTGCGGTCCCAACTGACAAGACATCCATGTGTATGTGTTTCCTCCTCTTGTCATTCATTCCAAACGGGGCACGATAGCCAAGTCTTCTTTGATAGCCGGGTGGAACAGTGAGCTTGCCAGTTTTTTGTTTTGTTTTGTTTTGTTATTTTACTGCTTTTTTTTTTTTTTTTTTTTTTTTTTTTTTGCTTTAGTTTAACCACGTCTTCACATTAGGATCTCAGTTTTAATGCATCCTCGCAAGGACTAGGAAGGAATTCCTCCAGTCGGAATGGATGTGAACTCCGAAAACAAAATCCGTTCCTGCCTGACTGTGTCGAGAGGGAATCGAACCCCGACTTTAGAACAAGAGCCTGACGCTCTTAACCACTGGACCTGCCAGAGCCCTCAACTACCGCATACCCATGATTTGTTAAGACGTTTTTTCCCCCTTTATTTTTATTTATTTATTTATTTATTCATTTATTTTTTTTTTTTTACAGTGAATGTGTGCTACCACAGGAACGTAACTGTTTTTAGATGTCGGCCCACGACGGATCGCCGAAACCTATAGCTTACGTGGAGGTTCTACTGTATCGCGTCCCGGTGGTCACACAATGGCATCTGCCAGGGGGAGCAGTTATGTCCCTTGACGTCTTCCTGGAATGCTCTGTGCGTGCCTACACTCTATGCGAAACACAGCGCCGGTTCCAGGGCTGGTGGCAGGATTACTCACAGCTGGTTGGTTCAGCAGCTGAGGACTGTACTTCTGTGGGTCCCACGGGCACTCTCAGGTGTATCTTTTTCCTCAAAATAGCGGTGGGAAAAAAAAAGTTACTATCCAGTCGGCTTATGCGCCGAAAAAGTTGTATGAACTAAGCGGAACAGCCCGTGTGGCTTTATCAGAGATGTGAGCAAACACTGGAATTACTTTTACAGGATACCAATTTGTGACTTCATAGATCACGCAGCCGTAAAGCCGAAATGCAAACTTTGGTCGTGTGTTAAGCGAGTGGCTTTCCGTTCTACTCTTTTTTCTTCTTACCAGAGGAAGAAAACACGACAACAATAAACAAACAGTGAGCAACTGATATGACATGGCGTGGCTGAATGTCTGTCGGGGCAGAACGAGAAATAAAGAGTCTGCTAGTGCATCCACTCTGTATTTTGTGTTATTTCCTTTCTACTCACTGAATGCTACACACACTCGGCGAGATGTTGCGGATCAGGAGCTGGCGATGATGCTAGTGGCTTGAAAGAACTGTTAACGCTTCAGACCATTAATAATGATGGTCCAACCTCAACAGCTTCCGGCACATCTCTGCCACCACCGAGCGATCCTGTCATGAAATCATTACTTTTAATGTTACTGCTGTCCCATGAAATAATCATTCTTATTTTTTTCAGAGGGCAGACGCTGCCGTCGTGCGATCATCCGTGAAACAACTATCCCCTGAACATTTCCGAAATGAAATGTCGCAGGAAGCTCTCTCTCTCTCTCTCTCTCTCTCTCTCTCTCCTCTCTCTCTCTCTCTCTCTCTCTCTCTCTCTCTCTCTCGATCTCCGATAGGATTGATGCCAGACATAGTCTTTTTGCATGCAATTACGGCTGCAAGTAGATTCTACCTCGGTTGACTGTGACTCTCTGTCGCCTCCCATCCTCCCCTTTACCCACGTTCTGGGCGTGCCTTCAGCGGGACAGACACAGTTCTACCGACCGCCTGTGTGTCACACCGACACACACAGCGACGAAGAAAGCCCATCATGTCTTTGAACAACGGGAAAGCAGTACAGTGGATCCAGACGAGATTCCAGCAGAAGCCATCAAAGCTGATGTAGGAACAGCCAGTAATACGCTGGGCAGCTTTTTTCCCCCCGTAAGACTTGGGAAGAGAAACAAATCCTGGCTGAGGAAAAGGAAGGAGAGACTCCTGATTAAACAGCAGAAGGAGGGGTAACACGCTGGGCAGCTTTTTCAATAAGGCCTGGGAAGAGGAACAAATCCTGGCTGAGTGGAAGAAAGAAAGGAATCCTGATTAAGCTGCCGAAGAAGGGAGACTTTCAGGGACTGCAGCAACTACAAAGGGTGAAAAAAAGCTCCTTTCAGTGCCCAGACCAAACCCTGAACAAAGTTCAGAACGCAGAGAATGAAAAAGGCCACTGAATCTGCACTCCGACACAAGCATGCAGGTTTCCGCTGGAACTGATCCTGTGCGGACCACGTCACACGACGCATTTCTCAAGTCAAGTCAAGTCAAGTCAAGTCAACTTTATTATCTCAGTTTGAGAATTAATTCTTGTGGGGGCAGTCAATGGCGCGGAAGTCCCTCCACCCCCACCCCCACCCCCCTCCCTCTACGTTTATTTAATAGATTATGAGAGGGCATTGACAAGTGGATAACACACACGCTGCTGCTGAGGCTCTCTGGATACACAAGAAGCTTGCTTCCCATATTCTGGGTATTGACTATGACAACTCACGCGAGACTGTTCATGCAGCACAGCTGTCAGACAATTTCGAGGTCCAAACCAGAATGAATCAAGGTTGTCTGCTGTGACCTTTCCTCTTCCTTCTGTTCAACGAATAGATGATGAAGACCATCGCAAGAGGCTAGAAAACCTGAAAACAGCGGACACAGTGGACTCCACTGGAAGATCACCACTTGGCGGAGGACCTAGCATTCCTCTTGCACAGACACCGCGGGATCCAGTTTGAGAAAAACCGGAGTAATATTCAACTCTCTCTCTCTCTCTCTCTTCTCTCTCTCTCTCTCTCTCTCTCTCTCTCTCTCTCTCTCGCTCTCTCTCTCGGAGCGGTGTGTGTGAATCTGTGAGCGTGTGTTAGCGTGAGTGTGTGTGTGTGTGTGTGTGTGTGTGTGTGTGTGTGTGTGTGTGTGTGAATGAGAATGAGAGAGAGAGAGAGTGTGTGTGTGTGTGTGTGTGTGTGTGTGCGCGTGCGTGCGCGCGTGTACGCGCACGCTTGTGTGTGTGTGTGTGCGTGTGTGTGTGTGTGTGTGTGTGTGTGTGTGTGTGTGTGTGTGTGTCTGTCTGTCTGTCTGTCTGTCTGTCTGACTGACTGACTGACTGTGTTTGTGTATGTGACACGGTTTAACAGCATAAATCATGATCCGATACTCATCCGCTGAAACGAAGAGAGAGAGAGAGAGAGGAGAGAGAGAGAGAGAGAGAGAGAGAGAGAGAGACAGACAGAGAGAGAGAGACAGAGACAGAGAGAGAGAGAGAGACAGAGAGAGGAGAGAGAGGGTAGACAGACAGAGACAGTCATTCAATCATATACGCCTGTCTTATCAACTGGACCCTCGCGGTGGTAGCCTGTGATCAAAGGCGCGTCTGAACAACGGCTTGTGAACGTGTACAAAGCGAATCCCCCCCCCCCTCCCCAACCCCACCCCCATCCTCCATTTCCACATCCCGAGCCCCTATTACCCTCCTCTCTTTGAGTGCCACATGGCTCAGTGATAAAACCCCTCAGTTCGCACAGTCAGATATCGCAGGTATGACCCTTCCTCTCCCCCCCCCCCCCCCCCTCCCCAACAGCAAAAATCGTGTCACTGTCACTGCCCATCTTGTCGTTCTGGTGGTCTCAAAGTGTAAGACAGGTTTCCCCAACCCCTCCCCACTCACTACCTGCAATAATGACCACTTTGGGTCGGCGTGAACGTTTAATCTCAATGTAACAAACTTATCCTCTTTTCCGCCGCTACTGCCCCCCCCCCCCCCCCCCCCCCTCCCCCCTTCACCTTAAACCGACAAGCGAGATGGGGGGGGGGGGGGGGGGAAGAAGGGTCGAAGAGATGGGGTTGGATGGGGAGGGAAAGGATTGAGGGGGTTGAGGGGGGGGGGGGGGGGAGAAGGTTGAGTCACAGAAGGTTGAAGGGGAAGATGGGGAGATTGGAGGGGGCAGGGGGGGGGGGGGGGGGGACTGGGGGCGATCCAGTGCCCAGAGAGCTACACTGCTTTTACCAGGCCAGCTTTTCGAACTTGTTCCTTTCAACCTCTTTCACTGCGTCAGAGGAGACCGGAGTCGAGTGGTTCACAAAGTTCCGCAGGGGAACTGACGGGCTGTGAGTTCAACTCAGTCCACGTCGTTCTCTACGGCGCGCGCGCGCGGCACACACACACACACACACACTCTCTCTCTCTCTCTCACAACCTCATCCTCATACATACACACACACACACACACACACACTCTCTCTCTCTCTCTCTCTCTCTCTCTCTCTCTCTCTCACACACACACACACACACACACAACCTCATCCTCATACATACACACACACACACACACACACACACACACACACACACACACACACGCACACACACAACCTCTCTCTCCCCCCCCTCTCTCTCTCTCTCTCTCTCTCTCTCTCTCTCTCTCTCTCACACACACACACACCTCTTCGCCCCCCATCCATCCCTATCCTCCCCTCTTCCTAGCACTCAGCAGGTACCTGATTCAGCTCAGGGGAGGTTAAGGCGGCGGAAGGAGAGGGTGGGGTTCCCAATTTACCCTTAAAGCTGTGTGATCCAGGTGGGATGAATCACTGACAACAGTTCACGGCCCTACGCTACCGTTAGGTAAGAGGGCGGGGGGGGGGGGGGGGGGGGGGGGGGGGAGGGACTCTCACATCTAACCTTTTGACCCTTTCGCGCTGTGCAGCGCGGATTAGGTCGAGGTTTTGACGGCGACGCTTATGACCCGAGCAGTTCGGGTCAAGACCGTCATTGATCAAACTCGACGACAGCTACGCTGGGTGTCGGAGGACGGAAAGCGGCAAAAAACTACGCTAGGGGTCGGAGGACGGAAGGAGGCAAAAAAACTAGGTTATGGGTCGGAAGACGGAAAGAGGCAAAAACTAGCTTAGGGGTCGGAGGACGGAAAGCGGCAAAAAAAAACTACGTTCAGGGTCGGAGGACGGAAAAACGGCAAAAGCTAGGTTGGGGGTTCGAAGACGGAAAGAGGCAAAAACCAGGTTCAGGGGTCGGAGGACGGAAGGAGGCAAAAACTAGGGTTAGGAGTCAAAGAACGGAAAGACTTGAAAACTAGGTGGGGGTCGGAGGACGGAAAGAGGCAAAAAAACTAGATTCAGGGTCGGAGAACGGGAAAGAGGCAAAAACTAGGTGCAGGATCGGAGAACGGAAAGAGGCAAAAACTAGGTGCAGGATCGGAGGACGGAAAGAGGCAAAAAACTAGGTGCAGGATCGGAGGACGGGAAGAGGCAAGAAGTTGGCTGAGCTTCAGAGGACGGAAAGAGGTGAAAAGTAACCTGAGGGTCGGTGGACGGAAAGAGTTAAAGGAAGAAAGTTGTTTTTTCAATCAATAAGAAAACAAATCTACAATTAATATAATAACAGCTGTTTTCATTCTTTTTATTTATTATTTATTTATTTATTTACTTATTCATTTTTTGGTTGTTTGGTTGGTTGTTTTTTGTTTTTGTTTTTTTTTTGTTTTGTTTTTGTTTTTTTTGTTGTTTGTTGTTGTTTTGTTCTAACGTTATAACACTATTTTTTTCATTTCCTCAATTTATATCAGAGATCTGTTTCTCATCGAGTCGATTTTCAGGGATTCCCTATCAGGACTTTGGGGGGGGGGGGGGGGGGGGGGGGGGGGGGGGGGGGGAAGGGAGAAGAAGGGAAGATGGGAAGATACATACTTCAGCAGGAAAATGATTCGACTGCAAACGACACTTACAAAAACTTTCTTCGGCCTGCTTATCAGACGGCTGTCGGCCCCTGAAAAAACACCACCCAGGAAAGCCGTGACATGTTTGTCCCATTTCCACACCAGTTTGGCCGACAAGTGATAGACGGCACGGTAGCAACACGCCAGCCATGTGAAAATGATGTCCAGCGTTGCTAACCCCGTGCACCGTCCTCTGGTCAGCATGGGAAGTGCTTGCAACAGCCAGCAGTTCGGGTTGAAACCAACAGGCCTTCAAGCAGACTAACGCTTTGTGGGGGACATCGACCTTTTATAGGTAGACTATTTTGTGAAAAATATTCAGCTCAGATTCTCTCTCTCTCTCTCTCTCTCTCTCCTCTCTCTCTCTCTCTCTCTCCATGCTGTCATTCAGCATTAAAAAAAAAAAAAACACTTCACATCTACAAATCATGATTCACTCATAAGAAAGTACTCTCTCATTGCAAAGAAGCAACCTCTTCGGTCCAGGCCCTTGCAGGAAAATGATGCCCACATTATTGAGGTCAGATGAACTGAATTTTCAGACGTGATGGAAACAGAAAAAAATAAGGACGGGAGACAGATCAGATGCCACGAATTTTTCAGGCGTGGTGGGTTTAAAAAAAAAAAAAAAAAAAAAAAAGTAACGTCACATGCAGTGATTTTTTTTTTTTCTTCTTCTTCTTTCTTTTTTTTTGGCATAAGG
>JADBJO010000040.1:417500-425000 GCA_016801955.1 Conus betulinus | reverse complement strand
GAGAGAGAGAGACAGAGACAGAGGAGAGAGACAGAGGAGGGGTGGTGGTGTTTGGGGGCGGGAGATACAGAGATAACGCCGGAAAACGGGACAAACAACACCCTGACAATTCCTGCTGCGCAAAGCGATCAAGATCACACAACACACACCACACACACGAACATACAACCACACATACACACCACACAGGAACAACACACACACACACACACACACACACACACACACACACCACGAACTACATACATACATACATACACGCGCGCGCGCACGCACGCACACACAACACACACGCGCGCGCACTTGCACATACACGCACAACGCTCTCTCTCCTCTCTCTCTCTCCTCTCTCGTCTCACACACACACACACACACACACTTACACACACACACACACACACACACATACCACCACATTCGCGCAAACTATGCTCTCTGTCTCTGTCTCTCTCTCTCACAGACACGCGCGCGCGCGCGCATGCGCACGCACGCACACACACACATACACACATGCACACACACACGCGCGTGCCCGCGTGCGCTCACTCGTTGCAGGTAGCGCGCTGCGCGGCGCGCGCGACAACCAACACACACACACAACACACACACACCACACAAACGCTCTCTCTCTTCTCTCTCACACAAACACCCACACACACACACACACATACACGCGCGCGCGCGCACGCTCTCTCTCTTTCTCTATGTCTCTGTCTCTATCTCTACTCACTCACTCACTCACTCTCTCTCACTCACTCACACACACACACACACACACACACACACACACACACAACACACACCACACACCACACCACAACCACACAACTAACACACCACTAACACACACACTAACACACACACACAACATACACACACACACACAAACACCACAATTTGCACGTCCCTATGAACGACCCCCGCCGCCGCCCCGCCTCCCATTAATATTTTCATGGCATGACGAAAAGTCGCCGCCGCAGCAAGCCAGAAAACCCACACAACCAGCCCCCCACCACCATCCCACCCCCCCCCCCACCCCCTCACACCTCCCCCTCCATGACCCACACCCTCCCCACCCCTTCCCGTTTCCTACGAGACTGCAGCCATGTATAATTATATACATACACATGGCCTGTAAATAAACAACTAACCAAACACCCAAAGGAGAAAAAAGAAAAAGAAAAAAAGTAAAAAAAACAAAACAAAACCAATAAAACACAACAACAAAACAACAAAACAAAAAAACACCACCACGCCAGTTGCAGATCGATGCGGTTGGTGGCTCCATGCGATCTGCATAAAAAATAAGGTCCGCGTTGTAAACATCGGCGGCCCTCGGTTGTCTGCCACGAGAGAGAGATGAGAGCAGGAAGCCATCGGTGCAGGGTCTGCCAGAGGAGGAGAGAGAGGAGAGAGAGAGAGAGAGACGGAGATGAGAGAGAGGCGAGAGAGAGAGAGAGGAGAGAGAGAGAGAGAGAGAGACAGACAGAAACAGACAGAAAGAGACAGACAGGACAGAGAGGAGACAGAAGAGAGAGACAGAGACAGAGACAAAGAGACAGAGACAGACAGAGACAGGACAGAGACAGACAGACAGGACAGACAGACAGACAGACAGAGACAGAGAGCAGAGAGAGACAGGGACAGGAGAGACGGGCAGGAGTGGAATGAGAGGGTGGAAGTGGGGTGGGAGCGAGGGGTGGGGGTTGGAGGTGGGTGGGGGATTGCTGGATGTACGCGCTCGAGGGATCAATAGGACTCTATTTCCAGCACAGAGAGAGGAGAGAGGTGAGACGAGAGAGAGTGGAGAGACGAGGAGAGAGGGAGGAGAAGGAGAGGGAGAGAGGAGAGAGAGAGACAGACAGGACAGACAGGCAGACAGAGACACAGAGAGGAGAGAGAGAGAGAGGGAGAGAGAGAGAGAGAGAGAGAGTGAGGTGGGGGATGAGGGGAGAGAGAGAGAGAATGACTTCAAGTGCACAGAGAGAGAGAGAGAGGTGGGGGAGAGGGGAAGAGAGAGAGAGAGAGATGAGAGGAAGAGAATGAGAGAGAGAGGGGGAGGAGAGAGAGAGAGTGAGAGAGACAGACAGACAGAGAGAGAGAGGGGCGGGGAGAGAGGGTAGGGAGGGGGGAGAGAAGGAGGGAGAGGAATCTACTTCAAGTACAGAGAGAGAGAGAGTGGAGAGAGGAGGACAGAGAGAGGGGAAAGAAGAACCTACTTCCAGCAGAGATAGAGAGAAGGGGGGGGGGGGGGGGGGAGGACATAGAGAGGAGGAAGGAAAGAAGAAAGAGAGAAAAAGGGAGGGAGGGAGAAAGAAAGAATCGACTTCCAACAGAAATAAAAAAGAGAAGAAGAGGGAGGGAGAGAGGGGGGGGGAGGGAGGGAGGGAGGAAGGGGGAGGTAGCAAAGAGAAAGAAGAGAAAAGAGAGAAAGAAGAGATAAGGGGGAGAGAGGGGGGGAGAGAGAGGGGAGGGAAGGAGGGAGGGAGACAAAGAGAAAGAGAGAAAGAAGAGAGAGAGAGGGGGAAGAGCGAGAGGGAGGTAAGAAGCCAGGGAGGGAGGGAGGGAGGGAGGGAGGGAGGGAGGCAGAGACAAGAGACAAAGGGGGGTGGAAACGGTGGCCATGGACATACATGGACATATCGCCCCCAGATTGTCAGTGAAGCCTGGTTGTTGTTTGTCAAGGGGGGTTCTCTCCTTCCTCTCAGGATCAAAAGCCTTTCTGAGCGTTTAGAGTCTGTGGGTGTGCGAGTTGTGGTGTGTGTGTGTGTGTGTGTGTGTGTGTGTGTGTGTGTGTGTGTGTGTGTGTGTGTGCATTGTGCGAGTGTGTGTGTGTGTGTGTGTGTGTGTGTGTGTGTGTGTGTGTGTGTGTGTGTGTGTGTGTGTGTGTGTGTGTGTGTGTGTGTGTGTGTGTGTGCTGTGCGCTTGCGTGCGCGTGTGCGTATCTGTGCGAGAGCGAGTGTGTGTCTGTATCTGTATGCCTGTGAAAGCACGCACACCGAAATAGAACTTAACTGCAATGACAAAGTTAATGAATCAACTAATCAACATCGCCAAAGGGAAAGCTTCTGTTGATTTTTCTTCTTCCTGAGGCCCTTAATGGACAATATTAAAAAAGCATTCCCACCCTCTACCCATCCCCCCCCCCCCCCCCCCCCCCCCCCCCCCCCCCCCCGTCATCTGCGTTTTCTGAATGCACACAAAAGCTACAAAAACACTGTATCAGGGGAGGTGGGGGTACATGCATGTATGTGTGCGTGCGTGCATGCGGTGTGTGTGTGTGTGTGTGTGCGTGTGTGTGTGTGTGTGTGAGAGAGAGTGAGAGTGAGTGAGTGAGTGTGTGAGTGAGTGAGTGAGTGGAGTGCGTGCGTGCGTGCGTGCGTGCGTGTGTGTGTGTGGTGCGTGTGTGTGTTTTGTGTGTGTGAGAGTGTGAGAGAGTAGAGAGTAAGAGAGAGAAAGACTCTGAGTGTGTGGTGTGTGGTGTGTGTGTGTGTGTGTGTGTGTGTGTGTGTGTGTGTGTGTGCGCGAGAGAGAGAGAGAGAGAGACTCTGTGTGTGTGTGTGCGTGCGCGCGTGCATGTCAGTGTGTGCGCGCGTGCGCGTGCGCGCGCGTATATGTGAGTCTGTCTGACTGTCTGTCCGCTTGTCCGCCTTCACGTGCACGCGTGCCAGTCAAAGGAAGCGTGTTAGAATTCTGTCAAGCACTGAGAGAGAAGTCTGGATAATGACCCGGCACCCTTTTGTCTGCTAAAGCTTTGAAAGGAAAATAATGGCAGGCAGCACATGTTTTCGCACAATCGCTGCTCTTTCCCCCCCCCCCCCCCCCCCCCCCCCCCCCCCCCCCCCATCCCCCCCCCCACCCACACCATCCCCACCCTCCCCCCCCCTCCCCCACCCCCCCACCCCCCCCTCACCCCCCCGTACATCCCACTCCCCCATCCCTCTCCTACTCATGCTCTCCCCCCCTCTCCTCCCCATTGCCTCAGCATGCCTGACCCCGTTGGCTGATTAGAGGACTTGCGCCAACCCCCCCCCCCCCGCTGTCCCACCAGCTCTGTCGTCTGTCTGTCTGCTGTCTGTCTTCTGTCCGTTTCTCTCTCTCTCTCTCTCTCTCTCTCTCTCTCTCTCTCTCTCTCTCGCCATCGCTTGTGCAGCTTGCCTGACCCAGTGGCTGATAGAGACAGCATCAAGCATCAACGCTGCAAGCAGTCCCACCAGGAAATACGTCTTGTACTGTGGCCAAGGGCTTGGTGTGCCCGCTACTGTCGCCTAGATGAACTGTAAACAAAACAGCTCTAATCCACTGAGACCGATAACTCTCTTTTTTTTTTTCAGACAGTGCTCAAAACTAAGGGAGTTCACTTTTGGACCTATGACACAGGCGGTAACGAAGATTACGCGCGCTTCGTTACAGGACGATGTGTGCAACTGTTTAGATGCTAAATTGTCACAAACATCCACCGTCACAAATACTATTGAGTAAAAAAGCAGGCATACAAATGTATATGTATATGTATATATATATATATATACACATACATATATATATTATATATATATACACATATATGTTATTTATACATACATGTATACACACACACACACACATATATATATATATATATATATATATATATATATATATATATATATATATATATATATATATATAAAATGAACCGTGCCTCACTGACGAGTCCCAATCAGCAGACGAAAGGTAAGCGAGCTGGAGATATGACTGGTTGTTTTTTCCAGGACGGAATCTGAAGGTCTCCATATGCTGCTGATGAAGGACGTCTTGTTGATGATTTAGCGCCCTGAGTTTTCATTCCCGTTTCCCTTCTCTAACAGACCTGCTCAACAATATCTGTGTGTGTGTGTGTGTGTGTGTGTGTGTGTGTGGTGTGTGCCGGCCTGCCTTCCTTCGCAAACTCTTTTGCGCTTCCTTTTTCTGGTCGCAACCTGTACGCCGTACCAGCTTCTGCCTTGCAATCTGGCAGTTAGTGAAAATGGCATGTGCTGTCTAGAGCTGACACGCTAAGTGAAAATGGCATGTACTGTCCAGTGGTGACACACTATGTGAAAAAAGGCATGTTCTGTCTAGAGTTGACACACTAAGTGAAAATAGCATGTGCTGTCTAGAAATTGACACACTAAGTGAAAAATGGCATGTTCTGTCTAGAGTTGACACACTAAGTGAAAATAGCATGTGCTGTCTAGAAATTGACACACTAAGTGAAAAAGGCATGTGTGTCTAGAGTTGACACACTAAATGAAAATGGCATGTGCTGTCTAGAGCTGACACATTAAGTGAAAATGGCATGTACTTTGCAGAGGTGACACGCTAAGTGAAAATGGCATATATACTATCCGGTGGTGACACGCTAAGTGAAAATGGCATGTATATACTATCCGGTGGTGACACGCGAAAGTGATAATGGCATATATTACTATCCAGTGGTGACACGCTAAGTGAAAATGACATATATACTATCCAGTGGTGACATGCTAAGTGAAAATGGCATTACTGTTCAGAGCTGTCCGCGCTGTCCAGGGCTTTTTTTTTTAAATGTTTATATGACCTTTGCACTGTAATTTGTGTTTGGTTTTTGAATGTTTTCACTGTTCACGCTGTTTTTCTTTAATCCGGGACAGACAATTAAGTGGAACGCTAGAAGCACGATAAATGCCTTAGGGGAACTGCAATAAATTAGCTGCCACGTTATTAACTGTTTTTGTTGTTTGTTGCTGTTTCAGGATGTAATTATTCTCCAGAATGTGACCCGTGTGTGTGTATGTGTGTGTGCGTGTGTGTGTGTGCGTGTATGTGTGCGCGTGTATGTGTGTGTGTGTGTGTGTGTGTGTGTGTGTGTGTGTGTGTGTGTGTGTGTGTGTGTGTGTGTGTGTGTGGGTGTGTGTGTGTGTGTGTGTGTGAGTGCCTGTCTGTGTGTGTTTGTGTTTGTGTGCGTGTTCGTCCGTGTGTGTGTGTGTCTGTCTGTCCCTGTTTCTTAGTGTGTGTAGTGTGTGTGCGTGTGTGTGCGTGCGTGCGTGCGTGCGTGCGTGCGTGCGTGCGCGCGTGCGTGCGTGTGTGTGTGTGTTCGAGACAGACAGACAGAGTTTCCATTATGAATTTAAGATTCCTGAAAAGGCCCTGCGTGGTCGACCGGGCAACGCTTAACGAAATCTGTACACTATAAAACTAGCTCACTCCCTTCACCCCACCACAACTATTTCACTGCATCCTTTCAGTCAAACCCATGTCCCGCCATCGGCTCACACGGGGTCTGTGCGTTGTTCTGACGCCCACGAATCTGTTGTGGTCGAATTGGCAATCCAAATCAAATCAAATAATTCTGATTAAAAGAAGAATGGGGCTGAAAATTCACTTCTGCCAGACTGCAAACCACGCCGGTCTCCGTCAGCAGCTTGAGGGGAATCTGGCTCCCCAGCCATTGTCCTCGCCACAGGAGCGATGAGGGATTTGTAGGCTCATCAGCTTGTGCTCTCTCGGAAAAGATCTCGATTTCTGGTAAGAAGAAAAAGACTAGAAACCTGAAAGGCAACAGTAGATAGAGGCAGCTGAAAAAGTTCCGGCTGGATCTGGTGGAGAAGAACGAATGTGAACTTCTTAAGGTTTGATTTCCCATCTTAGAACAGGTGTCCCCGATAGACATGTGGGGGCAAAAAAAAAAAAAAACACAACCAATGTTAGGTTGGCACTCAAGGTCTGACCAGCGCACTGGGCTAGTGCGTAGGTCTGACATCATCTGCCAAGTGTAGTAGCCACGAGACCCTCTTCTTCCATTCTGTCATCTTAGTCGTTAATTCATTTATCCATCAGCTTCAAATCATGCGCAGCGTGGTCCTCAAAACTTCGCAGATGTGGTGTAGCGTATAGGGACTAGTCCGCACGCAGTGACGCCTCCTTGATAAAACTGAAACTGAAAACATGTGGACAAGACAACCATATGAGAAGAAGAAGAAGAAAAAGAAGAAGAAGAAGAAGAAAAAGCAACGCCTCGAGCCATTCACCAATCTAGAAGGTACAAGTTCGAATCCCGGCGATTCAGAGAGAGAGAGAGAGAGAGAGAGAGAGGAGAGAGAGAGAGAGAGAGAGAGAGAGAGCTGAAAGAAGGACATCAAGATTTCAGGACCTGGATGCGGCCCAGCCCCCGCCCACTCCCCCTTCTTCCCACCCCGAGTGTAAAGTGTTCAGGGCCCAACACTTGTCTAAGGGGGGGGGGGGGGGGGGGGGGGAGATGGATAGGAAGGGGGTTCTTCTCTCAACACCTGCTGCCAAGTTCCCTAGAGAGCGCTTTCCTGCTTGTATGATCGAACTTCTGACTGAATCGGCGACAACGGAAAACAACCGGAGGGAGGAGTGGAAGGGAAAACAACCCACACAAGAGACAGGTCCAAGAGAAGATAATCAGAACAGATCCGGGTTCTAATTTGTCAATAACAAGACGGACAGTTTAAGGAGATCTGGAGTGGGCCGACT
>JADBJO010000040.1:405000-407500 GCA_016801955.1 Conus betulinus | reverse complement strand
AACAACCTGCAGACGTTTACGACGGCGTTGAGAAGACAACTTGACAGTACCACACAGAACATGAAAAAGTAGCTTGTTTGTTTAAGATCCTTTGGAACAAAAGACACGACGTTTCGAGCCCACGCCCTTTGTCAAGTGAAACATAGGCAGAAAATTAGACTGACCGAGTACGACTGAAAAAACAGTTCAAGAGGAGAGGGGAGGGGTGGGGGAGTCAGTGAGAGTGAGCGTTACTCAGGAAAAAACAACAGAGACCGTGCAGTGGTTAAAACCAAACTTCAAGTGACAGAGAAGAACTGAACACAATTCAAGAAGCAGAGAGAGGAATAAAAAGAAAAGAAAAAAAAGGGGGGGGGGGGGGGGGGGAGGAGGGGAAAACAGCAGAGATTAATTGGACAAATAAAGGGCCCAGGTACCGCTAAGCGTCGGCAGTTCTGGTGGTCAGGTCCGCTGGCTGGACTGTTCCTAGTCGGTGGGTGATGCAGTTCCAGGTCCGCTGGCTGGACTGTTCCTAGTTGGTGGGTGATGCAGTTCTGGTGTTCAGGTCCGCTGGCTGGACTGTTCCTAGTCGGTGGGTGATGCAGTTCTGGTGGTCAGGTCCGCTGGCTGGACTGTTCCTAGTCGGTGGTGATGCAGTTCTGGTGGTCAGGTCCGCTGGCTGGACTGTTCCTAGTTGGTGGGTGATGCAGTTCTGGTGTTCAGGTCCGCTGGCTGGACTGTTCCTAGTCGGTGGGTGATGCAGTTCTGGTGGTCAGGTCCGCTGGCTGGACTGTTCCTAGGACGGTGGGTGATGCAGTTTGTGGTCAGGGCTGCTGGACTGTTCCTAGTCGGGGGTGATGGGTGGTCAGGTCCGCTGGCTGGACTGTTCCTTGTCAGTGGGTGATGCAGTTCTGGTGGTCAGGTCCGCTGGCAGGTCCGTTTTCAGTCGTTGATGCAGTTCTCCGTGTTTCCGGTATCGCCGGTCCCTGGTGTTTAGCCACACTGCTGCAAATTTGCGCATGGGC
Organism: Conus betulinus; assembly: GCA_016801955.1. Lineage (NCBI taxonomy): Eukaryota > Metazoa > Mollusca > Gastropoda > Neogastropoda > Conidae > Conus > Conus betulinus. The sequence goes on along the minus strand of JADBJO010000040.1, from coordinate 406,496 downwards.
GTGGCTGTGTTGAGGGCTATCGAAATGTCGGCCTATTCGGTTGCTGTAGTTCAGTTTCATGGATCTCAAATGTTCCACAAAACGATCATCCAGTGAGCGGTTATGTCTCACCCACATACAGTTTGGAGCACACAGAGCACGACTATACCACAAGTTCTGGATCCGGAGACTTGACGCGGACTAAAGTGACAGACTCGGACTTTGTAGTTCGTTCCATAGGAGGACTTGACCAGAATCCGGACAAGTGTAGGGTCAACACATTGACACTCATAAAACGACGAGGAACACTTTCACAATTGAGGGGGGAAAAAGTCACGGGTCACTCACAGTTTTCTAGTTGTCTTCTCGTTGGCGTTGTCTGCATCAGCTCTGAGCACTGGCAGTTTCATGGAGTCTCATTTGGACAGCGGCTCAACAGTGTAAACGTTGGACACCCCGCTTTGCACGTGCGTCCTGTGTTGCCGCTGTGGCTGTGACGGCCTGTCACGTGCGTCCTGTAATTGCCGCTGTGGCTGTGACGGCCTGTCACGTGCGTCCTGTCTTGCTGTTGTCGCTGTGACGGCCTGTTAGCTCCAGTGGTTTGAAAAACAGATTTTCAGTGATCTCGTGGTTTTCCTGGGCACCTATTTAACACGCAGACAGGCGAAGGATGATTCATGAGCACGGAGCACAGCGTAAGGTATCAACTGTCATTTCGATGGCGAATGTCACTTTCCATGTTGACGTATTCACTGTTCTTGCGGATTTTTTGCCCTAAACTGCTGAAAATCGAAGCCGGTCCTTTACTTTACATCGGTAGTAAATAGGATAAAGAAAGTGCAACATCTGCCTGAGCATTTTCAGTTTCTGACAAATTGTGAAAAACGGTGATGCAGTTTCCTATATCCCCCCCCCCCCCCCCCCCCCCTTCTTCTCCTCACGCCCTCCCCCTCTGGACCACTACCAACACGTGTCTTTCATTGTCTAAATTCGAACAGTCATCCAGATTATGAAACCTCTTCTAGCACTTGACAAACTGACACAAAGTGTATGTGTGCGTGAGAGAGAGAGAGAGAGAGAGAGAGAGAGAGAGAGAGAGAGATGTGTGTGCGTGTGCGCGCGCGCGCGCGCGCGCACGCGCGCGCGTGTGTGTGTGTGTGTGTGTGTGTGCGTGCGTGCGTGTGTGTGCGATGTGTTTGTGTGTGTGCGTGTGTGTGTTGTGTTGTGTTGTGTTGTGTTGTGTTGTGTTGTGTTGTGTTGTGCTGTGTGTTGTGCTGTGTGTTGTGTTATGTGTGTGTTTGTGTTGTGTTGTGTGTCTGTGTGGTATTTGTGTGTGTGTGTGTGTGTGTGTGTGTGTGTGTGTGTGTGTGTGTGTGTGTGTGTGTGTGTGTTCTGTGCATCAGTCTATCTGTCCGTGTGTGCGCGCGTACGAATACAGTGCATGATCCGTTTTTTTTTTTTTTTTTCAGAGCTTTACATACCATTCTTTTTCTGTCTGCCCTTTCCCTTTTTTTTCT
>JADBJO010000040.1:390000-397500 GCA_016801955.1 Conus betulinus | reverse complement strand
AGCGATGGATGTTTCCCCCCCCCCCCCCCCCCCCCCCCCCCCCCCCCCTCCTGCTATATTCCACACGGCGAAAAAACCCATTCGCGGGACGTCTGTCTAATTCTCATCCACAGCAAACACTAGAGAAACCTCAGTACTACTGAATCGTTCCCTTTTCTCCTTGACCAAGCATGAAAATCCGTTTACGATGCATGTGATTCAGTCTATATCTATGAACTTTACGCGTTCAGCTATAACACAACATCACTTGATGTTATTTCAACTTTCTGTTCGAAATGAAGACAGCTATAGTGATTGTATTGTTTTTCGTTTTTGTTTTTTGTTTTTATTCTCCCCCACAAAAATTTAATCTTGCAAGCAGACCCATTCTATTGCATCGGCATGATCCGGTTCATCTCATCTGATTACAATGGCCATCGTTAAACGTAAAACAAAATAGGGGAAAATAACAGCACAAAAATGGAAAGAGACAGACAGACGGACAGACAGACAGAGACAAAAAGAGACAGAGAGAGCGAGATGGAGAGGCAGAGACAGGGAGAAAGAAAAAGAGAAATAGACAGACAGACGGACAGACAGAGAAACAGAGAGAGAGAGAGAGAGAGAGAGAGAGAGAGAGAGAGAGAGAGAGAGAGAGAGAGAGAGAGAGAGAGAGAGAGAAACAAATTCTAGAAAAAGAAGAGAAAATAAGAACAGCCCAAAGGAAGGGAGAAACAAAGACAAAAGAAAAAGAAAGAAATAAAGAAAGACACGAAGACGAAAAGGAACAAAGAAAACAGGAAAAAAAAAAAAAAAACAAAGAAACAAGAGGGGGGGTGGGGGGGGGAAAGGAAAGGAAAACAAAGATAGCCAAAAAAAGAAAAGAAAAAGCATAATACAGGAGAAAAGAAAGAGGCGGGGGGGAGGGGGGGGGGGGATGTATGTAGAGAGAGAAAAAAAAAAAAAAAGCAAGGTGGCAAATCTTGCACATCAAAGAGGACGAGATCTTCCCCAAATCTGTGTGCGGGGAAAAAAAAACTTCCAGCCACTGGACAAAGACGCAGGGAATGGTCAGACTGGCCGTCTCTCTCGCTCATGGTACCGTGCGAACAGTTGGCGCCATGGTTATCGGCGGAAACAGGTGGGTTGGGGGGAGGGGGGGGGTAGGGAGGAAGGGAGAGAAGTGCAAGGAGCAGGAGGAGGAGAGAGGAGGAGGAGGAGGAGAAGGTGATGGGTAAGGGAGGTAATGGTCTTTGGGGGGCGTCCGGATTCCTGAGGATAAGTTGACAAAGCTGGATTTCCTAGCGCCCCTGTCTGGTCCGGGGTGGGGGGGTGCAGGGGCGGGGGACAGGACCGCAGATAAAAAGTGTGTGTGTGTGTGTGTGTGTGGGGGGGGGGGGGGGGGGGTGAAGGAGGGGTCGGAGACAACTGGGTGGGATCCATCTTCTTACTGGACTCACCGACTGGATGTCATGAATGAACACACACACACACACACACACACACACACACACACACACACACACGAACACACACACACACACACACACACACACACACACACACACACACACACACACACACACACACGCACACACGCAGACACACACACGCGCCCGTGCGCACACACACGCACGCACGCACGCACGCACGCACGCACGCACGCACGCACGCACACACACACACACACACACACACACACACACACACACACACCTTGTTCCTCTGGAACAGATGGGGAGGAAAACGTGGTGAGTGAGGGAGGGGGGTAGTGGGGATAAAGGGGGGGGGTGTTGGAGGCAGAGGGGTGTGAGGGGGGGGGGGGGGGGTCCCGGGGGTAGATGGGGCAAGACGGGGGAAGGTGTGGTCCGTCTGAATAGCTTAGCTGGGTAGAGCATAGAGAGCTGACATTCCGAAAGGAGAGTGTGTGGAGGGAGGGGGGTGGAGTAAGAAACACCCGGAAGCCCGCCGGTAAAAACTGAACATCATCGTTGCCCACCTAAACGTGTTGTCGTTCTGGTGGTACCGCAGCGTAGGGTGAGGTGGGCCCTCGCTTGTCCCTCCACTACTCCCCTGTCTTACTCCTTCTTCCATCCGCTTCCACCAACCTCCCACCTCCTTTCCTTACCCCCCCTCCCCCTCCCCACCCTCATTCCCCGTCCCCTTCCCGCAAATTCCACCCACCTTTTTCCTTCCCCTCTCTCCTGGAGTGGTGATACCCGGTCTTCCCTGTCGACTGAGACGGATCTGGACGTTAGACCTGAATGCACCAAAACCAACTTGCTCTTTTGACAGCTAGCATGTTGGGAGCCGGAGTAGCTCCGTTGGTAGAGCGCCGGACTCGTAATCTTGGTGATCCTGGCTTTTCGGGTTCGAATCTCCGCCGCGGGCCGTTTTGGTAAAGGGGGATTTTTCCCTCGGAGTTAACATTGGTCTGACTCCCATACAGTCCTTCGAATGAGACTATAAACCGAGGTTCCGTGGGTGAAACGCACGCAAAACATCTTGCACACACGTAAAATCCCATCACCAACTTTCGGAAGGAAAGGCCAGTTCGGCCGTTGGTATGGTGGATGACACGTTAGACATAGCATGTGCCCTGCGTGAGAAATCGAAAGAATGGAGGAAGTAGTAAGAAACTGAGCGAACGACATTGACTGGATGACACGGGAAACGACTAAATGAAGCGCCAGCTGGCAGCTCTTCAGTTTGCACTACCCAGGTAGGCAGCCCGTTGTGTACTCGAGGGTGTGGATTGTCAGCGCCTAGAACTTTGGCAAGGCGCTTTGAAAGCGCTTCGTATCATTATTATCATTATCATATTGCCATGCCGGCAGGTGTCTGAAGTCTTTCCGCACGAGACGACAGACCGAGAAGGACCTGAGTGCAGTTGTGCACGTAACAGTGCCCACGACCACAACGGAGTTGTCCCCTGGCACACACAGTCTGGGGGGGGGGACAAAACCGTTTTGGTGAGTAAAACTTGAATTAAATCAAATTGAACTAGATTAGATCAAATCAAATTAAATGAACTTCTTACAAAAATGCAACAAAATAAAATGAAATGAAATGAAATGAAAAAAAAAAAAAAAAACAGGTGGTGCTGTACCGTGATAGACAGAATTTCACATGAGAGAAAATCTGTTGCGACGAGAAAGATATACAATACAACAACATAACAAAACTACAATGCAATACAATTCATTATAACAGCACAATACAATTCGATACAACACAATACAACACAACACAACACAACGCAACACAATGCAATACATTATACACAGATAGACATCCCCAGATATTTTTTTTTCAGTTGTCCCAGGGACAAGTAGAACACAAAATCTGCTCCCCCCCCCCCCCCCCTCCGCCCCCTTCCACCCCCCACCCCCAACCCCCACCGCCACCTTCTTCTCTAATTTCTAATCCCCCTCTCCCCCGCCCCTCACTCTACGTCAACAGACACGTTAACAAAAGTAACTACCGAGAAGCCATGACAAAGTCAGCTAGCCATAAAAAAAAGAAAAAGAAAGGAAGAAAAGAAAGAAAGGAAAAAGAAAAGAAAGACAGAAAGAAAAAAAAAAAAGAAAAATTCAGCGAGTGTACAGAGAGGGGGGGGCGGAGGGACGAGAGAAGGAGGAGAGACAGAGAGGGAGAAGAGAGAAACAAGAGAGAATGAAACAAAGGTGGTCTGTCAGTTCCACACGCTTAACCCACGATCCCGCTGCCTGTACGCAGTTCTACACCCATGTCTTTTTCTCAGTCAGACAGACCAGCGCGCTTGTTGAGTTCCGTTCCTAAGAGAAGAAGGAAAAACGAGGTGGTGGTGGGTTTGGGGAGGACGCGCAAGACAGGGGTTTGAGGGGGTGTGTGTTGAGGGAATGGGGTGGGGTGGCGGGTAGGGAGGAGCTGGAGGAGTGTGTGTGTGGGGGGAGGGGGAGGAGTTGACGAAAGAGGACGTGGAAGGGGGGCCGAGGGGATATGAAAGTGAAAAAAAGATGGAAAGGGGTGCAATCGGTTGCACTAAAGCTGAGACGATACGGTGAAAATCTCCAGGCTCCTGATTGGCCATCAGATGATACGACCCAAGCCTGTCCCCTGAGCTTCCAGAGACTGACCAGACTGTGGGCCATGCCAGACTGGGCGCTCATGATCAGTGTGTGAGAACGGAGGACTGCACACGCCTGGAAACAAATAACACCACGTCCACACATGCCAGACAGAGAGAATGGAAATGGGGGGGGGGGGGGGGGGGGGCTGAGGAGAAGAGAGAGGGGCGTAAGAGGTGGGAGGCGGGCGGGATGGAGGGCAAGGGAGAGAGAGAAAGGGGGTAGGGACGAGATAAGAGTAGGAGGAGAAGGAGAGGAGAGGGAGGGGTGGGCTGTAAGTAAGAAAGCAGAGGGAGAGAGGGGAGGGAGGGAAGAGACAGCACGGAGAACGGAGAGGAAGGAAGAAGGGAGGGAAGGGGGCGAAGAGCAAGCAGAGGGAAAGAGGAGAAAGAGGGTCGGGAGGGAGGCGATAGAGACAACAAACAGACAGACATACCGATGACGAGAGAGATTGAGAGGAGGACGAGAGGGAGAGAGGAGGGGAGAGAGATGAGAGAGCAGAAGCTGGAGAACTGAATTGAGAGAGCAGAAGAGATGAGAAGAGCAGAGTGAGACGAGGAGAGAGAAGAGAACGCATCAGGACAAGCGCGAACGCCGACAGACAGATGAAGCTGAGACATAAGACAAGAACAAGAAGAAAAGACATGGTTGAGGGCGGGAAAGAGAGGGATAGGGTGGAGGAGAGAGGTTGTGCGGGACACAACACAAACAAACACACAACACACACACACACACACACACACTACACCACCACACACACCCTACACCCAAACACGACACACAACACAGACAGAGAGAGACAGTGAGAGAGAGACATGAAGAGTGAGAGACAAGACAGAGAGACAGAGAGACAGAGAAGAACAGGAGGGGAGAAGGGGTTGACATGGCGGATTGGGAGAGTGTACGTATGAGCCCGGGATGTATGGAGATTTGTTAGATGCACAGAGCATTCGAGAGACAGAGACAGAGAACCGAGAGAGAAGAAGAGAGCAAACCAAAGAACACGAGTATGGCCGAGACACAGCCGACTGTCACACGAGGAGAAAGAGACCATACCATTAAAATAACCCCGACCTCAGCCATATCCTGAACCCCCTACCTACTCATAGAGGATATTGCAGCACCGAGCCGCTCCCCCCCATCGCGCCAGGAAAGCCTGAAAGGCCAATACGGAGGAAGCCTTTCGTAAACGGCAGAGCAAGGCAATGGACCCCAGTGAGGCTGCCGCCGTGTTTTGCCATGGTCTCAGCCTCGAATGGCCCCGACCGTCAAACGATCTCAGGCGACTCCGCACGCCACGTTTACACTGAGGGGGTTTTTTTATTCCTGGAGTGGGGGGTGATAGGCATCAAAAAGACACTGCTCCCTAAGACTTTAGGTGCAGTCTCTATCTATCCCCTTCCCTATATGTAGCAATAATGTTTCTAGACTGTCTGTATGTATGTCTGTTGTCTGACCTCTCTCTCTCTCTCTACTCTCGTCTATCTCTACCTCTCTCATCTCTCTACTCTCTCTCTCTCTCAAGAGCCGCCACTAATAGTGAGAAGGCAAGCATAGCTCTGAGCGAACAAGGCAAAACCGGAAGAGTTCTAGGGTTACGTAACATGAGAATGAGGAAGAGCTAAACAGAAGCAGCATAGTAAGAAGCCTAAGGCTAAAGATAGAAGCAACGTATTAATAAGTTAAGTAAGAACCCCCCTTCTCCCCCCCCCCAATAAAAAAAAAAAAAAATACAAAAAAAAAAAAAAACAAAACAAAAAAAAAAAAAATAAAAAAAAAAAAAAATAGAAAAGAAAAAAAAAAAAAATACAAAAAAAAAAAAACAAAAAAAAAAAAAAGAAAAGAACAAAAAAAACGGGAAGATGATCACCATGTCATTATCTCTTCTTCATTAAAAAGATCATAAATATATCACATAAATACACGCATACATTTAATAAAATAAATAATCAGACAAGATAATAGGGCGATCTATGTTTCGTATTGGTGTTCAGTTGCATGTAGTTTTTGTGTGATGTGTGCCGATTCCCGTGTGTTTGTGTGTGAGCTCGTGACGCTGTGTTTGGCAAAGTGCGTGCCGATGCCGTGCCTGTGCAGTGTGCGATGCGTGACGTGTCGGCCCAATTGACGTGCGTGTGCGCCGCTGCGGCGTAGCGTGCGTGCGTGCAGTGCGTTGCGGTGCTGTGCTGTGTGTGTGTGTGTCTAACTGTGTGTAATGTTGTTTTATAGACCCTGTTTTTGTGCATTTGGGCTCGTTTTTCGAGGCAAAAACTATCACAAGGGATCGATAAAATAATTATCGCTGTTTTAAAAAAACAAAACTCAAGGGACATCATTCCGGATGTTCCATTCAATACTGAAGACCGTTGCCTATGAAACGCGTTTGTTGAACACAGCGTCATCCGTTAATTTCACACGTCCCTTCTTCTCCGGGATTGTAGGTCTTTTTGTTTTATTTTGCCTGTATTTCTTTCGTGTTTTTTGTTTTGTGTTTGTTTTTTTGCCTTACTTTGTGTTTTGTTTTGGTGTTGCATGTTGCGTATTTTCGGGGTGTTTAGCCGGGAGTTGGGGGGGAGGGCGGGTGGGTGGTCGGGGGCCTGGAGGTAGTTCGGTAGAAGCTTTCCTTGAGTTTTAGTGATCTTGTTTGCTGACCTAGCTTATTTTTGTTTTTTTTGTGTGGGGTGGCTTTTCTATGGTCATGTTTTCTGTTGGTGTTGCAACTCAGGGACGCTGTCCAGCGCTGGGTGGTGGCAGTGGAGAAGCGAAGGAAGACGTGAGCAGAGAATCCGCCAGAGGAGCGCAAGGCGAGTCAGGGCAGGGTTTTCTTCTGGTTGTGTTTTGTTTTGTTTTGTATTTGTTTTAATCGCACGTGACCCTTCGTTTTTTTTGAGAAACTCTACAATGTCAAACGCAGTAATTATTAAGACTATGCATTGTGTATGTAAACGTAAAGCGCACAAACACACCACCACACACACACACGCGCGCGCGCGCGCCGCGCGCGCTCGCACACACACACACACACACACACACACACACACACACAACACACACCACACACACACGCACACACACACCACAACACACGCCGTGCGCGCGCGCGCACGCACACACAGACATACATTCACACGCGCACCACGCGCATACATACACACCCGCAGACCCGCATACACACACATGCATACACATATGCGCGCGCGCGCGCGCGTCGCCCAACCGACCCACCCCCACCCGCGCGCCAAACACCCACCCACACACACACACAGAGCCACAATAGCTTACATATTTCAAAGCAAGATTTCTAGGGTTTAACGACTTGCGACAGTGTGTATTTTCCTTGGAGTTAAAGGCATTCAATACCAGGTCCTCAGCCACAAAAATCGATATGGTCCACTCTCAAAATGCCGTTAAA
>JADBJO010000040.1:382500-385000 GCA_016801955.1 Conus betulinus | reverse complement strand
GCTGTGCGTCACATACGCCTCCTTGTCACGGAAACGCACAAATATGGCCCCACTCGAGGTTCAAAATCGCACAGCAGTCCGCGTTCTTTCCTGAACACCGTCATGTTCTTCCTGGAAACACTGACAACCACTCTTTGAATGCCGAAAACGGTTTACGGAAACCTAACAAAATATGTTAGCTCCCTCGATAACGACAAAAATCCTTACTCTTCCTTGAAAACTGACTAATTCTGTTCCAGAGAACACTGATAATTACTCTTTTCTTGTTGTTGTTGTTTGTTCGTTTACAACGACGCTGTTTGGTTTTCAGTTATTATTCGTTTCAGTGCTTTTCGGCCTAACATGGTGGTCAGACATGCCATCAGGAAAGCAATTAATTATGCCTCATGTAAAAAAATTGATTATGACTTACAGATACAGTTAATTATGACCCACAAATACACTTAATTATGACCCACAGATACAATTAATTATGACCCACAGATACAATTAATTATTACCCACAGATAGTTAATTATGACCCATGAAAAAGATAACGTGGACTCGTGAAAGCAGGTCATTGCAACTCACGATAACAGGTAACTCTGAGTGAAGTGCGCATGCGTACAGGTATCCTTGAACTACTACCGAGTGCTTTCCCAACGAACCCTCACGGCGTTGTTATCTTCCTCCTTTTCGCACATTATCTGATGTCTGAAATAAACTGCACCAAAAAAGCAAACCAAACAGTTTGTTTTCACCTGAAAATGCTGGTTTTCTTTATGAAGAACTCTATCACGTGAAAATCATCGTTTCCGAGTAAAAAAAAACACCCTCCCCCCCCCCCCCCCCCCCCCCCCCCAACAAAAAAATCACTGTTTTCATGTCGTAATTGCCGTTTAACAACATGTACACTTTACACATGTAACATTCTGCACAACATATTACATCAATATTACACGTAGTAGACACACAGCAAAATGCATCTGGCAACCTGTAGATGAAAAAAAAAAAACGATACCTGCATATACAAGTTTCTCTGCATTCGCACATACATACTTACATACACGCTTGCATAATCAAACATACCAAACACGTACAGAATACATATGGTTCAGACAGACATGCCACAACCACACCAGCTGCAGACAGAAGCTCTGAATTGCAGGACCAGACTTCAAAAGAAGCGAGGAAGCTGAAAGAGTACTGGAAGTGGTCTGGGAGTCTGTTCCATTTTGTTGGGGGCTTGAAAAGAAGGGGGGGGGGGGGGGGGGGGGGGGGCAGGGGGCGAGAAAAGATCTTCGTCCGTAAGTCTTAGTCCTGGCATGAAGTATCCCAGAGAAGTGGAGTGTCAGACGGAGAGCGGGGCTGGCGAGACGGATTTGCAGGAGTTCAGAAAGGAACTCTAGCCCAGAGCCGCTGACAGCAGAAAAGGTCAAAAACGGTTGGCTTGTAATCTATTCGATCGGCAACAGGCAACCAGCGGAGAGAATAGGAGCACAGGAGAAACGCGGTCTGATGTAGACATTCTGTGAATAAGTCATGTCTTAATTATCGTTTTCTTTGCTATGATTATTACTGGTTTCATGTCATGTGTACTGTTTCGTAACCCTTATAGACTGTTTTCAGGTCCGTAGTCACCGCTTTTCACAAGTCACCACTGATGTTTTTAATGTCACAATTACAGTCATTTAGTCTTACCATTCCTCAGGGTCGTGATGATTGCTTTTAAGAGACAATATACCGTTTTTTTAATATTGTTCTGACGTCCAAATTACGTTCATCACTGTGATAATAACTGTTTTCATAGTAACGATTACCGTTCTATTACAGTGAAAATTACTGTTTCCCACGTCGTTATATTCATTTCCTTACTATGACAATTACTGTTTTCGTGTTATTACTGACATGTTCTCAGAGTGATAAGTAATGTTTCTATGTCATATTAACTATTTTCCCATAGCAACAGTCATAGTGTTCTTCTCTACTAAGCATCACTTTCTAGCAGCGATAATTGTTGTTTTCATGCCGTGATTGCCATCTTCTTTGCCTCTGTGATAATGACTGTTGTGGTGTCATAATTACCGTTTTCTCGTGTTCATGCCATAACTGCAATTTTCTTTCTATGAGAATGACTGTTGTTATATCATAATTACCGTTTTCCCCCCCGATGTCATGACATAATAACCGTTTGATTTCATTGATGATTTTTGTTTTCCGGGTCACCGTTTACTGTTTTCTGACAGTAGTAATTGCTGTTTTAAAACACCCATTTTCACATACCAAAAAAAAAAAAAGAACCCACACACACACAAAATAACCGACAACATTAATTATCACTGTATTCTCTAAAACAGTTACTAGTTTGTTTTGTGATCAATGTGAATAAATCTGACTTATGGATCCTAGTGGGCTGCCATAGACTGTGTCACCAGTGTGCGTGCATCCCCGCCCCACCCCCCCCCCACCCCTTCCTCCTGCTCCCTTTGCACTATCACAGGAGACGCCAACCTGCCATGCG
>JADBJO010000040.1:367500-380000 GCA_016801955.1 Conus betulinus | reverse complement strand
TTTTGTTTCTTTGTTTTAAGAGGCATTCTAAAAAAAAAAAAAAAAAAAGGTGGTAGTCTACGTCAGCTATTGTACTGCATCGCATAGTATGGCATTGCACATTGTTGCACTGCACCGTTCTGTGTATTGTACTGACTTGCACTGCACTGCGTGATATTGTATTGTGTGACATTGCACTGCGTGATGTTGCATTGCATTGTATTGCACTGCGTGATATTGTATTGTATGACATTGCACTGCGTGGTGTTGCATTGCATTGCATTAAATTGCGTGGCATTGTGTTGCGTGACATTGCATTGCGTGGTGTTGTATTGCATTGTACTGCATTTCGTGGCATTGCAATGTATTGTATTGCATTGAGTGATATTCCACAGCATTGCACTGCACTGCGTGAAACTGCATTGCATTGTATTGCGCGATGTTGCATTGTATTATATTGCATTGCGTGATGTTGCATTGCATTGTAATGCATTGCGTGATGTTGCATTGCATTGTAATGCATTGCGTGATGTTGCATTGCATTGTAATGCATTGCGTGATGTTGCATTGCATTGTAATGCATTGCGTGATGTTGCATTCCATTGTAATGCATTGTGTGATGTTGCATTGCATTGTATTGCATTGCGTGATGTTGCATTGCTTTGTATTGCATTGCGTGATGTTGCATTGTATTGTAATGCATTGCGTGATGTTGCATTGTATGTAATGCATTGCGCGGTATTCCCATGTTTGCATGGTATTGCATTGCATTGCACTGCACTGCATAGCGTTGTGTTTGCATAGTATCGTATTGCATTGTTTGCCCCGCATTGTATTGCATTTTGTTTCAGTATTGCATTGCATTGCATTGTGATTGCATTCTATTACATTGCATTGTATTACAATGCATTATGTCGTTCATTGCATTTATTGCCTTGTGTTTGCATTAAATTGCATTGCATTGTGTTTGCACTGTACTGCATTGTATTGTATTGCATATTTTTTATTCTCCACACAAAAAAAATAATGTAGATTCCATAAAGACATTATTCCAAGATGTTCCACCTGTGTGATTTTTTCTTTCTTTTCATCTTTTCTTTCTCCCCTCCCCCCCCCCCCGCCCCACCCCCCCCTCCCTTTTTTTTTTTCCCTTTCTTTTTGAAGGAAAGGCAACCTACACTTCTTATTTGATCTGATGTAGACATGGTCGGTGCTGTACGTTTTCTAACCCCCTCATTCGGTCTGGGTTTTTTTTTTGTCCCGGCATCTCAACCCGTACACAAGTTCCATTCCTGATTTGCTTGCAATCCTAATGCAGCCTTCGTGGTCAGCCACGCTATACACATCATGACCAGGACGGGGAGGGAGTTATAGAGGAAGGAGGGTGTTTGGCAAGGGGGAGGGGGGGGGGGGGGGGTAGTTGGCTCAGTGGTAGAGCATTAGGTTTTCACAAGTCAGACATCGCAAGTTCGAATCCCGCAGGCACCTTTCATTTAAAACAAACAAAATGATAAATAAACAGATAAACCAACCAACCAACCAACCAACAAAAAACTGTCATTCCTGCTGCCCAACGTAAAATGTTGTCGTTCTGGTGGTCCACGTCTGGGATGGTCATCTCCCCACGTCTGCTACGAACACATCTTGCCATCGGTGGATCTGGACGTTACACCTGACTGTGACGAGCTGCGATGATACTTGATGCATTTCAGTTCGATGTTCTCATATTATGCTCTGAAAGTTTTGGCGCTTGACCCGCAACAGTCGATCCTGTGTCCTTGACAAACCGCCTGCTCTCTCTCTATCTCTCTCTCTCTCTCTCTCTCTCTCTCTCTCTATTTTTTTCACGGACGGTACTTGAGAAAAAAAAGTAATGTAAACCAAAAAAATAAAAAAAAAAGAAGAAGAAACAAACGAAAATCCGGTTCCTTTTGCGTCTGACGTGCTGCATTCAAATTCGACAAGTGCCTATCTTTTCAGAGCCCTGGTCGTCCTCCTCCTCCCCCCCCCCCCCCCCCCCAAAAAAAAAAAAAAAAAAAAAAAAAAAAGAAAAAGTGTCACATCTAGTGTTGACTGACGTGTCACGTTGTGACGACCGCAGAGGTTGCTTGAACCTCGCTCTACTATTCAGTCATACATACACGTGCGCGCCCGAGCGCGCGCGCACGCACGCACACACACACACACACACACACTTTACACACTACACTACACTACACACACACACACACACCACACACACACACACATACACGCGCGCGCGCGAAAGAGACAGACAGATAAGAGATAGTGAGAGACAGAGAGACTGAGACAGAGACAGAGAGAGAGAGACAGAGACAGAGACAGAGAGAGAGAGAGAGAGAGAGCGACAGAGAGAGAGAGAGAGACAAAGACAGACAGAAAGAGAGACACAGCAGAGAGAGAGATAGAGAGAGAGAGAGAGAGAGAGAGAGAGAGAGAGAGAGAGAGAGAGAGGCAGACAAATAGAAAGAGAGACACAGAGAGGAGAGAGGGGGGCAGACAGACAGAAAGACAAACAAGAGAGACAGACACACTGACAGACAAACAGACAGACAGCAACAGTATATGAGTGTGTTTTAAAAAAAGAAAAAAAGAAAGAAACAAACAAAAAAAAAAAGAAAGAAGAAAAGAAGGGAGCCTAATAGCGTGATGATGTCAGAGCGAGCTCATCGAATCCTGCGGCCCGTTAAATGGAGCGGCAGTGAAGCCATTAATAACGTGTGGCCGGGACCAAAAAGCAACCAGAGAACGGACGGAAGGACGGACGGACGAAAGGACGGAAAGAAGAAGGAGGGAGGAGACGGCAGGAAATAAGAGGGGTGGGGGGGGGAGGTGAGGAAGGAAAAGTAGCAGCAGCTAGGGGGGGGGGGGGGGGGGGGGGGAGAGAGAGAGAGAGAGAGAGACAGACAGACAGACAGAGACAGACAGGACAGACAGACAGACAGACTGACAAGAGAGAGAGAGAGAGAGAGAGAGAGAGAGAGAGAGAGAGAGAGAGCAGGACGCAAAAGAAGGAAGAGTAGAAGGGAGAGGGGGGAGAGGAAAGATGGAAGAAAGAGGGGGAGGGAATGAATGAAGATAAAAGCCATGGAGGAGGAAAGGAACGAAGGGAAAGGAATGAAGGAAGAGAACAGGGACAAAAAGAACTAAGAAAGGATGGCAGGAGGGTAGTGGGTGAGGCGAAGTAAAGCAGGGAGCAAGGAAAGAGAGAGGGAAGATAAGAGGGAAGAAAATCAAATAGAAAGCAACGAAGAATGATGGGAAGGAAAGAAGAAGAAAAGTCAGAAGGCAAGGAAGAAAAAGGGGGAGGGGAAGGAAAGAAGGAAGAAAAAGGAAGGAATGAAGAAGGGAGGGAAGAAAGGATGAAAACGAAGAAAGAAAGGAGAGATGGGATGGAGGACGGAGGGATGGAGGGAGGGAGGAAGGGGAATAAGGGGAGAGGGGGGGAAAGAGCTAAGGATGTAAAGAAGGAAAGAGGAAAGAAAGAGAAAAGAGCAAAACGGAAAGGAAGCAAAGAAGGAAAAGGACTAAAGAATGAAACAAGGAGGGACGAAAGGAAAGGAGTAAGGAGAAAAGTGGGGAGGAACTACCCAGGAGAGGGAATAGAGAAGGAAGCAAGGAAGAAAGGAAGAAAGAAAAAAGGACAAAAAGAGAAGGAAGTGAAGAGGAAAGGAAATAAACAAGGAAGCAAGTAAGGTTGGAAGACAACAGAAAGTATGAAGGAAGTATGGAGGGAAGACTGCAGGAAAGTGGGAAGAAAGTAAGGAAGGACGACAACAGGAAAGAGGGAAGAAAGTAAGGAGGGAAAAACAAAAGGAAAATGGGATGAAATTATGGAATGAAAGACAACAGGAAAGTGGGAATAAAGTAAGGAGGAAAGACAACAGGAAAGTGAGAAGAAAGTAAGGAGAAAACAACAACAGGAAAGTGGGAATAAAGTAAGGAGGAAAGACAATATGAAAGTGGAAGAAAGTAAGGAGGAAAAAGACAATAGGAAAGTGGGAAGAAAGTAAGGAGGAAAGACAATAGGAAAGTGAGAAGAAAGTAAGAAAGAAAGACGACAGGAAAGTGGGGAAGAAAGTAAAGAGGGCAGACAACAGGAAAAGTGGAAAGAAAGTAAGGAGGAAGGACAACAGGAAAGTGTATAAGAAAGTATGGAGGGAAGACAACAGGACAGTGGGAAGTGTGAAGAATGTAAGGAGGGAAGACAATGGGAAAGTGGGAAGAATGTAAGGAGGGAAGACAACAGGAAAGTGGGAAGAATGTAAGGAGGAAAGACAACAGGAAAGTGGGAAGAAAGTAAGGAGGGAAGACAACAGGAAAGTGGGAAGAATGTAAGGAGGAAAGAGAATAGGAAAGTGGGAAGAAAGTAAGGAGGAGGAAAAACAACAGGAAAGTGGGAAGAAAGTAAGGAGGAAAGAGAATAGGAAAGTGGGAAGAAAGTAAGGAGGGAAAGACGACAGGGAAAGTGGGAAGAAAGTAAAGAGGGCAGACAACAGGAAAGTGGAAAGAAAATAAGGAGGAAGGACAACAGGAAAGTGGGAAGAATGTAAGGAGGGAAGACAACGGGAAAGTGGGAAGAATGTAAGGAGGAAGACAACAGGGAAAGTGGGGAGAAAGTAAGGAGGAATACAACAGGAACGTGGGAAGAAAGTAAGGAGGAAAAACAACAGGAAAGTGGGAAGAAAGTAAGGAGGGAAGACAACAGGAAAGTGGGAAGAAAGTAAAGAGGGGCAGACAACAGGAAAGTTGGAAGAATGTAAGGAGGAAAGACAACAGGAAAGTGGGAAGAAAGTAAGGAGGAAAGACGACAGGAAAGTGGGAAAAAAGTAAGGAGGGAAGACGACAGGAAAGTGGGAAGAAAGTAAAGAGGGCAGACAACAGGAAAGTGGGAAGAAAATAAGGAGGGAAGACAACAGGAAAGTGGGAAGAAAGTGAGGAGGAATACAACAAGAAAGTGGAGCAGAAAGTAAGGAGGAAATACAACAGGAAAGTGGGAAGAAAGTAAGGAGGAAAGACAACAGGAAAGTGGGAGGAAAGTAAGGAGGAAAGACAACAGGAAAATGGGAGGAAAGTAAGGAGGAAAGACAACAACAGAAAGTGGGAAGAAAGTAAGGAGGAAAGACAACAGGAAAGTGGAAGAATGTAAGAGGGAAAGAGAATAGGAAAGTGGGAAGAAAGTAAGGAGGAAAAACGACAGGAAAGTGAGAAGAGAAAGTAAGGAGGAAAGACAACAGGAAAGTGGGAAGCAAGTAAGGAGGAAAGACAACAGGAAAGTGGGAAGAAAGTAAGGAGGAAGACAACAGGAAAGTGGGAAGAATGTAAGAGGGAAAGACAACAGGAAAGTGGGAAGAATTAAGGAGGAAAGGGAATAGGAAAGTGGGAAGAAAGTAAGGAGGAAAGACGACAGGAAAGTGGGAAGAAAGTAAAGGAGGAAAGACAACAGGAAAGTGGGAAGAAAGTAAGGAGAAAAGACAACAGGAAAGTGTGGGAGGAACGTAAGGAGGGAAGACAACAGGAAAGTGGGAAGAAAGTAAGGAGGAAAGACAACAGGAAAGTGGGAAGAATGTAAGGAGGGAAGACAACAGGAAAGTGGGAAGAATGTAAGGAGGGGAAGACAACAGGAAAGTGGAAAGAAGTGTAAGGAGGGAGACAACAGGAAAGTGGGAAGAAAATAAGGAGGAAAAACAACAGGAAAGTGGAGGAAAGTAAGGAGGGAAGACAACAGGAAAGTGGGAAGAAAGTAGGGAGGGAAGAAAACCGTAAATCAGGAAGCAAAAAAAAAAAAAAGGAAAGGAAAGAAAGACAACAGGAAAGCAGGGAAAGAAAAGGAGGGAGTGAAGCGGGGGATGGGGGGCGGGTGGGGTGGGGGAGAGGAAGGAAGGAAGACAGACAGAAAGGAAGTCAGCTCTCGCAGTGGATCTACGAGGGGAACACACCGGGGATCGGGCATCCAGGTGATTAGCTGCACCGGGGGGACTAGCGACTTGTAATTCCGCGGTCTGCTGACAGCCTAATCACGCCCCCCCCCCCCCCCCCCCCACCCCCATCTTCTTATTCCCATGCCTCCAGTCCCTCCCTAACGCCCCCTCCCCCCCATCCTTGCCCCTCCCCTCCCTCACCCGCCCCTTCCCCTCCACCTCCACCCCCCCCCCCACCCCCCCCCCCAACCCCGTCCCTCGGGAGTCTGGTAGAGTAGGGTGAAGTTATACATTCGGTTGCCTGTATCGTTCTTGGTCTACTGCGTCTCGCCGCTGATGTCTGCGACACTCCCATGCGTTCCACTGGGTGTGTCACTGATCTTTATGATCGTGAAAT
Organism: Conus betulinus; assembly: GCA_016801955.1. Classification (NCBI taxonomy): domain Eukaryota; kingdom Metazoa; phylum Mollusca; class Gastropoda; order Neogastropoda; family Conidae; genus Conus; species Conus betulinus. The sequence goes on along the minus strand of JADBJO010000040.1, from coordinate 373,682 downwards.
GTTTATCTCAGGGAGCCCACCATTCATCTCTACGATCCAAATGTGTATTTCACTGGCTGGGTTTGACACTGATCTCTACGATCCGTACGTGTATCTCGCTAGATCTAATGCTGATCTCTATGATCCATGGACATATCTCAACGGGTCTAACTCTAATCTCTATGATCCATGCATGCATCTCACTGGATCTAATACTGATCTCTATGATCCATAGATGTATCTCGTTAGATCTAATACTGGTCTCTATGATCCATACATGCAATTCATTGGATCTAATACTGGTCTCTAAGATCCATACATGTGTCTCGTTAGATCTAATACTGGTTTTCTATGGTCCATACATGCATCTCATTGGATCTAATACTGGTCTCTATGATTCATACATGTATCTCGTTAGATCTAATACTGGTATCTATGATCTATACATGTATCTCGTTAGATCTAGCACTGATCTCTATTATCCACACATGTCTCTCATTGGATCTAATACTGATACCTATGATCCACATATGTATCTTATTGGATTTAATATTGGTCTCTATGATCCAAAGACGTGTGTCATTGGCTCTAGCACTGATCTCTATGACGTATACATGCATCTCACTGGATCTAGTACTGATCTCTATATGACCCATACATGTATCTCATTTGACCTAATACTGATCTCTATGATGTATACATGCATCTCACTGGATCTAGTACTGATCTCTATGATGTATACATGCATCTCCCTGGATCTAGTACTGATCTCTATGATGTATACATGCATCTCACTGGATCTAGTACTGATCTCTATGATGTATACATGCATCTCACTGGATCTAGTACTGATCTCTATGATGTATACATGCATCTCACTGGATCTAGTACTGATCTCTATGATGTATACATGCATCTCACTGGATCTAGTACTGATCTCTATGATGTATACATGCATCTCACAGGATCTAGTACTGGTCTCTATGATCCATACATGTATCTCATGAGGCCTAGCGCTAATCTCTATGATCCGTACATGTAATTCATGGGCCTTGCGCTAATCTCTATGATCCGTACATGTATCTCATGGGTTCTAGCACGGATCTCTATGATCCATACATGTATCTCAAGGGGCCTAGTGCTAATCTCTATGATCCGTACATGTATTTCATGGGATCTAGCACTGATCTATGATCCGCACATGTATTTCGTTTGGGTCTAGCACGGATCTTAATTATCCGTGCGTGCATCTCGTAGGTTTCTAACACTGATCTTTATGATCCATACATGCATCTCACTGGGATCTAATACTGATCTCCGTGATCCGTATATGTATCTCATTGGGTTTAACACTGATCTCTATGATCCAACATGTATACATGCATCTCACTGGATCTAGTACTGATCTCTATGATGTATACATGCAATCTCACTGGATCTAGTACTAGATCTCTATGATGTATACATGCATCTCACTGGATCTAGTACTGATCTCTATGATGTATACATGCATCTCACTGGATCTAGTACTGATCTCTATGATGTATACATGATGTATCTCATCTCACTGGATCTAGTACTGATCTCTATGATGTATACATGCATCTCACAGGATCTAGTACTGGTCTCTATGATCCATACATGTATCTCATGAGGCCTAGCGCTAATCTCTATGATCCGTACATGTAATTCATGGGGCCTTGCGCTAATCTCTATGATCCGTACATGTATCTCATGGGTTCTAGCACGGATCTATGATCCATACATGTATCTCAAGGGGCCTAGTGCTAATCTCTATGATCCGTACATGTATTTCATGGGATCTAGCACTGATCTATGATCCGCACATGTATTTCGTTGGGTCTAGCACGGATCTTAATTATCCGTGCGTGCATCTCGTAGGTTCTAACACTGATCTTTATGATCCATACATATATATCTCTCACTGGGTCTAATACTGATCTCCGTGATCCGTATATGTATCTCATTGGGTTTAACACTGATCTCTATGATCCATACATGTATATCTCATTGTTGTGATGAAGAATTAAGCCTACATTTCAACCGGTCTGAGCGTTGATCTATGTCTGCGTGATTCACATCCGTCCTGGCCTGCGACTTCTCCCGGAGTGAAGGTCGTCAGGAACGGTGCACCAGACCGCTGTGTCGTGGGCGATCTTCTCCATCAGTACCCTGGCGCGTTGTACCCATTTGTTTGAAGTCTACTTCAAGATCGTGACGGACGGTGTCTGTCGCGCCGCCGGTCTGCCTCGTTTCCCTTTGACTCGCTAACGCGCGCGTGAGCGCAAAGCACACGCATACGCACGCACGCAAGCGTGCACGCACACACACATACGCAGGCACGCGCGCGCAACGCACGCTCGCACGCACGCGCGCGCGCGCGAACACACACACACACACCACACACACACACACACACACACACACACACACAAACACGCGAGCGCGCGCGCACGCACACATACACATACGCTCTCGCTCTCTCTCTCTCTCTCTCTCTCTCTCTCTCTCTCTCTAACGCATGCACGAACGCACACACACACACACACACACACACACACACACACACACACACACACACACACCATACACACACACACACACACACACAACGCACGCACGCACGCACGCACGCACGCACGTACGCATGCGCACGCACGCACACACGCATGCTCACACACACACACACACACACACACACACACCACACACACACACACACACACCACTCCACGCTCCCCTTCCATGATAACCGTCAGTTACAGAGGGACGTAGATCAATGACGTCACTAACAAGACTTTATTTTGGGTTCACGTTCCTTGAAACAGTCAGCGAGAACATATTCATTAACTTGCAATCAACCCCCTGAAACAAGAGAGAGAGAGAGAGAGAGAGAGAGGAGAGAGAGAGAGAGAGAGAGAGGGGGGAGGGAGGGAGGGGGAGAGAGGGAGGGAGGGAGGGGGGAGGGAGAGAGAGAGAGAGAGGGAAACAGACAGGCAGAGAGAGAGGGACAGAGAAGGAGGGAGGGAGAGAGATAGAGAGAGACCGACAGACAGATACACGGACACACATACACATAGACAGACATAGAGAATCAGAGCGAGAGGGACAGACTGACAGACAGAAAGATAGACAGACAGACAGACAGACATAGAAAAAATCAATCTCTGTGATGAGACATTTTCCGATAGAGAGGAAGTAAATTTACTGTATATAAAAGAAAAACCCTCCCTTTATTTCAAGTTCAACTGATGCACTACAAGAAAAAAACACACACACACACACACACACACACACACACACACACACACACACACACACTCACTCACTCACTCACTCACCCACTCACACGCACACACCGTAAATATCATTCATTTCAAAAGGGCGAAAGTCAGCTGAGCGAAAAGTCCAGCGAGGTGAAACTCGTCAGACCCAACAATCATCATCGTCACTTCACGCGTGTTTCAACACCACTCTGAGACCACGCTGCCGCTCCGCTTCGCTGCACAACTGATTTCAAAGCGAACCTGAATCCTTCTAATGTGTGTGTCATTTGCAGTCTGTCCTCTCTATGAATGCACGGGGGGTGGAGGAGGGGGGGAGGGGGGGGGGGGGGGGGGGGGGGGGGGGTTTTGTGTTAAGCGTTGCATACAATGTCAGTCAGCACGTGCATGAATGTCTTCTCGTAAAGTCAGAAGTATGGGCATGCACAGTTCCCGCTCGGTACCAGAAGTGCGAGTGTTTTTGCCATGTTCAATGATGTGTGGGAAGTGCGAACATGTATGTTCAATGCCAGGAGTCCGAGCTTAATAGAGTATAATATATATATATATATATATATATATATATATATATATATATAGATATATATATATATATATATATATATATATATATATATATATCTCTGTTAAAAGTTGGATTAAAAGGGTAAGCATAAAATCAACAGCGCTGTTTCTTGCTGGTGCAGTCGTCAGGATACATACATATATTACACTCTTATATGTACATGCATACATATATCTATACATAATACATATATACACTCATATATGTAGATATGTACACACACACATATGTATGTATGTATGTGTACATGTGTGTAGGTATATACATATATATATATATATATATATATATATATATATGTGTGTGTGTGTGTGTGTGGGTGTGTGTGTGGTGTGTGGGGGGAGAGAGAGAGAGAGAGAGAGAGAGAGAGAGAGAGAGAGAGAGAGAGAGAGGAGAGAGAGAGAGAGATTATTATATTGATATATATATATACAGATATAGAAGTTCGAGCAGATAGATAGATAAGTAGATAGGGGGGGGGGGGGGGGGGGGGGGGGGGGGGGGGGGGGTGGGGAGACAGAGACACAGAGAAATTCGAGCAGAGGGAGAGGAGAGAGATGAGAGAGAGAGAGAGAGAGAGAGGAGAGAGAGAGAGAGAGAGAGAGAGAGAGACTAAAAACATAAAAAGATGGAAGAAAGTACGAGAATGTATATTCAGAAGCTGGAGCACGTCCACTCAGAAGCGGGAGCATGTATGTTCAGAAAATGGGAGAATGTACACTCAGAAACGGGAACACCTATTTCCAGAAGTGGGAGCATGTATATCCAGAAGTGGGAGCATGTATATCCAGAAGTGGGAGCATGTATATCCAGAAGTGGGAGCTTAAATGTATGTTGAGAAGTGGGGTGAATATACATTTGGAAGTGGGAGCATGTATATCCAGATGTGGGAGCATGTATATCCAGAAGTGGGAGCTTAATGTATGTTGAGAAGTGGTGAATATACATTTGGAAGTGGGAGCCTGTATATCCAGATGTGGAAGCATGTATATCTAGAAGTGGTAGCATGTCTATATTTAGAAGCAGCATCATGTATATACCCTTCCATTTTTATTGTTTTGAGGTACTCCCCTTGAAGTGACGATGCATTAATGAACACAAACGCACATGCATCAAAATGCACACACGCAAGCACTCACACTAGTACGCGCTTACATGCACAAACACGCGCGCGCGCGCACGCATGCACACATGCACACACGTACGTACGCACACAAACACAACACACACACACACACACACACACACACACACACACACACACACGCAAGCACGCACACGCACGCACGCACGCACGCGCGCACACACACACACACACACACACACACACACACACACACACACACACACACACACATGCGAACGCCATAACGATCAATCTGTTCGGTTGAAATTCAAACGGCATGCAGACAACACACGACAGAAACCTTCCTGTCTTCATACCTGCCGGAAACACACACAACCATGTTTTCACCCAGCTAAATTGCCCCAGCCGTGCACAAACGCAATTCATGGCTTGCCTTTGTCCCTTCACACTCAGGTGAGTGACGACACTGAAAAAAACAAAACGTGTTGCCATTTACATGATACTGCTGAAGCTGGAGACGGTAATGGGGGTAACTCAGACAGGGGGCGGCGGGGGCGAGGGGGCGAGGAGGGGGGGGGGAGGAGAAGGGGAAGAATGAAAAGTGAAAAGAGGAGGAAGGAGGCAAGACAGACAGACAGACAGACACGATGACGTGGGTGTGAATGAATGGACCAGTTAAATAATATGTGAACGGAGTATGTCCAAGATTGCATATTTACATACACACATTTGATCAAGGACTGGTGTGGGTGTATAACATAAACGCGTTTATGGGAGGGTGCACTGCCTACGACATTTGCTAAAGACGGTGATCCTCTGACAACTTTTCTTTTCCTGGAATGCGCTCTTTTAGGCGCTATCAGAACTCGTGTGTGTGTGTGTGTGTGGTGTGTGTGTGTGTGTGTGTGTGTGTGTGTGTGTGTGTGTGTGTGGTGTAATGTGTGTGTGTGTGTTGTGTCCTGTGCTGTGTGTGTGTGTCTGTCTGTCTGTCTCTCTGTCCTGTCTCTCCCTCTCTCTCTCTCTCTCTCTCTCTCTTCTCTCTCCTCCTCTCTCCTCTCTCCTCTCTCCGTCTCTCCCCTCTCTCTCTCTCTCTCTCTCTTCCCCAGAATAAAACCTGGGGGAGGGGGGGGGGGGGCAAGGTGGGGGTGGGGGTGAGCAGTGGGGAAAGACGAGAGCGAAAAAGGAGGAGGGGGAGGGTTGGAAGGGGGTGAAGGGAAGAAGGCGGACGGGGAAGGGTCAGGCGTGC
>JADBJO010000040.1:362500-365000 GCA_016801955.1 Conus betulinus | reverse complement strand
AGCTTCAGTTTTTTAAAGGGGCATTGATAAAAAAAAAAAAAAAAAAATCTTGCTTTTCAACTCCCCCCCCCCCCCCCCCCCCCCCCCTTCCCTTAAAAGTGTGAGACGAGTTGTTGTCATGAAATCGTTTTATTTGGTAGCGTACAAACACGTCACCGTCTGGGTTTGAAGCTGGGGTTCGGCGCTGCACAGACTAGGAATAGAGCCAGAAGCACAATGGCGCCACCTTCCTTCTTCGTAGCCCTGATACCATATTGGTCAACACTGACCTTGTAGCATTGTAGCGCCTCCCTTCCCCCCCCCCCCCCCCCCCCCCCCCCCCCCTCCCCGTCACCCTCGAATGCTCATAACCAAGCGCAGACAGACTCGCAACATCACCGTAAACGGATCTTCATTGTCTTGATTATTCAATGATTTAAAAACTGAAAGGGATAAATTGTAAATGTTATAAATTCCTGCAGCAATGATCTGACCTGGAGAGAGAGAGGGCAAAACGACACCTGGGGAAGTCTCCTGTATGAAGAGGGCGAAACGGGAAAGGGCGAAACGGGAAAAAAGGCGAAAAGGCGAAACGGGAAAGGGTAAATATTATTTTTTTTTTAAAACGGGAAAGAGTAAAACGGGAAAGAGCAAAACGGGAAATAGTAAAACGGGGAAAGAGTGAAACAGGAAAGGGGGAAACGGGGAAAGGGGAGAAACGGGAAAGGGCGAAACAGGAGGAAAAGGGGAAACAGGAAAGGGGCAAAGCAGGAAAGGGTGAAACAGGAAACAGTGAAACACGAAAAGACAAAATGGAAGGGCATAACAGGAAGAGTGAAACAGGAAAGAGCAAAACAGGAAAGAATGAAACAGAAAAGAGCAAAACAGGAAAGGGTGAAACAGGAAAGGGGCAAAATAGGAAAGGGTGAAACAGGACAGGGATAACAGGAAAGGGTGAAACAGGGGAAAAGGTGAAATGGGAAAAGGTTAAACAGGAAAGGGCAAAACGGGAAAGGATGAAACGGGAATGGGCAAAACGGGAAAGAGTGAAATGGGAAAGGACAAAACGGGAAAGGGCAATATAGGAAAGGGTGAAACTGGAAAGGGCAAAACGGGAAAGGACGAAATGGGAAAGGACAAAAGAGAAAAGGGCAAAACAGGAAAGGATGAAAACGGGAAAGGACGAAACGGGAAAGAGCAAAACGGGAGGGGGCAAAACGGGAGTGGGCGAAACAAGATGTCCTCGGGTAGTTTATTTGAACGAAAAGAGCAGAGAAGAGTCGCGCAATTACTCAGCCGTGCGAACGAAGATCAATTAAACGCCTCGCAAAACGTGAGGCGCCCTACGGAAGTGGCACTGGCGTGGGCAGCCTCAAGTTTCAGTCTTGGGAGAGAGGAGGTGGAGGGGAAGGGGGGGGGGGGGGGTACGGAGAGAAGGGAAAATGTCGGAGAAATGATTTTTTTTTTTTTTAGGGGTGGAATTGTTGAGGCTGGGGGAGGAGGGAGGTAGGGGAATGCGTCGTGAGCCTGCGCATGGTGTGTTATTGCGTGATGTGTAGCGATTGCATTTGTATGCATATGTCCGTTTGTATGTAAATACGAAAGTGGAGTGTGTGATCGTGTGATGCGTAGCGATTGCATTTGTATGCATATGTCCGTTCGTATGTAAATACGAAAGTGATGTGTGATGATTGTGTGTGTGTGTGTGTGTGTGTGTGTGTGTGTGTGTGTGTGTGTGTGTGTGTGTGTGTGTGTGTGTGGTGTGCGTGCGTGCGTGTACATCTGTGTGTGTGCGCGCGCGTGTGTGCATGTGTGTGTATGTGTGCGTGCGTGCATGCGTGCGTGCGTGCGTGCGTGCGTGCCTGTGCACGCACGTGTGTAACTTGAAATACAATCAAAATTTACAAAATGAAACAAGCAATTAAAAGACCATATCAAGTTTGTGTTGGAGGAAGTATTTCAAATGCTAAAAACTTTTTCCAAGACGAAATTGATAGCAACCAATGGGCATAACAGGCTTCATATTACTTGTTTCTGTTTTTTTTTTCCAAGGCCTATTTTCACCTTTTAGATCTTCAGCTGCTTTACATTGATGCTGCGCAAACAAACAAGCCTGAAGGGAGTTCACAGCAAGAAGCATATTGACCAAGATTAAAAAGTTCACAGCAAGAAGCATACTGACCAAGGGGAAAAAAAAAAAAAATAATAAAATAAGAAATAAGAGATTTTTTTAACTCCAGCTAGTATGCCACTTTTCATCATAAAAAGCGACATACGATTGAAAGGTGTGGAGGGGAAAAAAACGTTAAGAATTTTATACAGAGCAGTAATCAAAACAAACCACATCTTCTTTTCATATAACAAAAAGGGGCCCCTGGAAGGGATGCATTCCGCATAAAACTTTTAGTGCTGTCGCTGCTCATTCCGGCATATTATCTATATACGTGCATGCAAATGTAATACGCGCAAACGTGCAGTCGAGCAAATGACATGTCCCCCCTCCCTCCTCTCTGAGGCCATG
>JADBJO010000040.1:350000-357500 GCA_016801955.1 Conus betulinus | reverse complement strand
CACACACACACACACACACACACTTATCTGTATGTGCAAACAGACACAAGCATACAGACGCAATGACTACACGTCACACAATAGCACACCACCAAGCGCGGGCTAGGATGCGCTCTCTCCAACTCTCCAACACCCCCCCCCCCCCCCCCCCCCCCCCCCCCCTGACCCAGCCTCAACAATCCCTCCCCCTATATCATTTCCCAGATATTTTCCCCTTCTCTCCCGCACTCCTCCTCCTTTTCTTCCCCCCCCCCCTCCCAATCTTCGTCCTCTCTCCCAAGACTGAAATCTGTGGCTGTCCATGCCATTACCACTTCCGTAGGGCGCCTCACGTTTTTGCGTGGCGTTTAATTGATCTTCGTTTGCACGTTTTTTAAATAACTGCGCGCCTCTTTTTCCGCTCCTTTCATTCGAATAAACGACCCAAGGACATCTCATTTCGCCCGTTCCCGTTTCGCGCGCCCCTTCCCGTTTCGCGTTTCGTCCCTTCCCATTTCGCCCTTTCCTGTTTCATCCTTTCCCGTTCTGCCCTTTCCCATTTTGCCCTTTTCCCTTTCGCCCTTTCCCCCGTTTTTGCCGTTTTCCCCTTTTGGCCTTTTTCGGTTTTGCCTTTTCCCATTTCGCCCTTTCCTGTTTCGTCCTTTCCTGTTCCGTCCGCCCTTTCCCATGGTGTGTGTGTGTGTGTGTGTGTGTGTGTGTGTGTGTGCTTGCTTGTGCGCGCGTAGGTGCGCGCGCTAGTCTCTGTCTGTCTGTCTGTCTGTCTGTCTGTCTGTCTCTCTCTCTCTCTCTCTCTCTCTCTCTCTCTCTCTCTCTCCTCTCTCTCTCTCTCTCGCTCTGTCCCCCTGACTTGGCACGGGCTGGAAGTCATCAATCAGCGGGTCGATTGCACTTGGTCTGAGGGGAAAAGCCACAGAGCTTTGCCTCCCTGTCCGCCTCCCGCTTTGATCGTTCTTTGATCCGTTCACAATGGACAGCTCACTTCTTCAGCCAATCAGGCATCGGGTTTTCACTCACACACTGCTAATACACACTCACGCACGCATGCACGAAAGCACGCGCACGTACAGCGACAGACAGATATACAGACCAACAGATAGACAGACAGACAGACAAAGTTTGCTTTGAGAGTTTCTTTGAGAAGAAAAGGAGAATATCATACGTGCACACACACACACACACACACACACACACACACACACACATGCACGCACGCGCACACACACACACACACACACACACACACACACACACACACACACACACACACACACAGGCAAGCAGAGAGAGAGAGAGAAAAACACACACGGGCGCGCGCGCGCACGCACAAAACGCGCGCGCACGCACACACACACACACACACACACACACACACACACCACACACACACACACACCACACCACACACACACACACACACACACACACACACACACACACACGAGACAGACAGAGAGACCGAGAGTATATATTTATTTGTAAGAACGTTAACAAATGAAAAAATAATCAGTTCGTCCTTATCATTTCAGTGATAATGCTGCGATCTGTGGTCAGTTTCTATGTTGAATTATATTTCTTTTTCGGTTTTTTTTTTTTTTTTTTGTTTCTGTTTGTTTTTTTTTAATGTCTTTGCCTTCGCCTCTCTCTCTCTCTCTCTCTCTCTCTCTCCTCCCTCGATCACACTCGATTTTCTGTGTGTGTGTGTGTGTGTGTGTGTGTGTGTGTGTGTGTGTGTGTGTGTGTGTGTGTGTGTGTGTGTCGCGCGCGCGCGTGCAGACAGAGAGACAGACAGGCAGAAAGGCAGGCAGACAGAGACAGAAATGTACACACAAAAAGAGAGAGAAAGGAGGAGGAGGAGAAAGAAAGAAGGGGCAAGAGACTGGTATGAACGCGAGAGAGACAGAGGTAGAGAGACAGAAAGAGAGAGAGACCGAGAGACAGACAGACAGACAGACAGACAGACAGACAGACAGACAGAGACAGAGAGAAAAGGAAGGGCGGAGGGCAGGCAGACAGACATAGACAGACAGGCAGACAGAGACAGAGAGAAAGGAGGAAAGGCGGAAGGAGGCAGACAATAGACAGACAGGCAGACAGAAACAGAGAGAAAGGAAGGGCGGAAGGAGGCAGACGATAGACAGACAGGCAGACAGAGACAGAGAGAAAGGGAAGGGCGAAGGAGGCAGACAATAGACAGACAGGCAGACAGAGACAGAGAGAAAGGGAAGGGCGGAAGGAGGCAGACGATAGACAGACAGGCAGACAGAGACAGAGAGAAAGGGACAGGCGGAAGGAGGCAGACAATAGACAGACAGGCAGACAGAGACAGAGAGAAAGGGAAGGGCGGAAGGAGGAAGGAGCAGACAATAGACAGACAGGCAGACAGAGACAGAGAGAAAGGGACAGGCGGAAGGAGGCAGAGACAATAGACAGACAGGCAGACAGAGACAGAGAGAAAGGGAAGGGCGGAAGGAGGCAGACAATAGACAGACAGGCAGACAGAGACAGAGAGAAAGGGAAGGGCGGAAGGAGGCAGACAACAGACAGACAGGCAGACAGAGACAGAGAGAAAGGGAAGGGCGGAAGGAGGCAGACAACAGACAGACAGACAGGCAGAGACAGAGACAGAGAGAAAGGGACAGGCGGAAGGAGGCAGACAATAGACAGACAGGCAGACAGAGACAGAGAGAAAGGGAAGGGCGGAAGGAGGCAGACAATAGACAGACAGGCAGACAGAGACAGAGAGAAAGGGAAGGGCGGAAGGAGGCAGACAATAGACAGACAGGCAGACAGAGACAGAGAGAAAGGGACAGGCGGAAGGAGGCAGACAATAGAGACAGACAGGCAGACAATAGACAGACAGGCAGACTAAGAAGCAGGCAGAAAGGGAGTCAGACAGAGAGAGGTAGACAGACCGAGCGACAGAGACAGAAACAAAAAAAAAAAAAAAGAGAGAGAGAGATAGACAGGCAGGCACACACACACACACACACACACACACACACACACACACACACACACACACACACAGAGAGAGAGAGAGAGAGAGAGAGAGGATCATACCCCCCTACCATGAAAGCTACAGAGATAGAAAGACAGTTAGACAGAGAAACCGACAGCCAGAGACAGAGAGAGAGAGAAGAAATTAAAAAAAAAAAAAAAAAAAGTACACTCACAGACAGACAGTCAGGCAGAGAAACAGAGACAGAACGTGAAAGAAATAAAAAGAGTACACCCCCAGCAGCCCGAAAGCTGGTACGTCCGAGTAACGGGCAAAGCTTTGTATTCAAACCCCTCTCTCCCCCCACGGCCACCCTAGCTGAAAACAACAGCAGAGAACAAGACAAGACAACACACAGGTACCCGGCAACACTCCCGGACACCCTTCCACTTACCCTCACCACCCCCCATCACCCCCACCCCCACCCACACCCTCTCCCGCCCCATTTCACATCGAGCATCCCCTATTCTGCTAATACACCCATCTTGCCCCCCCCCCCCCCCTCCTCAGTCCCCCCTTACCCCCCCCCCCCCCCCCCCCCCCCCCTTTCGCTGACAGAATGATCAGGTATCGATGATGGTCGCTGCACGGCGAGACTAAGATAGACCCCTTCTAAGCAGGTTGGATGAAGGGGGAGGGGGGGTGAGGAACGCATGATGGAAAACCCCACATCGTCACCAAAGAATGTAGCCCCCCCCCTCGGGGTATCCTACCTCGGTCCGATAAGTAGTTGCCGACCCGTATGGAAGAGCTGTGTTGGACAATGGGACATGGTTCTCTCGTATTTATCACACAAATAAAGAGAATGCAGTAGATAATAGGACTGTTTTTCGGATCAAACAACGCTATATTTGTCACAAAAATAGTAAATAATGGTACATGGTTCTCAGATCAAACAACGCTATCTTTGTCACAAAAACAGGAAATAATGGGACACCGTTCTGGGATCAAACAAGGCTACCTTTGTCACAAAAAACAGTAGATAATGGGACACGGTTCTCATGTCAAACAATGTTGCCCTTGTCACAGAAACAGTAGATAATGGGACACCGTTCTCGGATCAAACAACGCTACCTACGTCACAAAACAGTAGATAACGGGACATGGTTCCCGTATCAAGCAACGCTGCCTTTGTCAGAAAAACAGTACGTAATGGGACATGGTTCTTGGATGAAAGGAACGCTACCTTTGTCACAAGAAAACAGTAGATAACTGGGGCATGATTCTCGAATCAAACAACGCTTACCTTTGTCACAAAAAGAACTGATAATAGGACATGGTTGTTCGATCAAAGAACACTGCTCTTGTCTCATACAGTAGAGAATGGGAGATTTTTTTTTTCAAGGGGTTGGGAGATAACGGGATCAAACAACGCTTACCTTTGTCACAAATACAGTAGATAATGGGACATGGTTCCTGGACGAAAGAACGCTGCCTTTGCCACATGGTGCTTCGGACTGTCATTTAGTGGGCCCTTGGGTTGGTTTTTTTTTTTTTAATGCACGATAAAGGTTTTACAAAATAAACCGAAAATGTGTAATATGCTTATTGAGTGTTGGTGGTTTTTACTGGGTTCAAAATCTCTCCACCAACATCCACCAACATCCTCTCTCTTTCTTCTTCTTCTTCTTCTCTCTTCTCTTCTCTCTCTCTCTCTCTCTCTCTCTCTCTCTCTCTCTCTCTCTCTCTCTCTCTCTCTCTCTGTTTTTCCGTATTATCTCCCTAGCCTTCTCTCTCTCTCTCTCTCTCTCTCTCTCCTCTCTCTCTCTCTCTCTCTCTCTCCTCTCTCTCTCTCTCTCGCTCTCTTTCTTTCAAGGGGTTGGGAGTGGGTAGTCTGCTTTTATGGTTTCTTAAATTGCATTTGTTCTGGAAAGTATTTACTTTCACCCCAATAGTGACACTGCTATGAAACCCGTTAGAAACTGGCGACTGGGATATAAAATTCCATAAAAACGGCAATCATGCTTCAGGACAACGGGGTTACGCTGTTACCTCTGAGTATCACAACTGTAATCCTTAAGACAATAGCTATTTCCCCCGGTGTTCCTAAGGATTACAGATGTTTCCCTATTTTCCCTCCCCCACCGCCCCCCACCCCCCACCTCCCCCCCAAAGAACAACAGTATCAGTGTTACATTTCAGGATCACAAATGTTTTCCCTATTTTCGCGGGGGGGGGGGGGGGGGGGGGGGGGACAGTTATTATCCTTTGGGAAAACAATGAACATAGGAAAACAGTGGGGATCCCTTGGATAATACATGTGATCCTTTTGATAGTAACTGTGTTCCCTCTTTTTTCTATACGTCAGTGACACCACTGTGCTTGCATTTTGTCATGATAAACAGTCGTCATAGTTGTTTTGCCCCGTGAACGACGATAATACCTGTTTTCTCTCAGGACCACAAGCATGACAATTATCATTTCAAGAAAACAGAGAAAACAAAGTGAAGATCCTCTGAGAAAGCAAGAAAAAGTCACTATCTCTTCAAGAAACCAGGGTTGTGATTCCAGACCACAAAAAAAAAAAAAAAAAAAAAGCTGCGATCCTCAGTGTAACGACTGTTTCTCCTTTTCCTCTTTTCCCTTTTACTCGAAAATCTTATCTGACTTTTTTTCTGAGGAAAACAACTGTTAGTGCCATTGCAACCACGTTTTTCTAACAAACAAACAAAAAAAGCATTCTTCAGCATCAAATCCTTACGATTTGTGTATCACTACACCACCCACACACGTCATCTAAGGAAAAAAAATAATTGAAATAAGATAAATAAACTAAAAAAGAAAAAGAAGAAAACTGTCGTCGGTAAAGCCGAGGTGCTGCCTCATCCTCGAGCATCATCAGGGGCTGAGCGTTACCAGTAACCGGAGGGGTGGGTGGGCAGGAAATTGGAGTTTTGTTTCCCGATAACAGGTCCATTTCCCCCGCTGTTGTGAGGAGAGGAGGGCCATCTTGTATGTAGCAGTAGCAGCCCCCCACCCCCACCCCCCCCACCCCCAGCAAGGTCACCGGGAGCTGAGGGGGGGGGGGGGGGGGGGGGGTGGTGATGGGGGGGGGTCTATTAAGGGGACAGCTACACGGCCCGGCACGCCACGCTGATGGATAGAACCAGACACAGACCGCCGCTACCCGCCGGCGTACCCAATTCCATCCCGGAAATCGATAGGTACCGAGAGAGACAGGGGGAGGGGGGGGGGGGGGCTGGTGGGGATGTGAGAGGGGGGGGGGGGAGAGGGCGAGTAGAGGGGCGAAGGGGAGAGAGGGTGATGGTGATGGTGGGAGGGTTGGGGGGGGGGGGGGCCAAAAGACAAGAGGATGAAGTAGGGGTAGAGACGCAGAAGTGAGGGGAGATTAAGAGATAAGACGTGAAGGGGAAACTGAGAGACACAGGATGTAAAGAGGGGCAGAGATTGAGGTAAGAGAGATGGCGGGGATGGGACATGGGGGGAGTGGGGGGAGGGGGCTTGAGGGACGCGGCAGAGAAACCAGAGTGTAAAAAGGGACGGTAAGACAACAGGTGAAGGAAGGAGAGTGGCAGAGAGACAGAAGGTACAAAAAAAAAGACAAAGAGGCACGGAGCATAACGGGGGACTGAAAGACATGGATGTATAGGAGGGAGGGAGAAAAACAGACAGAAGTACTGGGAGACCGGGAGACACAGAAGTATGGGACAGACAGACAGAGGCGAAGGGGGACACAGAGACAGAGATGAAAGGGGAAAGCAAGACAGAGGTGAAGAGGAACACAGAGACAAAAGTGAATGGGGACACAAAACAGAGATGAAGGGAGACACACAGACAGAGGCGAACGGATACACAGAGACGGAGGTGACAGGGAGACACAGACATTTAGGGGGACGCACAGACAGAGGTAAAGGGAGACACACATTGCAGAGGTGAATGGGAACACACACTCGAAACTGAAGGGAAACAGACAGACAGACAGACGGAGCTAAGGGGAAGCATAGAGGCAGACAGACAGAGATGAAGGGAACTCGCAGGCAGACCGTAGGAGGTGAAGAGAGACACACAGGCAGAGAAAAAGCGGACGCAGACACAGAGGTGAAGGGAGACACAGAGAGGAGAGAGGGAACACGGACAAAGAGGGGGGGGGGGGTGGAAAGACGTAGACACAGAGGTTAGAGGGAACACGGAGAGAGGTGAGATGAAGGGGAACATAGACACAGAATTGATAGAACACACACACACACACACACACACACACACACACACACACACACTGAGGCAAAGCAAGCCACACAGACAGATTTGAGGGGGTACATACAGGTGAAGGAGGACACAAAGAGGACAATGAAGGAGAACATGAACATCTCTATGTGAGGAGGATGGAGGGGGGTTTGGGGACACAGACACAGAGGGGGTGAAGGTGGATAGAGAACCCACAGCAACACACTGGAGCCGTCTTTAACAAAAAAACCGGAATCATGCTGCGGAGACCCGCAGACCTCCCCTATGGTCGACTGGTTCTAGAACCCGCATTTCGA
>JADBJO010000040.1:337500-345000 GCA_016801955.1 Conus betulinus | reverse complement strand
GGAGAAGGTGGAGTTGAAGACGCAAGAGAAGAAGTGACGCCCTGCGTCGACTCAGAGACAACGAGAGCGCCTTGGGCGCAAGGTCTGGTGAAATCACTGCAGGTGTTCAGCTTGGTGTGACTGCAAAAGAAAAAAAATGCCTGAGCAAGATTCTCGGAACTGGCTAACAGTAACACCTGCTACGCTGCGTCCTCTGTGTTTCACGTCCTTTGTGACAGGGGGTGTCCGAACACCAACCAGTGCTCGAACAGCCGTGTCGGAAGCAGTGTCGGTGAATACTTTGCTGATTTAGACAGTGAACACAACAAGGAACTGTGCGTCCTTTCGGTATTTCAAAGTGCTTTTTTCCCTTCCCTGTGATATAGAGAACAGGTTTCCCTGAAACGATGAGTAACCTCCACTGAAAAGAAAACGGTTCCGTTTTCATGAAAAAGCTAACGACATCCTCGTTATGAGCGCCTTGAACGGAGAATGTTTGTCATTCCATCAGTCTGTCCAAGTTAGTCACTGATTTTCAAGAGTGTCTATAGCATATCATTTTTTTTTTTCTTCCAAGCTGAAATTATCTGATTGGCATTGGTATTTCGTTTTATTGCAGCCTTGTATTCTAGTGTCCTTTCATGTTTTAAATGCTATTTGAAAGGTTAAGACAAATTCATCAATACTCTGATGGATCATCAATGGCGGAGGACTGAACAGAACTGACTACTATGTCGTTACACTGGAAGAAGTGGAGATGGGAAGAAGGGGGGAGGAGGACTGGAGAGAAATACAGCAGCTGAAGATATCAGCCATCTTGAAGGCTGCGCTGTGCTTTTTCTTTCATTCCGATTATGATCCTCGCTCAGAATTAATAAGCTGAACATTAAGAACTGTTGAAATGTTTGTTCAGAAATGTTTTTTCCCTTAAAAAAAAAAAAAAAAAAGCAAACCCAGCATCCGTTGTTTATTTCTATCCTGGTCACAAACTCAGGTGTAGAAAACGCCTTTGTTAAATGAGATTAAAAAAAAAAAAAAATTAAAGTTCAAAGCCCCCACTCGGCAGCCCCACTTCAAAGACGGCGGACAACGGGCGATCGGTTTCCTCCGCAGAGAGCTCTCTCCTCTGGCAGCGTCAACAGGTACTTGGCTGTCTAATCAGTGGTGTTTCCCGGCCTCCATGCCTGCCCACAGCTCAGACAACCCGCTCCGCTGCCTGTGTTGCCTGGCTCTTTTGAAATGGAGGAGGACGGAACCTCGCCAACCTGGTGGGGGTGGACAGTGGAGAAGGGGGCGCCACTTTCTGGCCACATCGCCTCACGCACCGCGCTCCTTCACTGGCGCTGCCGCCGCCCATCGCCACTGGAGTTATCTCGCTTTGTCATGCCCCCAGTCGCGTCGCGGCGCCCAGATCCGCCGTGTGATGCGTCTGTTCAGCCTGAAATGTCAAGAACAAAAGAGAGAGAGAGAGAGAGAGAGAGAGAGAGAGAGAGAGAGAGAGAGAGAGTGAGTGAGAGACAGAGAGAGTCAAATTCAAACTTCATTTCATTGCACAATATCCCAAATTTTTAAAGCCGATATAATCTTTTGACATTCAAGGAAACGATCTTCTGAAATCTAATATAGCCTCACGAATAAAATAAGGAGAAAAAAAAACGCAAAAAGAAACAGAATGCAACAAAGACGACGGGGAGAAAAAAAAAACACTTTAGACGACGGGGAGAAAAAAAAAAACTTTCTTGAAAATTACCAGAAAGAAAAAATGGGCATCTACACATTAAAAAATCCAAATAAATACACATTTCAGTTCATGCCAAGCCGGTTTTAAATGAAATGGTGCAGGCCCAAGTCACCATATGTATTCTTTTTTTTTTTTTTTTTTTTTTTTTTTTTTAAGATTCGTTTAGTGTTATGATCAGTGAGATGTCAGCACCATTGAAGACTTGAGTGGTTTGTGTTTCCGATCTTGGACTGATGACACAACGAGGCTCAAGCTACGAAGACGAACCACAAGCAAAACAGTCCATGTATAAGCAAGCGTCCACCAGAAACCAAATCCTGGCCCTGAGACCGCAGCGCTCTTCGTGGCAATTATGGGTTGCGGGTGGCAGGTCTCCTGCACTCAGCCTGCAACGAGGTGACATCTATTGTCTCAGCGACACCAACATCAGTGAAGACATTCACGATGTGGCGACAAGCTACCCCGGAGCACAGCAAGAGGAAGGGGCAGTGATGGCACACTGGACCTAGCCCACACGAGAGGGGATTTAAAGACGGAAAAGAAATCGGATCCCCAAACGCGACCCAGCCTACATGTTGGGCTCGGAATACCCACACGGCCGATCGTTCGTGACACCTCACTCTTCTGGAGGATAAGTAGAACTGCTTTCTCTCCCCACCTGTCCGTCGGGCAACCAGTTTTTTGACCGTGTCAGTGAAAGAGTGACTGATCAATTAGCTTGAGTGATCGTACTTCCCTCCTCCCAGACAAGGCGTGATGTATGATAAGACACAATTTGACTAATATGATGTGCAGGCTGCTCGCAAGAACATGGGACAGGTAGAAACATGGGTGGACAAGAACTTTTTTTGGTATCTGCTTGTCACTGGGAGAACTGAAAATTATCTGGGAATTTCTAGCCCTGCAAATTAATGAACAGGGTCCTCGAGAACAAAGTGACAGAGATCAGAAGGGCTACGGACGATTTGGAAGCCAGTGTGGAAGAAGGGAAGGCATCTACAAGGCAGTCTCTGGCACACTGAAGATGCCAAAAAGATGGCAGCAACTACTGGCTGCAAGGGGAGGGGAGGGGGGGGGGGGCATGATCAGTTCCCTCCTCGCGGAAACACAAGTGACTGGAACGTGAACGGAACACTGCACGGAAATCGTACAACTGTAAACCTAAACGAACCGAAGTATGGACCATGTTACTGACATCAGCAGCGACTTTCGGGACCGCTCTTTTTCTCCAAGCAATGGACGAAGGAGCTGTCACCAGGACTGATTATTGTGTCAGCAAAAAAACCACTGAAGCGTGGAGGGCCAGAAATCCTCAAAGCACCGAGAACCGTGTGTTGGGGAAATGTGCCGAGTAAAACAGGGCTCCAAAGTTCATGACACGGTCCTTGATTACTAATTCTGCCCGAGTAAGAAACCAGCAACTCTTGGAAAAAAAACTGTGCGTCACTTCCTACAATTAAATTAGCCGCCCCCGGCAAAGCGAGGTTATGTGTCCTGTTGAACAGACTCAGGAGGGAAAACAGAAGAAATAGTCCAGCACGACAGGGAAGATGCTGGCCAAATAAGAACGTATTTGAACACATCTTCCGCATTGGATTGCTGATGGAGAAGTCCTTTTACCTCCAACGTAATACCGCTATTTCACCCGAGTTCAGAACAAGCCTTATCCGAGTTTAGTCTAAAGTTAACGTTAAACACAAGCCAAACAGTTCAACAACAACTGTATAACCATCATATCGAAGACAGCTGGACCTTGAACCCACAGCAGAACAAGACAGTTCCGACATTAGCTTAGACAGGAAACGGATCCAATATAAAAGAGCTCCGAAAGATGCATTACTCTAAATACCTAACCATGTACCATCGAAATCTTTTCAGTTCATGTTTTCTGACGGCTTAGCCGATCACAAAAATCATTTTAGGACTATAATCTTTCTAAATTTTGGTTCTCTTTCCACCCTCAGTCACTCCGTTTTGAAACAGAGTATTTTTATTCTCCACTGCCAGCAGATCAAACGTATCTGGAGAAAAAAAAAAAAAAATCAAGAAGAGAAAAAAAAAAAAACACAAAAAAAAACGGGCGAAAACCAGTAGAATACCTATTATCTCTGAACTTTTTGAACTCTTCTACGATATCACGAAACAGCCACTATCACAGCAAAAAAAAAAAAAAAGCAGCGACAATAAATCGCCCCAGTACATTCGTGAAAACATCTGCGCCAACAAAAACAGGGGTGGACTGAAACAAAAAGTTGAGCTTGTTTGCGAGAAGAAAACGATATAGCTCGTGTCCCGCCCACTGTATACGAATGCTAAAAAAAAAAACAAGTTTTCGAAACTAGACACTCTATCATGAGAGAAAAGAAAATTACTTCAAATAAGATTAAAAAAAAAAAAAAAGAAATAATAATGATTTCATTAAAACGTAGAAAACAATTGTTGCTCGTTAAGCAGACTGAACTTTTAACCCAGATAAAGGATGTTACTTGCCAGAATAAAGCAAAATAATAGAAAAAAGGAAAGCCTTCGCGGAGTCCTATTTTACATTTGCAACGGTGAACGAATCCAATTACCATAATGGCCTACATAAAAAGAGAAGATCTTTTATTTGTTCATACGACTTTACGAGGCACAGGGATATTATGCGTAACGATAGGGGAAAAAAAAGTACTGATTACAATACAAAACACAACTCACAGGAATGAATGTTTTCCCCGTATAACTACGTTTAAAAACTCTTTGTATAAGAAAAATGAATCAGAAATTATGACAATTATGCTCAAAGTTAAAAGATTAATAACCTCAATTTGAATATAGACGGCTTTTGGAAGATCTTAAAAAGCTACAAGAATTTTTCTTCTTTTTTTTTAAATTCTGACTGTTATTCAGAAATGGACAATGGAAAACGACGGATATTTAATTTTCTGAGCATCGTTTACGTGATGGACAGGTGAAATTGATCTTGTTGAAGGATTTATATCCCTACTGAGAGACCACTAGTCACGGCTGAACTAACCTCAATCTTGAATACATTCTGAATATCTGGTATCAAATGAGGTTTGGGGGTCAGAGATATGGTAAATATTCGGATAAAACCAAACCCTTCACCACAATGAAACGAACAGAGGGAGGGGGGGGGGGGGGGGGGGGGGGGGGGGGGGGGGGGGGGGGGGGGGGGGGGGGAATGAGATGGGAAGGAGTACACTGATAGTGCAAGCAATATTTTCCTGTGAAATTCATGTTATCTTCGAAACGGTGTGTGCACATTGAATGCTGTGTCTGCACTACAGAAACAAAAAGGATGTTACTTGCCAGAATAAAGCAAAATAATAGAAAAAAGGAAAGCCTTCGCGGAGTCCTATTTTACATTTGCAACGGTGAACGAATCCAATTACCATAATGGCCTACATAAAAAGAGAAGATCTCATCTGATACCAGATATTCAGAATGTATTCAAGATTGAGGTTAGTTCGGGGGGGGTGGTAACTGAAAACAGTAAACGAAGTATGGAATCAAAAGTCAAATATGGTAGTGATTTATTCTTTAACTCTCTCTCTCTCTTCATCTCTCTCTCTCACTCACTTGCTCGCTTACACACACACACACACACACGCGCGCGCGCGCGCGCGCACGCACGCACGTACGCGCGCGCGCACACACACACACACACACACACACTTTGTCGCTAAGAAAAAAACAAAGAACAGCCTGTGTAGGGGGGGGGGGGGGGGGGGGCGAGAGAATGCCGTAGAAAGAACCTGTGACAAGGATTCAATCCAATTCATATTTACAGCCCAGACGACCGTCAGGGCCATATCAAGGCTCTCACCTTGTCAAAGCCAAATCCCTACGCAGACGTTTATAGAAAAAAAAAAAACTCATTTAAAACAGATTGTTCAAAAAACACACAAAAACTGCTTACAATCGTTCTTCCGTTAAAAACAAAAAAAAAAAAAAAAAAAAAAAAAAAAACCTTTGATCAGACAGAAGGTATCCAGTCATCTCTTTCAGCACCTCAAAAAATCACAACAGATGTGAAACATCTCTGAACAAAGTTTTCATCGAGTCTGCTTTAAAAGTATTTCGTGTCTGGCATCATGCAAGTCCTAACGCTCTCTCTATAAGAGCATGTTTTATAGTCAATCATACATCGGATGGAATGCACCACGGAGCGTCTCCCCTGTTAAAAAGATGCGAGCTGGTGTGAAAAGAATGGTCGGGCGAGTGATCGCCATAGAACCGTTTCATTTTTCACGTGAAGCCAGTGCCACTTGTTTAAAGTGCCTCTTTAATGCTCGGTTGGATTTGAAGGAGTTCGTTATCCGTCTGGTGTGTTCCACCTTCTTCCCTGAAGCCTTTGATGTAACTATGAACTCTGGCTTTCACACTGGTGTGTGAACAAGAAGAAAAAGAAGACTAAGTAGACTATGTAGGCCAAGAAGACGAAGAAGAAGAAAACAAGTAAACTAAGTAGACTGAGAAGAAGAAGAAGAAGAAGAAGAAGAAGAAGAGAAGAAAAAGAAGAAGGAAAAAAGAAGGAGAATGAAGAAAGACGGGGAAATGCATGGAGAAGAAGAAGAAGAAGATTATGATGGTGATGATGAAAAAGAAGCAAAGGAGGGTGAGGAGAAGAAGATTTAAAAGAAGCAAAGGAAGGAGAGAAGAAGAAGAAGAAGAAGATGTGGGAGGACGAGGAGAAGATGAAAAGAAGCAAAGGAGGGGAGGGGAGGAAGAAGATGAAAAAAGAAGCAAAGGAAAGGGGAGGAGAAGAAGAAGATGATGCAGGAGGAGGAGGAGGGAGTAAAGACAGGTAGGATGGAAGGATACAGGAAGAGAAGAAAAGGGAGGAGGAGGAGGCAAACAGGAAAGGAGGAGAAAGAGAAGTAGAAGGATGAAAAGGAGGGAAGGAGGAGGGAGGTGGAGGAGGAGGAGGAGGACGCAAAAAGAAGAAGAAATAGAAAAAAAAGACGCAAACTATACATCCTTTTCGAACATTGGGGTCTCTTCTCTCTCTCTCTCTCTCTCTCTCTCTCTCTCTCTCTCTCTCTCTCTCTCTCTCTCTCTCTCTCCAAGTTTTTTTAAATTCTTTTATATCAATGGAAGCTGATCTGAGCTAAATCTATGACAAACATCAGTTAAATACCTTTATCGGTATCTATGGGGGGGGGGGATGCGTTGCTATGTGACTTCTAGCATTCCTCACGGAAGCGCCGTTATATATCGCAGATTTGAATCTGCCTTTGGTACCGTGAGCCACCCCCTGCCTTTAGCGGAATCAACTGATGAGATTCAGCCAGGAATCGTAGAAGCGTAAAAGCCTCCCATTTTTCATGGATCTCTCTCGACGAGAGCGACGTTCAGTGGACCTGTATGCTGCTAGCGACAAGTTTTTTTTTTTTTTTTTTTTTTTTTTTTTTTTTAAAGATTGTGTCGTGCTTTCGGTAGTCTACGCGCGAGTTTGTTCGTTTGTTTGTTTCATTTCTGTGTTGAGTCGGTTTTCGGTTTTACACTAACAGAAGAGCTGTGTATGAATACTTCTTTTTTTTTTCTCCATCACTGAACAGATTCGATTGTAACGGTTCTAAAGTGCGGCCTTTCGTGGGATACATACATACTTGTCGTGGATAATCTGTATTTTATTCATATCAGATGAACTGAGGTAATTCTTATACGCTACTACCGAATTTACACTAAACAATAACAACAGAAACAACATCTAGCCAATAGAGGTCATACTAGAAAAACAGAAATATGTAAATTAACCCCCAAAATCTAGATTT
>JADBJO010000040.1:330000-332500 GCA_016801955.1 Conus betulinus | reverse complement strand
CTAGTTGTTTACACACCGTGTCATTCTTTTTTTTTCTTTTTATCATTCTTTGTCTCTGTCTATTTTCATAAAGCATTTGCATTTGAATCGGGCTTCGCGATTCGCTTTATCATGTCTACTCCCCTGTAATCAGCTCTAAGCAACTGGGCGGAGGTTTTTTGTTTGGTTGGTTTTGGTTTTTGTTTGTTTTGTTTTTATTTGGGGGGAGCGTGTTCTTGTTTTCTTATCTTTGCATTTCTCCTTCTTTCGTTTATTTATTAAATGTTGATGTTGTTGTTGTTTTAAACATAATTCTACTAAGGACAACTCACTTTGTTTCCGAGGGTTGTTTTTACCTGCGCAATCTGCCTGTGGCATACTCGGATGGGACCTAGGCTTAACAGTCCCGCCCGATTTTTTTTTTTTTTTTTTTTTTTTTTGTCTCCGAGCTCTAGGTTAAAATGGCAATCATTTGGCTCGGTGGGGAGTTGACCAGACCCTCTGTGCACTTGTATGTTAATCACTTAATCACTGCACAGTAAGACAAAAGGAATGCCAGATGGGAACGCTAGGGACAGTACTGCCGCAGGGCCGTGTCTGTTAAGAGCAGGCAATGCCATCTTGATTGCTGCTACTGCTAGAGAGTACCTTTGTCTTTTCAAAAATTCTATTTGTTGTTTGTTTAATTGTTTGCGTATTTCTTCATTTATCTGTTGTGGACATTATTTGTTTGTTCGTTTACTTATTTATTAATTTATTGCCTGTTGTGGAAATATAAGATGAGGATCAAAACTGACTCCCCCATCATCCCTATCCCCAGCTCCTCTCTCTCTCTCTCTCTCTCTCTCTCTCTCTCTCTCTCTCTCTCTCTCTCTCTCTCTCACACACACACACACACACACACACACACACACACACACACACACACACACACACACACACACACACACACACATTATCACTAATACGACATGATATTAACTTACTGACTCTCGATCAGACTAAGTGGCAAGATAACTAATCTTTCCATTGTCAAAGTCCAAACCTTACAGCCGCTCAAAAAAAACTTGCAATTCAATCGTATTGCAGCTCTTATTTTCTATAATTTTGGAACATGAACTGTATACCCAAACAAACAAAAAAATTGCATTTTTTTAAAAATATAGATTCAAATGAAAACAAAACATCAGTTTCTGTCTGTCTTGTCTCTCTGTCTGTCTGTCTCTGTCTGTCTTTTTTTCTTTTTTTTTTTTTTTTTTTTTTTTTTTTGGGGGGGGGAGGGTGGTACGTTTTGTTTTAGGGTTTTTTTTTTTTAGGGTTTTTGTTGTTGTGTGTTTTTTTTAACGATAGGTAACTTTGTTCAAGGTGAGTTGCGTTAAAAGAAACAATTTACAGAACTATACAACAAACAACATACCAACAAACACACAAACAAACAATCACATCAATGCTTACCAAGCATGCTTTATCCAGATATAAAAAAAGATTGCACCCATCTCAGCCACAACCACCACCACCACCACCTCAGCCCCCGCAATCGTTTCTCTCTCCTCTCCCCCGCAAATCGTTTCTCTCTCTCTCTCTCTCTCTCTCTCTCTCTCTCTCTCTCTCTCTCTCTCTCTCTCTCTCTCTCTTCAAAAGTTCACAATTTATTCGTGTTGCAACTTATTTTCTCCGACTTTTGATGCATGACCTATCTATTGAAACAAGAAGCTGCATTTCTTTCTCTGAACTTGATTCCAACGAAAACAAACATCAGTTCCTTACTTTTCTTTTCTTTTCTTTTTGTTTGTTTGTTCCTGAACAGTAGATAAATTTCTTCAAGGTGAGTTGTTTTAATACACAATAACCAAGAAATAACAAACAAACAAAAATCGCATCCATGCTTACCAAGTATGTTATATCCAGAAATAAAGAATTTGCCCCCCACCTCAGCCGTTCCCCAAAATCGTACGCCCCCCCCCCCCCCCCTCTCTCTCTCTCCCCCTCTCTCTCCCCCCCCCCCCCCCCCCCCCCCCCCCCCCCCTTCTTAATACACCAGTGATAGTTGGATTAGTTTCATTTCAAAAGACTTGAGTAATCATAGTCAATAAAATGAAATGATTTGCGATGCGGATATGAATATTAGACTCTTTCTTTCTGATAACTCTGCTAACATTTCCGTCTTTGCCACGTGATTTTTCTTCTCTCAGACTGAAAATTTCAGCACTTTCCCTTTCTGGCTGTCGTTATGAACTTCGTGAGGCAATAGTTTACTACACTACGCCAAGATGATGAAATATTCAGCAATAGGGCTGCAGCTGCAATTAGAAAAGACGCGAACAACAAAGAAAGGAAATCGTCAATAGCGAATAAAGAAACAAACAAACAAAAATGTGAAACAGATAAAAATGACCCCGAAGCAATTTAAATTCAGCTCGAAGATACATCTTAAAGATTACATCCTGACGACAAAAAAATAAAACATGGCTGACATTTCATGACAATCGATTTCTCCTCTTCTTTGTTCCTCGGCTGGAAT
>JADBJO010000040.1:317500-320000 GCA_016801955.1 Conus betulinus | reverse complement strand
ATTACATATGATATAACATACATCGATATCAGAAGTAATGTGGAAGACAAGGATATCATATGTAAAAAGCAGAGAAGGATATCACATGTAATATCGTATACAAGGATATCATATGTAAAAAGCAGATAAAAGATATCACATGTATTATGGCGGACAAGGATTTCACACGTAATATGGCAGTCACAAGCAATATGGGAGACAAGGATATCATATGGCAGACAAGGATATCACATGTAATGTGGCAGACAAGGATATCACATGTAAAATGGCCGACAAGGACAAGGCTATCACATACAAGACGGCAGTCTTCTTCAGCGTTCCAGTATCTGGTAGCGTGTGAACTCGTTTTACCCCTGTTGGGATACTCACACTATACTCGAGAGTATAGTCAGTTAACTCCGACTTCGTTGTTGGGTGCAGAAATTTTTGGGAAGAGGTTGTGAAAAAAAGATAGATAAAAGATATGGTAGACAGAAAGGACAGTAGACGACAGTACAGCAAAGGAGGAGACAGAGTTACTGCGAGCGAAAGGAAAAGCGGACATTACTAGCACAGAATGTCCAGAAGGAGGGGTAACTATTTGTACAAAAGACCCCCCGGTATCCCCATGGAGGAGATGTCACATGTAATATGGCAAACAAGGATATCACATGTAATATGGCAGACAATGATATCACATGTAATATGGCAAACAAGGATATAACATGTAATATGGCAGACAATGATATCACATGTAATATGGCAGACAATGATATCACATGTAATGTGGCAGACAAGAGTATCACATGTAATATGGCAGACAAGGATATCACATGTAATATGGCAGACAATGATATCACATGTAATTTGGCAGACAGGGATATCACATGCAATGTGGCAGACAAGAATATCACATGTAATATGGCAGACAAGGATATCACATGCAATGTGGCAGACAAGGATATCACATGTAATGTGGCAGACAAAGATCACACATGTAATGTGGCAGACAAGGATATCATATATGATGTGGCAGACAAGGATGTCACATGTATGTGGCAGACAAGGATATCATATGTGATGTGACAGACAAGAATATCATATGTAATGTGGCAGTCAAGGATATGACATGTAATATGTCAGACAAGGATATCACATGTAATGTGGCAGACAAGGAAATCACGTATATGTAATAGCGGACACTGATATATAGCCTTCCCCGAACTGTGGGAAAGAAAAAGAAACACATCGAACACGACACATACTCTACCAGAACGTGAACACGTGGAACAGGACACCGTAAACCACTAGTTATTCAGAGCAGGCTAAAGAGGGAGGGGGCGGGGGGGGGGGGGGGGGGTAACCAGCGCAGGAAACTTGGGGTGGTGGATGGGGACAGTGGGAGAGAGCGGGTGGGGGCTATCTAACACCGCACTCAACCTATCCAAACATGACGTTCATTCAAACATACACCGACAGCCGCCAGCCTTTTCAAGCTGGGCTCGAATGGGATTCGAACTCGCGACGAGCCACTTCCAACTCATTGCGCTCACCACTGAGCCAAACAACCAGCTAGCCACCCTGCCCGCTCACACCATCTCTATAAAACGCTGCTGACTCTTTTGTGGAGCAACCTCTCTCTCTCTCTCTCTCTCTCTCTCTCTCTCTCTCTCTTTTTTTTTTTTTATCTTCCCCCTCTCGTCTTTTACATCTCCTGCGAATGTCCCATATGCCTTTTGTCGCAGGCCGGAGGACGTTGAGCAATGAAAAAAAAAAAAAAAAAGAGCGCGTGGCAGGCCACTACTGTGCAGGCTGCACACCAAAAATGAATGCGCCTAGGCTTTGCTTCAGGAGTCGAGTATATAGTTTATAGACAGGCACAATTAGATAGTTCAGAGAATTTTTTTTACTGTGTCTGAAAGCTGACTGACCTGCTTTTATTTCACATGCCCATCACGGTGCATGCCAGGTGGGTGGTTCCAAGCACACAGATTAAAATGAAAGGAACTCAACCGCTTCTCTCCCTTCCTGTCAACCTCTCTCCAGCTATAGACAATACTTACTGTTTGATGTCAAGAGTGGTGTTTTCTTATTTTTGTTGTTATTTGTTTAACTCTCTTCTTTTTTAAATCTGGGTGGGTGTGTGTGTGTGTGTGTGGGGGGGGGGGGGGGGGGTCTATTTTTTACTTAGCATCAAATATCCCTGCGGTTTCATGGGAATTTCCTTTTGTTATTCGCTGTAATGAATGACTGCTATATCAAATAGATTTTGACAATGTTGTGTACGGAATTACTCAAGAATGATAGTACAGCCTATACTAATTGGTGCACGTGAATACATTGAATGTCGTATTATATTGTTTATGTAAAAGGGTTTCAAAAAGGAAAAGAGAGAACCTTCGTTGCAAGGGGGAAAAAATGACAGGAATTCGACTATTTCGGGGAGGAGCCAGCTGGCTCTAAAATACAGGATCACGGGTGAGCGAGAAGGCCTGAAATGCGACGTCAGCCGTGGGAAAAG
>JADBJO010000040.1:262500-312500 GCA_016801955.1 Conus betulinus | reverse complement strand
ATTCTGCAGTAGGCTACACCCTTCTTTCAGAGATAATGGGATTTTCAAAATTGTATGCTTCATTTATATAATCTGCAGAGGTTTTAGCTAGTTTATCTACGGATTCATTGAAATGTATTCCACTGTGTGGAGGCACCCAAAGAAAGGTAAGATTACCACCTCTTAGAATAAGGAAATGCACCAAATGATTAATCTCAAAAATCAAATCATGTCTCACACTAGAATCTGAATTGCTTTAAGGCATTAATTATATCGATGCAAAGAAAAGTGAGAATATAAATTTCACTGGCACTGTTGCGAATGAGCATTTATTTCTCAATTATCCAAATCATCTCAAAGTTTATACCGACGGTTCAGTTCTAGAAAATCACGAAGCGAGT
Source organism: Conus betulinus (assembly GCA_016801955.1). Classification (NCBI taxonomy): domain Eukaryota; kingdom Metazoa; phylum Mollusca; class Gastropoda; order Neogastropoda; family Conidae; genus Conus; species Conus betulinus. Next base: position 312,120 of record JADBJO010000040.1, on the reverse strand, counting down.
GCTGCTTTCAATATCCCCCACTTAAAGGTCAAAAGAGCTTTTATATTGGAAAGCACAGATCTATATTTACAGCTGAATTAACTGCTATTCTTATGGCTTTGCGTTATTTGCCTGATTTTCCGAAAAAACTGTGACTCAGATTCATTTTTGTGTCGATTCAAAATCAGTGTGTGTGTGTGTGTGTGTGTGTGTGTGTGTGTGTGTGTGTGTGTGTGTGTGTGTGTGTGTGTGTGTGTGTGTCTGTGTGTCTGTGTCTGTGTGCCTGTGTGTGTGTGTTGTTGTGTTGTGTGTGCGTGCGTACGTGCGTGCGTGCCTGCCTGCCTGCCTCCCTGCCTGCCTGCGTGCGCGCGAGCGTGTGTGTGTGTGTGTGTGTGTGTGTGTGTGTGTGTGTGTGTGTGTGTGTGTGTGTGTGTGTGTGTGTGTGTGTGTGTGTGTGTTTGTATATGTTTGGCTGTGTCCGGGCGCACACATCTGTGTGTGTGTGTGCGCGCGCGATGTGTGTGCGTACAGGGTGCTCTCTCTCTCTCTCTCTCTCTCTCTCTCTCTCTCTCTCTCTCTCTCTCTCTGTCTCCTATCCCCCCTGCCTTCGATTGTATTAAACATGGTTTATTTGTTTGTTTCGCTTGTGTTTAAAGGCACCAGTTTCGCTTGTTTTTGTTTTCTCCAGAACAGTGCAAGGGGCATAAAACTGCAACGCCCCCCTAATCCAATATGAAGTGTGTGTATGTGTGTGTGTGTGTGTGTGTGTGTGTGTGTGTGTGTGTGTGTGTGTGTGTGTGTGTGTGTGTGTGTGTGTGTGTAAGCGAGTGTGTGTGTGTAAGCGAGTGTGTGTGTGTGTGATTGTGTGCGCAGGCACACGTCTGTGATTGTTTGAGAACGACGAGCTATGTGAGCGATACCCTCCTCTCTCTCTCTCTCTCTCTCTCTCTCTCTCTCTCTCTCTCTCTCTCTCTCTCTCTCTCTCTTCTTCGATGTTTCTCAAAGGCTTATCTGTTTCGCTTCCTGCTTGTTCGTTCGTTTGTTTGTTTCAACGAACAGCACCGGAGTTCATGGAAATTCTACAACGCCCCCTAATCCAATCCGGTGTGTGTATGTGTATATATACTAGTCACATAAAGTTAAGCACAGTTTACATGTACCCGCATAATTTCCAAAATATAAAAGCCACGATTTTGAAATTGGGAACAGATTTAATTCATTATCTTGTTCCAACGTACATTGAATTTCATTGGGATCGAATGAACGGTTCTTGATTTACAGACAATTAACAGAGGATGGGTCGAAATCAAAGTTCGCAAAATCTGTTCAGTTCACAAAATCATTTCAATAGTGGGTGTGGCCACCGCCATTGGCGAGACATTCCACGCAGCGACTCCTCATCGAGTTGACCAGTGTTCTGATGACCCTCTGAGGGATTCTCTGCCATTCCAGTTGCAGCATTTGGAAGAGATCCTGGCGGTCTCTGGGAGGTGGATGGTTCTCCTTCACACGTCTCCCCAACTCATCCCACATATGCTCGATGGGATTGAGGTCGGGACTATACGCCGGGAAGATCATCCTGTTGATGCCGGCCTGCACAATGAAGTTTTCGGCCACCCGGGCCCTATGTGGCCGAGCATTGTCGTCTTGGAAGACTGCCATGGGTCCTATCCGTTGCATGGTCGGAACAACGAAAGGCGCCAGGATTTCATCCCGATAGCGGATGCCTGTGAGGTTTCCATCAATATGGTAGAGTGGTGGTGTCTGTGGTGGAGGCTGAAGGCACCCCATACCATAACAGATCCTGGCGAACAGCTGCATCAATGTAACGTTCACCAACACGCCTCCAAACTCTAGTTCGGCCGTCATTGTGTTCAAGACTAAACTGCGACTCATCTGAAAAGAGGACCTGGGACCACTGTTGTTGGTTCCATCTCACATGACGATGGCAGAAAGCTCGGCGAGCCAGCCTATGGGCTGCTAGCAGTCGTGGTCGAACAGCTGGGCGACGTGATCTGAGGCCGAAGTGGTGAAGACGGTTTCGTATGGCTTGACGGCTGAGGATGGTGTTATTTGCCATACGAAGCTGCCTTTGATGCTGGTGGAAGTGGTATCCCGCTGCAATAGGGCCTGCCTCTCGATGAAACGATCTTCTCTGGGAGTAGTCTACCTAGGCCGACCTGACCGTGGCCTCTCTTCAACGCTGTTGGTCGCCCTAAAACGCGCTGATTCAGTCTAACAATAACTGAATGATGCACACCAAGTCGTCGCGCCACTTCAGCCTTTGCAATGCCATCTTGTATCCACGCAATCGCCCTGGTTTTGTCAAAGGTGCTAAGTTTTCTTCGTGGTGGCATGGTGAGAAAAGGCTGACAGTAACCAACCCCGCGCTTAAACAGCCAAAAGAAGGGGCATAAAACTCACTTGAGAGACTGCTCTTGCACGGGAAAAAAAGAATTTTTCATTTACACATCTTGTGTCGCCAGCAAGCTTGATGCAAAACAGGCACAGTTAACGCAACTTTGCACTTTTTATCCCGCGCGGTAACGAGGTCACCAAGACCCCCGTGCGCACTACCAGTTGACACAGGCTGGATTACACACTGCTGTGTGAGATTCCATCACTGGTTGCCGCATAACAAAAAAAAACAATGTTTTTTGAAGGGATGAATCAACCCCCTGTGTGCAAAGGCCTGTGCTTAACTTTATGTGACTAGTATATAATACAGACAGATAGATAGATGTGTGTGTGTGTGTGTGTGTGTGTGTGTGTGTGTGTGTGTAAAGTGTGCGCGCGTATGTGTGTGCGCGCAGGCGCGCGTGTGCGGTAAGAAAGAGAGAGAGAGACAGTGTGTGTGTGTGTGTGTGTGTGTGTGTGTGTGTGTGTGTGTGTGTGTGTTGTGTGTGTGTGTGTGTGTGCGATGAGAGAGCCACAGAGAGAGAGAGAGAGAGGGAGAGAGAGAGAGCATCTGAATGTGTGTGCGTGTGTGTGTGTGTGTGTGTGTGTGTGTGTGTGTGTGTGTGTGTGTGTGTGTGTGTGTGCGTGCGTGCGTGCGTGTGAAGGCGTGCGTGTGTGAGTAGACAGTGAATGAGCACGTGCGCGCGCGCGCATGTGTGTGTGTGTGTGTGTGTGTGTGTGTGTGTGTGTGCGTGCGTGTGTGTGTGTGTGTGTGTGTGTGTGTGTGTGTGTGTGTGTGTGCGTGTGTGTGTATGCGCGCGTGCGTGTGAAGGCGTGCGTGTGTGAGTAGACAGTGAACGAGCACGCGCGCACGCGCGCGCGCGCGCATGTGTGTGTGTGTGTGTGTGTGTGTGTGTGTGTGCGTGTGTGTGTGTGTGTGTTGTGTGTGTGTGTGTGTGTGTGTGCCTGCTCGTGCGTGAAAAAGAGAGAGCGTGCACGCGCGCGCGCGCGCGCGCGCGCGTGTGTGTGTGTGTGTTCGAGAGAGCGCGCGTGCCGCGTGCATGCGTGTGCAGACTCGCGCGCGTGTCCATACATATACAACTGTGTAAACGTGTGCGCGCGCGGCGTGCATACACACACAGATCATTACCGTTCGCTGCGATTGTTGTGCAACAAACGGGTGACAAACGTGCCACCAAAGGCAGTCTTGTCGAAAAGGTCAACTCTACGAACCTGAAAACACGGAACCCAACCTACCGGCTATGCCTTCAACTGTGACTATCAGGTGGGAGAAGAAAAAAAAAAAAAAAAGGAAAGAAAAAAAAAACGGTCTGGGAAATGGGAAAAGAAAATCCCTCCCTCCCCCCTCCTCCCCCCTAAGTCCTATATTGATCTTTCAGTGTTGACAGAACGCCGTCTGCTGTACATGAAAGTTTCATTCGCCGTGAAAGCAAGTCCACACACGGCAGCGTGAAATGTGCCTGACTGCCTCTATATCGACTTGCGTGGTCACTCGCTACCGTATTATAAAACAGGCACACGACAGTCTCACGCTTTGTATCTTGTTTCAGCCTTCGGCGGCTGTGAGTCAAATAAATTCCTACTCAAACGCACTGTTTTATCTTGCAAAAAAACCTGCAGCAAGCGTCGGATAAATACCAATCCTGAAATGCACTCACCTGGCAGAGAAATCAACTTTCTTTTCACACGCATTGCTCGTGTCACAGCCTCGCTTTCCTCCATATCCAAGGTAAACTGACTGTCGATCCTCCGGACACTGTTGACACTTTTCTGCACCCACGTGATTGTGACGTCATGCTCACGTGATAAGAGTGACTCAAAATGGTGAGAGCTGCAGAATTAGGAATAGACATTACCGGTACTTATTAGTCTCCATCATAACATTTTAGTATTACCTCTCGGTTGGTTTCTAATGCATGCATTTTACTCTTTCATTCGATTTTTCATTTGTTTATTGTTGTTTTCTTCAGGATGAGCGCCCTTTCCATCGTACAGTCGCCCAGATTTAACAGTCTGGAAACGCCGGTTCCAGACGCAGACCGAAGAGTGCTGGGAATCTTGCCAGCATCCAACGAGTTCAGCTACCTGTCGGACGTAAAAAAAATCGTTAGCAAGGCGCAGGAATTGAATAATGACATCTCAACAAAGCAATGGAAATTTGGACAACAACATTCCAGTAACAGGCGATCGTGGAGTTGGTAAGAAGACTAAGATTTTCGCGTGTGTTCAGACAGTAATTGGCTGTTTTTGTTGTTGTTGTTGTTGTTGTTGTTTTGTTTTTTGTTTTGTGTTGTTTTTTTTTTAATGTAAATCTGGTACGTGTAGTTTCTGATTCGGTTGTAGGAATGTAAGTGAGTAATTCAAGTCTTACGACATTTAAAGAAACTGGCACATTAAGACAAAGACGTTTGCCATGAAACAAGTGATGATAACAATGTTTCAACTTCGCTTAAAAATAAACAATCTACATTATTGTGTGTGTGTGTGTGTGTGTGCGTGTGTGTGTAACGGCATTTAAAAGAAATGGGTACATTAAGACAGAGGCATCAACCATGTAACAAGTGATGATCAAGATGTTTCAGTTTCATTTAAAATCAACAGTCTACAGAGTGTGTGTGCACGTGTGTGTGTGTGTGTGTGTGTTTGTGTGTGTGTGTGTTTTCACACACTAACAAAATTGTCCTTTGCATCCTACCCAGGAGCCATGAGATAATATTTATGTCAAACGTTAATTTAATATTACTTTCTATGGACATGTAAAATAAATTGCCATGACAGACTCCCAAAAGATAGGATTGAGTATAGAACAATTTGTCCAGATGAGCCTCATGCAAATAGAAGTTCATTTCAGGGTGGTGGGGTGACTGCAGGGAGAAATTGAAACATAAGTGCAAAAAAATAGAACAACTGCACTGCCAAACAAAGGAAGGAGCAAATTCACAAAGCAGACACAACGCATTTTGACTGATTGATATTCTTCAGGCAGGACAGATTTAACGCTCACACACACACACACACACACACACACACACACACACACACACACACACACACACACACATACCCATACACAGACACTTTATATTTATTGAAGCAACCAGGAGAATGAGATATGTAGGAAATGATCAACACCTTATCTGGAGTACATTGTCTCACACATTGCTTTTGTCTACTTTAGTGGCAGTAGTTGCAGTATTTAGAGTGTTTCATATGATAAGTTTTCTCATATGTATGGTTGGAGATCATTGATGCTTAATATGACCCAACAAGAGTCAGTTTCATGTTGCTTACAGCCCTCAGGGATGTTGCCTTGCTGAAGTTGGCTCTCAGAATTGATTCTTACAGTTACACACACACGCACACATACACACACACACATGCACACATGCACACACACACACACACACACACACACACACACACACACCTCATTAAAAGTTTATTTTGTAAACTTGTTAAAACATTTTTTTTTAAACATGCCAGAATTTCATTCAATCTTCCATAAAATCTTAATATTGGATGAAAAATGTTCATCTCATTCCAAAATTAAAAAATCACACAATGGATAGGACATCTCTGAATAAGGTTCTTATGGAATTAGCTGAAAGTGTTTATGTTGGACTTCATGAAAGTCCAAACACTCTGTCAGAACATGTTTTATAATGGATGTACATTTGCAATTCACACAGAATGCACTACACAGATTCTTTACCTTTTAAAAGGTACGAGTGGATGTGAAAGAGTGGCCTGCACGAAAACAGCACAAAACTTGTTTCTTCTCTACAGCTGCCAGTGATACATAGAAAAACCTTTCAAGGTTTGATCAGATCTGGAAGAGCTTATCTATCTGAGAGTTCCCATTCCTCAAGCAAGAGGTCTTTGACATAAGCCTGGGCTTTAAGTTTCAGAGATCTGTGCGAAGGATAGGAAATCTGCTGAACCTTTTATGTGTGGCATTCTTGGCAGGTCAATCAACCGCATCGTTGCCTTGAATGGTGACATGACCGGGAACCCAAGCAAAGTCTGTGAAACTAACATCTACAATGAAAAATCTCTAAATATATAAGCTGGTTAAAATGTCTGAATGTTTGTTCTCATTTGTTTCTGCCAGTGATTTAAGTAAAGATATTGATTTAATTGTTATCAGAATTACAACTGTAAGAATATGTTGCTTTGGATTTTTTTTTTTTTTTTTTTTTTTTTTTTTTATGCTGTATCTAACCTTATAGTTCTCAACCCCCACTTTCCTGTACCATACCCTTCCTGTCAAATTATCTTTCTCTTATTTATCGTGTTTCTGTAGACTACCGGAAGGGAAAGTAGGAGGGAGGGGGATTTGCTCACACATATTTATGTATCAGTTTTGTTTTTTGTTGGGTTTTTTTTCTATTTTGGGGGAAGGTGATGTATGTGTTAATATTGAACAAGAGGGTAAAGTTATATTTCAAGATTTTTTGTCACTGGTTGATGTATTTGCTTCTGTTTCACTTTGTTTTTAAAAAAGTTAATTTTTGTTTTCCACAGGAGGCCAATCATCAGTGGAACAGGAGAACATGAATATAACATGCAGTGCAGAAACACTGAGTAAGTAAAGGAATCCATGCTTTTCATGTTTTGTTTGACATTCATCTGTCTGTTTATTCTCTCTCTCTCTCTCTCTCTCTCTCTCTCTCTCTCTCTCTTGGTTAGGTTTGCATGCTTTTTTGACTATTTCTCTATCTGTCTATCTCTCTCTTTTTGTCTCTGTCGCCCTCTATCCCTCTTTCTCTCTCCCATTCCCTTTCTCTCTGCTCTCTCTCTCTCTCTCTGAGTCTCTCTCTCTCTCTCTCTCTCTCTCTCTCTCTCTCTCTCTCTCTCTCTTTTCGTCTGCCTCTCTGTCTGTCTCCCTCTCTTTCTCTGTCTATCCCTGTCCTCTCTGTTTCTCTCTTCACATTCTTGGTGATGTTTGCATACTATTTTGACTATTTTTATTTATGAAAAAATGACACAGCGATAATAGTAACAAAAGTGGAATTATGGAGTGACTGATAACTTGTGTGTCCCACAGTCTGAGCACAAAGTGGAATCATGGGTGACTTTTTACTGGTGTGTCCACTCAGAACTTTTAAAATGTGCACAAAGTAGAATCATGGAGTGACTTGTAACCGGTGTCTCCACATAGCACTTTTAAAGTGTGCATGAAGTGGAATCATTGGGTGACTTATGACCGGTTTGTCACATAGGACTTTTGAAATGGGCACAAAGTGGAATCATTGGGTGACTTATGACCGATGTGTCCACTTAGAACTTTTGTTAAAATGTGTACACAGTGGAACCACAGGATGACTTAAAACTGGTGTGTCCCAGGCCTAGATGGGGACAGCCCCATGGAGGAGGATGAGGAGAAGCAAAGACTGATCTCCCAGGTGCTGGAGCTTCAAAACACACTAGATGGTGAGCTGACGTGAAACGGAAATGATTATAATTAGAATGATTCAGGAGTATGAACATCCAGAGATTTCTTTTTGTGTCCGTTTTGTGAAAGGCAGTATCCATCTGTTTTCTTTAGCCTTTTAATTGCTACTGGGTAACATGTGTGTGTGTGTGTATGTGTGTTTTGACATAACATGTACCAGAGTTCCTTGGGTTTTTTTTATATAAGAGCACCAGAGGAACTCATAAAACTGGGATAATGATTGTAAGAAACCACAATGAGAAAAAAACCCTGCAAGTCTGAATCACACACATTTTCCTTTAAAGTGACTAGTGGTTGTAGTTTGGTGTGCATGTATTTGTGTGTGTGTGTGTGTGTGTGTGTGTGTGTGTGTGTGTGTGTGTGTGTGTGTGTGCTGTTGATGTTTATGGTCGACCATTAAGGTCACTACCTATACAGAGAGGATCCAGAAATTGATGCCAACTTGCCACCTCTGAGTGACGTACGTCATTGGCTCCTGAGATGCAATTGATTGTGAACACATCTGTATAATCTGCATCAATGTCTGAGTCATCACTATGAATTTAGAGGTGCCTTAGCAGGCTGAATCATCCCCATTCCCACATTGATCCTGTACATTGTGCAGAGGTTGGAAACCATGTTACTCTTTCAGTCAATCTGTTCACAGGACAACTCAAGGCTAGTCTGACTGATTTTTAGCAAGTTTTGGAGAATGGCTTGAACTTTTGCTGATCAATGGATCTGCAAGTGATTCTTTTTCAGGGCTTTTAGGGGCAAAGTTTACAGACTGTCTGTGGAAAGTTGTTCGCAAGAGTAACAGATGTAATGCTACTGACTGATTTGAAATTGAATGTAATGCATGGATATGTTCCTTTTTCAGGCACTGTTTCCTTTGAATCCGTATGATTTGTTAAGGCAAGATGCACCAGCAGTTTTCCAGTTTCTTTCCAGGTCTCGGCTAAATGTCCGCTGTTCACAAACATGCACAAGATAAAACTTTATTTCTCTGTTTCTGTTGTACAATGCAGTCTTTTCAGAGGAAAGTGGGACTCCAGGAATTTGTCCATAAAACCCATGCTGTTAGGATGTAAAACTCAACATCACAGCTTCAAGCACATGTGGGAGAGGGGATGGATGAGATGAATGAAGAGGGATGGGGGGGGGGGGGGGGGGGGGGAGTGGACCTGGTCAGGATAGAATTATGGGGAAGGAGATGGAGATCAGAGAGAGAAGAGGTGACTGGTGAAGGGGTCAGATTCAGGCTTTGAAGCCGTCCTCTGAGAGGATGATGTCAGATAGTGTATGAGAAAAAAGTGGTACTTCAGCTAGTATATAGATCGTGGCAGGTGAATTGAAGACTGACTAACGCTTCATACAGTTGGACGTAATATAGTGATAGGCTCTCCTGAGAGAGTGAGCAACAGTGTCTCACACCAAGAAATTTGTTGTGATGATGAAGGTTAAAGTCTCATAGCATAATAATGGCTGTAGGGAAAGTGAACTGTTAGAGGTTCACTGTATCCAGGGTGCAACATTACGAAATTCAGAGATCATTCCTCTCATGCCACCTTAACCTTTCCCAGGATGAATCATTTATTGCTGGGTGCCCTTAACCATTTGACTACAAGCCATTATTGATGATAAGATTGTACCCATACAAAAAGTGTGCTTTTCAGATCTGTCATGCCGTGTGGACTCGGTGAAGTGGAGAACCTCAAGCTGAAGTCGGAAAACCAGGTGCTGGGTCAGTACATTGAAAACCTGATGGCCGCTAGCAGTGTCTTTCAGTCTGCCACACCCAAGGACAAGAAAAAAAATGAAGATGCTCCTCCACTGACCAGGTACAGATGATCGCACTTGCATGTTTCCTGCATTAAACGTTTCATTAAACATTTTACAGCAGAGGCCATGAACATCCTGTTCAGACTTGTTCCACCCAGTGTGATTTTGTAGTTCCTGAAAGAGATGTGTTCTTTTTTTATCTAGGATTTAAGGAAGAAAGGTTTTAAAGCATTTTTTTTTTTTTGCATGTTTTAGAATATCTGACTTATTGTTTGTTTGATTTATTGACAGCTATGGTGACCAGTCTGATAACATGCCCCCCTCCCCTCTTCCCTCATGGTTAGGGTGGTCTGGAAACATGAATGGGTTTAAAGTTTTAATATAACATTATATCCTGTGGAGATGAAGAGTCCAGGTGTCTTAATGCAGACTGCCTTGTTTACATGCTTTGAGGTGAATTTTATTCAAATGCAGTTTTGTTTGTTGTTATCAAAACATACCGTTCCTGTTCTTTGCAGTGTAAGACAACCTCCTGGAAGAGGATCCCTGTGCTGGCTGTACTCTTGAACAGGATCCTTGTGTTGAAAATCTTTGGTGTGGACCATCACGAGAATGACTGAAAAGTGCAATAACTGTATTTTGGTTCAAGTGCCAGGTCATTGTCAGCAGTTTCTGTTTCAGCACCGCCATGTTCTAGTCAGTTTCTGCTGTTGTGCGGCATGTGTGTGGTGAACAGCAGATAGAAAGCAATGTCTGTTAAGAAACGGCTGCCACTGCAGTGAAGTTGGGGGAGGGGGTGCTGTTTGAAGTTGTGCTGTTGGACATGCTGTGTGAAGCATATTGACTGTCGCATAATGAAATGGCTGAGTGAACGTAAGTGAGATTACCACTTATACTGCAGAGGAGTGTTGTTGGGAAAGCTGGAACAAATGTGATAAATTTTTTTCCCCCCATCATTGTGATGTAAATATGATGTCGCCATATAAAGCTTTGCTGAAACTAAGTTCTCGCTTTGCGCAAGTTTTTTCATCACCATTTGTACACTGGTTGTCAACTGCTATGTTTTGAGGAGAAGTGATATGCCTAAAGCAGGTGGTCATTAACTTATTTTTGACGTGTGATGATGTAATGGCTAAGCAGTTGTTCACATCAGCTGTTCAGTATTTGGAGCCGGCAGTCAGAAAAAAGAGAATAACATTTTCCTTCTATCATTTAATGGATACAATCACACTGCATAGTTCTAGGTCATATCTAGTGAAAAGTTTGTTTTTTTTTGTAAAAAAGTTAAGCATCAAGGACATGAGAACAAGGAATGTCCGGCGATTTATGCAGAGCAGGTTAGATTTTTTTTTCCACATCACGACAGTGTTTAAATATTGCTTTAAAAAGTGTTTTATAGTATGCTGAGGGCAAAGTTCATGTTATTTCTTTTTGTTGATATGTAACAATATTTGTGTTCATTTGTATTAAAAGGTGTAAAAATGAAAACAAAAGCATAGCATGTTGGCAAGGGGAGAGAATTTGTTACTTGGTGTATGTTAGGAAAGGATAAACTTGAAGAAAGGGGTCATTGGTTAGGAATGCTTCAGTGTGTTTGGAACAGTCAGGAACAATATGGATGCCTTCCATCAAAGAGTGGTTAGGGTGGTATGCAGTCTTTCAGGAGGATGGGTACACAGTAGATTTGCTGTTGGATTTAATGTCCTTCCTGACCATGAAAATGAGATGGTTGTGGCCTGTTCTTGTTATAACTAAAAAAAAACCCACTTCACTTACTTATTTGTCACCTTCGTCATTACGGTACAGGTACTATTCTTCTGTTTTATCTTTCCATGTTTTCTTCCATCTAAGTTTGTAGAAGCCAAGAGTGTGCCATGTCATGGATCATTTCTTCAGTTTTTACAACACACCTGAGAGTAAAGTTCCATAAGCAAATGTGATGAAGTTCTTCCACAGTTTCTCAGTAGTCGTTTTCCCCTAACAGCACACTTTTCATGTCCGCCCAGGTGGAGGTCAACATATGGTACAGTCAGTGTTAATCCTGGCTCTGAGAGGTCAGCTATGATCTCTGTGTTTTCCTCTTCCATGTGCTGTGTCTAGGGCTAGTCAAACCTGACTGTGCCCATATTGCTGCGGGCTGGATTTTCTTGTTGGCAATTACTCCCCACATGCGGCAGGTAATTTCTTGTTTATATGGCTACCAGAAGCAGATTAGAACCTCAAGTCTGGTTTGTAACTTGCCAGTGTTTTCTGTTATGAATTAAGTTTATACAAAGCTTTATATTTTTGCACAGTATGACAAAATGGGCTGTTTGTGTGTGTCAAGAAATGGCTTTGTGGAGGTGTTACCAAGCTTGCTCATTTTACCCTCTGTTAGCAGCTGGCAGGTCATGGGTGCAGTTCAAATCAAAACCATTCATTCGTGGATTTTGCGGCCCCAAATAACCCAGTGTTAAATTTGCTGTGGGATGAAAAAGAGGAGGAAGAAGTTGAGGAGGCAGCGGTGGCAGAAGAGGAGGTGAGGGAGACCACAACAGAGGAAGTGGAGGTGGATGACATGAGTTAGAGGGGGATTAGGTAGGTAGGGGAGGAGGAGGGAAGAGACTGCTGCCACTGTGTTGGTGGTTCGTGGCTTCTTGCCATCGCTGAACATGTGGACCAGGGTCATTGCCCAAATCAGCCATTAGAGGTCCTTGTCTAATGGGACTCCTCTGATCCATGCTCATGGCAGAATGCAAGACTTGGGGTGTTTCTTGCCCACCTGTTTGGTCTGACATTTTTAAACTGAATCTGCTGTTGCCCTGTTGGTGGTTCCTGTCCTCTTGCCATTTGCTGAACGTGTGGACTAGGACCATTGCCCAAACCAGCTACAGGACTTCCCTGATGATGGGATTCTTTCTGAACAACATCAGTCATCATGTAAAAACATTGACCATGTCTTAAGACAAGGTTTGGGATGTTTCTTGCTCGTGTGTTTCTTTCTGACATTTTACATCTGCTTTGCTGTGATGGTGGTTCATATTCTCTTGTCGTCGTTTGCTGAACATCTGGACCTGGATGATTCCCCAGTTCAGCCATGGGATACACTCTAATGGACCATCTCTGAACCATGTTCATGGCAGAATATAAGACTTGGGATGTTTCTTGCTCATCTGTTTCTTCTGACCTTTTAAATCAGTTCTTGCCGTTCTGGTGGTTCATATCCTCTTGTCATTTACTGGACGTCACAACCAGGATCATTGCCCCAAATCAGCTATGGGACTTCCCCTAATGGGACTCTTCTGAACAACATCAATCATCATATAAAAGCATTGACCATGTCTTAAGATGAGACTTGGGATGCTTTTTGCTTTTGTATTTCTTCTGATCTTTTACGTCTGCTTTGCTGTGCTGGTGACTCATGCCCTCATGTTATTTGTTGAATATCTGGACCAGGATCATTGCCCGGATCAGCCATAAGACGTTGTCAAGAGGGAATTTTTCAGTGAGCTAAAAAGAGCTAAAATTAAATAAAGGACAGAAGTTCACTCACTCCATTCAGGATCCATTCACCTGTAATCACAAGCAGACAAACATATATATACACTCACGCGTTCTTGTCTCAATTGCCAACTCCGAATAAGGTTCCCTCCAATAAGAGGTTTCAACTTATTATTCAGTTTAAAGTTTCACAAAGTTAGCAACAGCAATTATTCTCCATTTCTCATTAAAATGTAACACTCACCACAGCCATCAAAATCATCAAAATTCCATGCCACAAAGCCATCAAAACTTCCTTGAACATAGTCCCAGGCCGTCCCAACCAACTGGCACAAACCAAGGTTCCCCCACCTTCACAGATCCCCAAGGCCACTTCAGTCACATAGGCTCACTGATCATCTTAACCTGCTTAAGTCAGATCAGTGCTAAAATGCCTTTAGAACGCCATCTGAGTCTGCCCCACACACACTGTCAGTTTCAAAATAATACACTCACCTCCAAAACCAAGGCAGCCCAGCTCCTGCGACTGCAGAACTCGTAAGAATCACATGCACGACAATTCACATAGCTGACATTGGCACTTCACATTCAATTAACTTTTAAATTTCTGCACTGCAACACCAAAAAGCACACTTCATAATAGACTTAACATCACCTGCACAGACTGACAACAGACATATCAATATGAGATTGAAGATGGGGTATGATCTTGACATGACCAACTCTGTTCAGGTTGTCCAAACACCACTCAGCAGCAGTTTAAACATCTCTTGAAAAGCAGCCGTGACGTCCAGAACTCGAATGACGTCAGAAGCAGCCTCAAAAATTGCGTCAGTCTTTCACTCGAACAAGAACACCACTCTGATACTCCAAAAGTCATGTTTTCATGATTCTGTCGTGAAAATCAAGTTGATGAATCCAGATCTGGCCAATCAACAGCTGCTCTGGAAGAAACCATGTTGGACAGTGTGGCAGTGCTGTTCACTCATAAACTAATAATGATGAGAAAAAAACTGATGAGATAGATTCATACCCATTCAGATTCAAGTGTCATGCAATATCATGTCAATGGAGTAAGGTCAAATGGCCTCTCTAAGCTTCATCATAGTTCAAAGGCAGCGCACTATCTCTATACGCTGGCTGCAAAACGGGCTGTCCTTTGGGAGCATTTGAAACCTGAACTTCTCAAAAAATTTCAGTGCACACAAGAAGGGTTCAGAACCAAATTTCGATCAGTCTGTCAGGATACTGATAAGTCTTTTTCAGCCTTCTTAGTTCGTTCAGGTCATTACCTAGATAGATGGGTAGAGCTCTCAAACATCACTCAAGAGTTTTGACGATTTACATGATCTTCTCAGGAGTAAATTCTGTAAAGCGTCTCATAGGAACTTGCCACGTTTTTGCAAGAAAGGGGCGTTAAAAATGCTGAAGAAATGTGCAGGCTTGCAGTTCAATACAAGAGCGCTCATCCAAATAAGTCGTTTGCGTTTGCGCAAAAATCAAATGCACAAATTTTTTTATTCCAATGTCAGTTACACACACCACAGGCATACAGTTTCCAGAGTTTTGATGGTCAACAAGACTGGAAATTTTGTGCGAGGAAATCGTAAAACAAGGAATGACTTTCGTTTTGGACACAGAAATTTTTTCAACCGTGGTCAGTCTTACAGTCATGGTCTGGGTTATGGACGTGGTACGTACTATCAGAATAACCCTTCAGGAACACAAAACATTTCAAATCTTCCTGAGAGGAGACTTAGGATGCTTCTTGCTTGCCTGTTTGTTCCTGCATTTTACATCATCTGAAAGGGAAATGTTGTTTAATCAATCATGGACACCCACATGGATTTTTTTCATGGATCTTCATTCTTCAGCCATAAACTGCAGTTGACACCCTGTCCCTCACAGCTGATGTTCGATCCAAACAGCCACCTAGTTTCTATTGATTTCCAACCATTTATCTCTCAAATGAAATCTTTCAAGGACACCCATCCTGGTCAACTATTATTAAGTGCCAGCTTGCAGATTAGAGCCTTGCTTCTTCCGAGTGAAAGGAGCATTACTTTGCTGAAAAAGGTAATCTGCTATTTTGCAGTGCATACGCTAATGGACAGTAGCAACATTTTAAGGTAAGCACATTCACAGATAGCCCTCTTTAAAGATCTGGACATTTTGAAATAAAATGAAACAAAATCTTTTATATCATGCATAGATTTTATGCTTTGGTCATTTTGTGTGTGTGGATTATTAGAATTAATGGCCAAAATGTTCAGCCATGAGATGACAGTAAGCTTGATTTTAGTTCATTACCATTGACTTATTAAGCTGATTTGTTAAGTACGTCACTGTTGTTCACAAACTGTTCGAAAATTGGTAGTACACAGGTGGATGGGTGACGTTTTAAATACCTAAGCTTCTGTGAAGGGGAAACTACTTGGGGTATTCATCTTACTATAGAGTTCTTTCCCTTCGACTGGAAATATGTAGTTTCCCCAGGTTGCTCAGTTTTGAGATGAACTCATGCTTTTCACAAACAAAATAGCCGAGTGAAAGCAATAAAGAGTTTTCCCTACACTTTGAAGTTTGTTTATGTAAATAAGCACTTACACATTCACACATGCACCCAACCATACTGGGGGTCAGTCCAGACACTGGCTAAGGTTGTGTCAGGATTTCCACGCCCTTCAATGGCACCAACCACCTGTCGAGTCTCACCCTGTCAGTGTCAGTCCCTGGGCTTAGCAATTGTACTAGTGCTACTGTCAAAGCCATCCTTACCGTCATAGCTGTCTATGGCTGTTCTGTACTATTGCTACTGTCAAAGCCATCCTTACGGTCATAGCTGTCTATGGCTGTTCTGTCGCTAGGGCAAAACTGTCCTATTACTGGTCTGTCACTAATGTCACTGTCAGCATCATATAGCTCCTGAACTATTAAGTTAGCTGGTCCGCCCTCTTCGAGCCCAAGCATTGTACTGCCAGACTTTGTCTGCTTGTTTACCTGATCGTAGGTTAACAATTCTTAAGCGAGACGCGCTTCCGCTTAGTTTGCCTGTGTGTATAGGATCTATGCGTCACTACCAACATTCTCATTGTATGACATACTTCCAACAAGAGAAGGATCTAATATTGAATGTGTTCATGTGATTAAGAGAGCCATACTTTTATTGATTCTGCACACTGTGTTTGCTGAGGGTCAGTAAGCTCTTTATACCTCCACAATTTTTCCAATTTTTTAGAATGTTAAGACACAATTGCAGAGATTAACAGGTAGCACTCAAGAAAAATCTGTTTTGCAATTCTAAAAGCAAACGCTTACCATAGATTAGGTGCTGTTTGTGTGCTTTGCCATTTTGGGCAGGATCTTTTTTTCATATGGCCGGAATTGTACATTATGATGCACCCAGTCTTATCCAGTACTACCAGGTTTTACTGTGTTTGTGTTGGGAAGGTAGGGGGTTAAGGTGTCACTGCTAGTTTGTCTTTTTGTTCTCTTTGAAAGAGAAATTATCATTCTTTGTCTCACCACTGCTTGGATGTAAAGTGTAAACCTCAAACTTATGGTTTGTTTGATGACATGTTTTCAGTTCAGTGGCTGTCACATTATGTCATTTGTCTGTCCCAGAATCCTGCTGTTTTCATACACTTTTACCATCAAACATACCTTTCTACTTTTAACCCACATCTGTCGCGGGTCTGCTGGCAGTTTTCTGTTTCTGTTCGTTATGAAAGCATATTACATTATTACATCTTTTAGACACACAATAACAATCTCCTGTGATGCACACAGTGAATATCACACTTACTCAGTTCAACAGACAATGATTTGCTCACAATTTATTTCTGGGCCCACACCCCATACTCTCCAATTGTCCTTTTATTTCTCTTGCAAAGGTGGCAGGTCTTTAAGAACAAACAAGACAGCACTTTCAACCTGGAACTGCACCGGTTTTTTTATCCTTTTTTTCTTTCTTTTTTTTTTTTTTTAATTGTATTATTGAATGATATGACATTGAATGTAATGTTTGTGCGACATGTTAATGGATTTATTTGCTCATGCCAATAAATTTTATTCAAGTTTTTCTGACCAATCACTCATTCTTCTGATTTTTTAAAAACTAAATGGCAGTCACTTGCTGTAAGCTGGGCTTAAAATACAGAACAGGAATCAAGATTAAATTCAGTCACACAATACACACACACAAAGGGATTTGTAC
The DNA here is from genome assembly GCA_016801955.1 of Conus betulinus. Classification (NCBI taxonomy): domain Eukaryota; kingdom Metazoa; phylum Mollusca; class Gastropoda; order Neogastropoda; family Conidae; genus Conus; species Conus betulinus. Next base: position 294,811 of record JADBJO010000040.1, on the reverse strand, counting down.
ACATGAGTACTGTTTTTTGTGAGTGTGGCTTTATGTTTGTCTGTGTGTCCCCTCTTTAAAACACTCCATTCATTGGTGTTTAGTTGGTTTGATCCTTGATGATATCCTGTTATTCCTCAGTTTTTTGCCTGTATGCACCTGGTTTTCCTTCACCCTGTCTTAATTGTGAAGTTTTGTTTAGAAGCAAAAAACTTTTTTTAAAACAAGCCAAAAAATTTGTTATTCATATGTTCGTATCAAGTAATACATTGTTAAATGGAAAGAATCAAAAAAAAAAAAAAATGCTCAAAAATTACTGTAGTGTCGTATCAACTCATCTCTGAAGCTAGGCATATCCATCATCAAGTAAACCATGCTGTCCAGGTGAAAAAGTTAGAATGCTGTCCAGGTGAAAAGTTAGATTGATATTTCTGAAATCTTGGCACGGATGTGAACTCTTAACTGACTGAAGCACATGAATGTCTGTCATTATAATATCTTGGTGAAATCTTTTACCTCCTCCAATTCATGTGGTCATCCACATCCTTTAGTTTGTTGGTTCACCTGACTGTCACCCAACTGGGTTGAAAGATGGAACGTGGCCTGTTAAGGTCAAATTCATAGAATTTTTTAAGCTGCATGGATCCGGATGGCAAATGGCCAACCTAGAATTCATTCAGCAATATCATGATCTGTGAAGGTACTGCTTATGCATCAGTAACTTTGTAACAGTACCTTTACAAAGTTACTGGTTCACAAATAATGTATTGATTTGTAAATTAATAACTTTGTAATGGTACTGTTTATGAATCAAAAACTATGTATATAAAGTTGTTAATAATTCACTGTGAAGGTACTGTTTATGAATCCATAACTAAGTAAAATTTCTATGTAAAGTTCGTAAGTACAAACCAATGATTAAGTATCCATGGAATTGCAAATTTTTAGTGATACATAAACATGGACTTTTCATGATTTCCTTTCACTAACAGTGCAAAATGATACATGGGAAGCGACTGATTCAATCCTTACCTACAATTATTTCCCCTCTCAGTAAAAGAATCTCACTGACCTTGGACTAGGCCTGCCCTCTCCGCGTGCCCTTCTAGTTTTTATTTGTAATGTCACTGCAATATACTGTCATAGAGAACGGATGAATGCCTGCTGTTAGCATGCTTCTAGCTTTCCTCGTTAAAACTATACAGATATTTTGTGTCAATTTTACCAAAGGCAAATAGGGCTTTTAAGTCAATTGTTTGCAAGAAAAATCATCATGATCTCATGATAGCTGTTAAGTGTCATTTATTCAACCAGGCGATTTCCTACCACAGTTCACTAGGGGAAAAAAAAAAAAAGAAAGAACTTTGATCCTGGCTATGGTGAATTGGTTAAACTGAATGATGTCTTGGCAAGAAGAACTGGAAGCTAAAAATGAAGGTATTTTTTGTCCCATCCAATTTCTGAAATATCTGAATGGCATGGAGTGTGTGTAACAAAAATAGCAAAAAAGCCACATAAACATTAGATCTGTTCCACGCTAAATTTTATTTAAGAGAAATTTCCACTCGATATATACTGACACAGTCAGAACGTCTCCCCCTCCCTTGCTCGCACAAATAAATGTATAGTGACATGCTCAACAAGACAAATCATCCGCAGTCCTACACACACACTCTCTCTCTCTCTCTCTCTCTCTCTCTTACAGGGGAAAACTCACAACTGTCGTGTTTGTGATGAAGCTAATTTTATTTTCTATCAGAGCGCAAATAAATCTTTTTACCGTGACAAAAGTATTTACATCAAATTCATCTTAAGAAAATATCCAGTACAATATCTTTGCTGCAAATGAAGAAAATTGGACACAAGAGCCCTGTATTCAGGTGCAAAGGGGGGGGAACAAGGAGTGAGAATGGGAGTGGGGGGGGGGGTTATCTCCGTAACTTTCCTCAAAGTCGTTCTTGACATATGCTATTGTGCTACACCACCAATTATATGAAGATGTGTGTCCTTAGGCATGCAGTCATTATTTATATAAGTTATGTAATGTGGCATGTCCTTAAGGCGTGCTGTCATTGTTCCGAGACAGTTGTGTGGAGTGGTATGCCTTTGGCATGCAGTGGTCATATCATAGTAGTTCTGTGGGCTGTTATGTGCTTGAGGCATGAACTTATTGTTGTACTACAACAGTTATCTGTTGGGGTATACCCTTGAGGCATGCAGTCATTATGCTGTAACAGTTTCTGTGGAGTGGTATGTCCTTGAGGCATGCAGTCATTGTTCTGTAACAGTTCTGTGGAGTGGTATTGTCCTTGAGCATGCTGTCATTGTACTGTAACAGTTTTGTGGAGTGGTATGTCCTTGAGGCATGCCGTCATTGTACTGTAACAGTTCTGTGGAGTGGTATGTCCTTGAGGGATGCGGTCATTGTTCTGTAACAGTTCTGTGGAGTGGTATTGTCCTTGAGGCATGCTGTCATTGTACTGTAACAGTTCTGTGGAGTGGTATTCCCTTGAGGCATGCCATCATTGTACTGTAACAGTTCTGTGGAGTGGTATGTCCTTGAGGCATGCCGTCATTGTACTGTAACAGTTCTGTGGAGTGGTATGTCCTAGAGGCATGCCATTATTGTACTGTAACAGTTCTGTGGAGTGGTATGTCCTTGAGGCATGCGGTCATTGTACTGTAACAGTTCTGTGGAGTGGTATTGTCCTTGAGGCATGCTGTCATTGTTCTGTAAGTTCTGTGGAGTGGTATGTTCTTGAGGCATGCTGTCATTGTACTGTAACATTTCTGTGGAGTGGTATGTCCTTGAGGCATGCGCATTGTACTGTAACAGTTCTGTGGAGTGGTATGTCCTTGAGGCATGCTGGCTGTCATTGTACTGTAACAGTTCTGTGGAGTGGTATGTCCTTGAGGCATGCTGTCATTGTACTGTAACAGTTCTATGGAGTGGTATGTCCTTGAGGCATGCTGTCATTGTTCTGTAACAGTTGTGTGGTATTGTCCTTGAGGCATGCGGTCATTGTTCTGTAAGTTCTGTGGAGTTGTATTGTCCTTGAGGCATGCGGTCATTGTTCTGTAACAGTTCTGTGGAGTGGTATGTCCTTGAGGCATGCTGACATCGTACTTTAACAGTTCTGTAAAGTGGTGTGTCCTTGAGGCATACTGTCATTGTGCTATAACAGTTCTGTGGAGTGGTATGTCCTTGAGGCATGCAGTCATTATACTGTAACAGTTGTGTGGAGTGGTATGTCCTTGAGGCATGCAGTCATTATACTGTAACAGTTGTGTGGAGTGGTATGTCCTTGAGGCATGCAGTCATTATACTGTAACAGTTCTGTGGAGTGGTATATCACCGAGGCATGCTGTCACTGTACTGTAACAGTTACGTGAAAGCAGTGTATCCTGACGAGTACTGTCCTTTTACCACAACAATTCTGTGCAGTGGTATATTTTGGGGGCATGCCATCGCTGTTGCACTGTAACAGTTGTTTGGAGCAGTATGTCCTTCAGGCTTTCTGTAATTGTACTGTACCAGTTGCGAGGAGTCAAATGTCCCCGAGGCAAGCTGTAATTGTTATACTGTAGTAGCTGGATGGAAAAAACTATGTCCTGCAATTGCTTGTCCCATTCAGAGTGGTATGCCTCGAAGCGTGTTCTCATTGTACTGTGACATTTCTCTGGTATATACATTCTTGAGGCATGCTGTCATTGTACTGTGACAGTTATGTGGTGTGCCATGTCCTTGAAGCATGCTGTCACTGCTGTACTATAACTACATACTATTGCATGTAGTGGTATGTCCTTGAGGCATACTGTCATTGTTGTAGTACAACAGTTCTGTGATGTGGTAGTTGTCCTTGACGCGCAGTGTTATCTGAGGAGTAGCATGTCCTCCAGGCACCCTATCGTTGTATCAGTTAATACAAGTGGTATGTTTCTGAGGCGTGCTGTTACTGTTATATTGTATCAGTCACATGGGTAGTATGTCTGCGAGGCTTTCACCACCATCATTGGTCAGTGGAGAAGGTGCATCTTCAAAACATGATGCCATTATGTGTAATACCACAAAAATTATATTCAGTGGGTATGCATGTATCCCACACGCAGAGAACCAGTCGTCTCTGCCTTGACAACAACAACAACAACAACAAAAAGAAAAGAAAAGAAATTAGCGCCATACACAGTCGCTAGTTATAAAAAACAAAATGACAAACCTTGTATCTTACTACAGTATGTCTTGCTTCTGTGTGACTTCTGCGCTTTGTAACTTATTTGCACGCAGGATACACAAACAGGCAGAAAACTGATTTCTCAAGTTTTTTTAAAAATCATTTTTTGTTATATTTTCAATAAAATCACTTGTCCTGTACCCATGCAGTACCCATGTGAACCTTGGCTTCGTCTCCATCCTCTTGAAACAAACACACAGATCCAGACACCATGCCTTAACATTGGTTGACAAACTAAGCAGACCTGTGCACCAAGTTATTCTTGGAGTAATCCATACACCCTTTTAAACGCAAACACACACTAACTTAAAACACTACATTACCCAAACATAAAACATCTATGATAATTATTTTCCTCATGTATTGAGTAAAGCGAAAGTTCACTCTTTTTCTTGGATGTGAGGCATTGATGGACTTTCTTTCAGTGTCAGTGAAACAAGGAGAGATTTGCCACTAATAAAAAAAACTGATTTCTACATTTGTGCCAGCAGTTCACATCCAAAGTTTCACTGCTGATATGCAAAACAGTCTAATGGAGAAGCTTCCATTGGTAGCAAAGGAAGTAAAGATTTAAACAATTTTCCAAAATCATTCATTTTTCTGAGAAGTAATCTAACAATAAACATCAAGCACACAAGTCTGATCTGAACAGCCCGATCACTTCATGTTTCAGTCTTTCCTTGCTGTCTAGAACATGCTATGTGCAGCACATTAATAGCAAGAAACAATAGTTCAAATACTATATACTCGATGGTTCACTTACAAAATGAAATTCAACAAGTACTCCTTTTTTCTTTTAAACAACAAAACCTTCAACTTACCTATTACTTAAATCTTGAAGGGATTATGTTAACATAAACATTTAAATTTCTCTTGAAGAAACAATTTGAAAATGGTTCATTAAACATACCTCCTTTGTTTCTTTTTGATATACACATACACACACACTATCATACAATGCAGAGCCACTCTGGAAATAGACATATGCCAGTGCACATGAAAGCAACCTTTCTTTTTCCTCCAAAGTAAGCATAGAATATTCCCTCTCCAAACTCGCAGCTCAAACAGTAAGAAAAACAACATGCTAACAACAGGAGTTCAAATCAACCTTTGCACTAATCAAACGTATGTTCTTTCCAACCAAAAACTTCATAAAAAGCAACAAGCTTTCAGCACATAAATGTACTAGGTTACCCCTAACAGCAAATAATTTCAGATTTACAAATAAATAACATAATTGTAAAGTTTTTCTACACTTCCTGGTTGAAAATTATAAAGCGATGCAATTTTTTTGTTTGGCAACTTCTTTTGATAACACATCAGATGACTAACAGAAAGCAAGAAGTTGAGGATAAGAGAATGCAAAGAAATAGGAACCGAAAGGATGAGAAAAAAAAAAAAAAAGGCATATCAACAGATAAGACTTTATGCTGACAAATGTATAAATGCCTCAAGTAAAGCATCCTACGAGAAACCACACACCAGCAAAACAAAAACAATAACAATTAAAAAAAAAAAAAAAGAATTTGTCAAACAAAGTAAGCATTCTGTGGTAAGAGATAGCTAAAGTGCAGACTCACAGGCAAGTGTTTTCAACATTTGTAAAATGCACCATCCCAGTTCAAGAATCGACCACTACCTGACTGGTTCATTCCAAATACAATGATTATGACAAAACCTGGCACCATACACATACTTCACTCGATCACTGCACTGCATGCTGTACGCACTTGCTTCCACATTTGTGACCTTGCATGACATTACGATATGACTCCATGGAGTTAAGCTGAGCTATGTCTTGCATGACAAGACAATTCTAACTTTACTTTCCCACTTTTATAACAACTCCTCTCGTCTTAAAAGGGCTAGCCATGAGAAACAATAGATGAATATAACTTGTTCCAAAATCTCTGTATGAGAGGGCCACTATCATCTCATCTGACAGAACTCTTTGAAAATCGAAAATAAATTTAATACAGCCGTTGGCCGTTGGCACTCAAAATACTAGAGATTTGGATGTCAAGCCAGAATACAGCACAGCCCAAAACAACAGGGGTTTCTCCAACAAAACACTTAACAGGACACATGGCACGTGTGCCTCTTATGTGGATTCGTCATGAGAGGATACCTTGAAAAATCTACAAGGAGACTGGCCCAGTTACGATCATGTTCTTGGAACAGATCTAACCAAGACATGAAAAAAAAAATAATAATAAAAATTAAAACACTAAAATAATTATGAAAGGACATTCTCTTCTTTCAAAAATCTGAATAACAAAAGTACATATGAGCAGTACACTTCATCTCCCTTTTTAATGCGAGTACACACATGCACACACGCATACGCTCTGTCCCTTCTTCCCCTACCCAAACAGCTACCCAAACATATCCACAGCTATGCTCAAGCATGCACGCGCACCTGCATTCACATGCACGCATTCACACACACACACACACACATCACCATCACAAGCAGGCATATAGTAAAGGAGCATATCAGGGAAAAGACTGAAAAGAATGTGTTACGATTGGTCTTGAAGACCAGGACTGGTGGACGGTTAAGGGCAATGAACTGTGCAGCAGAAATATTAAAGCTCTTCCCCTTTGCCTCTCTCTATCAAACATGGGTATGTGAAAGATCCTGTAATCAACAGAACAAAGAAAACTTGATGTAACAAACTAAGTTCAGAAAAAGAAAACACTGGAGTGCAGTTCTAGTCATAAATTTGAAGCAAAGACAAGAGGTCTTGTTCTTTATTCTTGTTCAACTGGAAGGCCAATAGCAACCAGCTAAACAAGAAGAGAGGCAGGCAACTGTGCAGAAAAAGCGATATACATTGCTAGGACAACAGCCCTGGAGAGACAGACCCTAACTGTAATGCAGTAAACACATTTCTCATCTTAACAGACTTCATTACATGAAATTCTTACTGCTCTCCTCAGGAACAAAGTGTCATAATAGTATACATCCACCAACTTTTATTTTGTATCTGCATATCCCATTCTGTTTTTCTTTTTAATTTCATGCTCATCAACGCGGACTTTTCCTATGTTTATCAGGTACAATTTTCTCACCATTCTAAGGGACCTCACTTTCTTGTCTCATCTGACAACAGATGGGCATCTGGGAGTTGTGAGCTGGATGCAACTCGCACACACACACACACACACACACCCCCTCTCCCCCTTTCCCTAAAAGTGTAAGGAGTTCAGGGGAGAAACACATGCCTGAGGGGTGTTTCTTCCTTGAAGGCCTACTGTCAAGCTCTCTGTAGAGTTTCTTTCCTACTTGCGTAAACCAAACTTCAGATAAAGCATTACCACAAAATTACCATTTTTCTCTTCTTTCTTTTTTTTTTTTTTTTTATGAAAGATGACTAAGAAGAGAGCATAAGAACAGATTAATATGGATTACAGAATTAAACAGATGACACTGAATCTGTATACCGACTCAATAAATTCACAAAAATGCCTTGCTCCTTGGCAGAACAAAAATCCGCAAAATTTTGCCCTTACAACTCACGAATCTCTACTTGTAAATACTCTACCAAGAAAGTAAACAGATATAACTTCAAGCACACTACTCCGCAAGACTCTTATCAGCAAACAGTTTTCACTTCTGCATTCACAACTAGCATTAACAGAAGGTGCACCATCTTTTATAAACTGAAGAAAATAAGGATCTGAATTTCGAGGCTACAATGCAAAAGTTGTTTCCTCTCATTCTGACCATGATGTGTAAATTGACTATCTGAAGTCTCCTATACGTATAATCTAAGTCAATTTGGGCTGCCCCTGTGTGCAGGCTGACTTGTATAACAAACGTTTGCATAAATCCTCAGTGTTCAAGTTTACGTAGCGAAAGCATTCGTTATCCAATGTCCACATCAATCTAGCACACAAATCACAGCATGCTGTCATTCTCTTGTGCTCAAGTATGGAACATAAGTAAGTTCGAACATGTCAACAAAACACACATGTAAACCGCTGTTTCGTATTATGTTCTAGTATTCAATTTGTTAGGCAGACATGTTATCTGCAGCCATGCAATGAAATTAATGCATTAATATCCTAAAATAGTGAAATAGAATGGTGCTCTACATGTTGAAAAGAGGCAGGTAGAAAATCAAGGAACTTTTCAGAACGTGCAGAATCTCAACATGAAACAGAGAATCAGAAAACCAAAATTACATCTGAAACACAACTTCATTCAACATGCCCCTTTCTGGATATGCATGTGTGTGTATGCGTTGTGTGTGTGTGTGTGAGAGAGAGAGAGAGAGAGAGAGAGAGAGAGAGAGAGAGAGCAGGGGACAAAAACTGGTTCTCCAAGCTTAACAGACCTGAAAGTGATTCTCAGACTTTTCTTACCAAGAAAGAATAAGCGGAGGAGGGGAGACAGAAAGTGAAACAATGTGCTCACTCTCCATAATCCTAACTTGTTCTTTATTCCTTGATCATTATGCTCATCAACCAAAAAAACACTTCCCCTCCTTCTTCATGCTCAACTCAAGCTGAAACATCTGGTCTCGCCCACTAAAGTTCTCAACACCGTCAAAGTCTTACCTGGTGACATAATGAACTACCAAGCACAGAGCAGGAATCACAAAAAGAAAAGATAGTCCTGATGCTGCCAAATCCAGTTCTGACCAATCTGAACAGAGGCAGTTTTTTGCTGCGCGCAATTTGATCAGTTTCCGTTTTTTAAGCAAGGAAATCCTCGCGAAGCTGAGAAGAAAAACTTGACTACCAATGAATCGTGCTGAATGCAGGCAGTCATCTATCAGTATCTCCCCCCTCAAATGTGGTTTTCTGATAACTCGTGGGCCAGATTTTCAGCATCTGCCTGAAAGGTGGCACACCTGCAGCTGGAAAAGCTGGAGGGAAGTTTTTCAAGGACTGAAATGAACTACACAAAATTTCACTGGGCCTAAAAGGCTGTTTTAATATTTTCTACCAGCTGATTCTCCTGCCTGAGCCAGAGAAGTGAAACCCTCTAGCACGTCAGAAAATGTCCGTCTCAAAACAGAGGTTGGGGAGGGGGGGGGGGGGGGGGGTAAAAGCAGAATTTCAGACCAAATATATTAATGAAAGGCACATCATTGTCCATCTGAACAGATCTTAAATTACAGGGAGTGCTGTAAAATCATGAACCAATACCTATGCAGACACACTGGGCTATTCCAAAAAGATCAACAAATCAGGACATTCCAAAACTGATAACTTATAGTGAACCACATTAATGAATTTCCTCCAATTCATTCATTGACTTGCCTATCCATACATCTTGTTAAGTACTTAAATTTAAGTTTTTGTCCTGCACATGTATGGATTATGATCATGGCTTGAAAATACAGCTCTGGAAGGACAATTCTAATCTGGTCTGCTACAAGGACATCATCACAGTAAACCCACAAGACATTTAACATGAAACATTTTCATATGACCTGAGATATGAATGCCCCCAACATCAATGTCACATCACAAGAAAGAGAAAGAGAGAGAGAGAGAGAGAGTGACAGAGAGAGGGAAGAGTGCAAATGAGCTTAAAAACTCCCATCACCCAAGGAAGCTTGTAATAGTATTCTGCACAAATGACAGACGACACGACACTGACACTGTAACATCACCGGAAAACCCCCTAAATATAAAAACTGAGAAATACTATTGTGTCATTACTAGTCTTAAGAGAACAATGAAAATGAATCGTTGAAATAAAAGACAACTGAGCATTTGGCAATGGGGGAGGCAACATACACACCCATGATACACTCTCACTCTCTCTCTTTGCCATTTGTGCATGCTTGGTTTCTTTCTCAATCTTAATTTCTCCCATTTAATAAACCAATTTTTCAAAACTTTCAGGTCTTTACCAGAGATTTCAGTGTGCTTGACAGTGGTGTGACTTCGCTAGTCACTCAACTTCAGGAACAAAATTCTCCAACTTTATGCAGAAGTTCGTCTTTTTCTTCAAAACCTCCCAAGGGAAAAATGTTAACCCAAGTCTGCTTCTCAAAACAAAAGACGGAAAAAAAAAACAAGAAAAGGTTGAAGGAAGTATTCACCATGGTAATTTTGTTCAAACATGCAAGTGCACGTACTCTGTGCACTCTTCAACAGTAAAAGTCAACGTCCGTAACTTCCAGTATGCTTGACTTTGCAGCAAGAAACCACACAAACTCATAATTTGCCACCACTCACACACATTCCTCCTCTCTCTCCCTACCACCTTCAAATCTAACCTAAGTAACCCTTTCCTCCTCCTCACTGGAAAAACTTGCAGACTAAATTTTCACCTCCAAAAACTCTACCGGCATCTTTAATCAGTCCCCAGCGTCTTGATCTTTCATATAAATGAAATGGAAAGATGCGTGAACACAACTGCATGTACCACAACAGCTGTGATGTGAGGTTTACAAGAAGAATATCGTTTTAATAATCACCACAACAGGTGTGAAGTTTACAAGGAGAACATCTTTTTAATAGTCTTATAGTCTTAATCCTCCACATAATCAACAAGGCGCGACTATCATGTTCTCCATCTTCTGCTGAACTATACATGCATTCAACAAGCACAGGATGGGACTTAAATTGCTTTACAAGTGGTGTAAATCTAAATAACAGCACCCAGTGGTTATGACAGTGACTCAGTAACACTGGAAGGCTCCCTCCTCCACCCACCCCACCCAAAACAATAACAAAATGTGTGTGCTGGCTGGATCTTATTTGTGTAGCAACATCTTAGTTAATGTGGCAAAATCCTTGAAAGCTCAATAACACACACACACACACACACACACACACACACACACACACACACAAAATACTGCTCAGAGTCACGAACCGCAAATCTGTACCTATTGACCAAATTTTTTGTCAAGAAGCTAACAAGGCCAATGAAAGTCACAGAAATAACAGAAGCCAGTGTGTGGGCGGCAGAATCAGAGAGACTGAATAACGTTTTGTTCCAGCCAGGATTTCCCAACACAGGAAAGTGACCAAAAACTTGCTCTATCTGGAAACAAGTCTTATGGGGTATGACAACTGTGGACAAAATGTTTCACAACTGGAATAATTTTTTAAAAAGAAAAAGCTACTATTTTCATAAGGAAAATCTGAGACCTCAAGGTTTAATTAAACTATGAACTGAAGTGGAGTGGTACTTGCTTGAAAAACTTGTCCTATCCAAAATCACCTATTACCCAGCCAGTTTTCTTACACGTGTCTTGACAGGCAGGGACGGTGGGGTGGAGATGTGTGAGGTAACTTACAGCAAGAGGAAAAGGAATCAAACATCACTGTTTATAAAAAAAATAATAACAAACTGCCGTCACCGTTATCATCATTATCATCTTCATCACACAATTGAACTGGCCGGCGAATTACTCAAACAAAAACCGCAACACAAACAGTGAAAAAGAAAACACCAAGCATGGAATATAATGTAAATACATACACACTGGTAATGTCTTTGGGGGGAAAAAAAAAAAAACATAATCCAAACTGTTGGTCACAAACCAGCCTTCGATGACTTCAGTCTGTGACCTCTTTGCTTTGTCCTTCTGTGATTCACACTATCAGCGTCCCTTGGGCATGGGGAGTTTTCTGTGGCACCACCAGTCAGCTGACTGCGAGTGAAACGACGTGGAGTGCTCTCCCTGGAATCCAAGTGCAACCCCGTGATAGTACTGGCATCACTGGATGGGGACTGAGAACGGAATGCACGCAGCGTGTCCATGCTGAACTGGTCTGTTTCACACTGCCCCTTGGTGAAAGCCGACACAGTATCCAGCTCCTTGTTACCTCCTGAAGGGCAGTCTTTCCTTCGCACAGATTTGCTACTTCCTTCCCCTCCTTGATGCAAGCGAGGAGACTCGAACACACCATTTGCTGAAAGCTGGTCACCTGTATTATGTTTGCCTAGAATGTCTTGCGTTGATGAATACTTCCCTGCACGATTGTTCTGCCAGCTGCCTCTCTTTGCAGGACTGATTTCGTTCAACACACGCTTCACAGGTGACTTGTTGGCAGACCTCTCATCAATCACTTCTGAATGGAGACTTTCCATCGACAATCTGGAAAAGAAAGTATCAATCTGCGCTGTTTACCATCTAAAATACCATTTGCTAGAAACCTGCGTTTTCCTCGTCTTGAATGTTGTCTACGAAAACCATTTTTCACTCCCTTGTTCACATCTCCAGAAACCAAATGGCACATTTGTTTGGAATCATTTCTTATGGGGTCTAATGAATCTATACATAGAGATTCCTTTTGCAAATCTGGGTCTCTTTAATGCCTCTATCTGGTTTTTCTGCATCTTTTTCCTGTTTTATTTTCAATCCTACTGATGGCCCTGTCATCTGTAAGTTCTGCACACTGACTGGATGTCTTGCTATGTGCGTCATGCGACTGTGATGACCTTTCCAGCATGGATTTGTGGTGCTTGGTCTCACTAGAAGCTGAAGATCCTTGAGAAACCAGCACCTGTTTCCACACAAATCGTGCCCTGTAACTGCTTTGTCGTTTCCTTCTTAGTGGTGAACTGGACTCACTCCTTCTCTGGGACTCCAGCATTTCTCTTGTCTTGTCTCCCCCAGTCAATTCTGAAGAATGACGGGAGTCTTGTGATTTACTTTCCCGATGAGCTGATTCTTTCCTGTCCAATGGCAGGTCAGCCCCTACAACTTGCTTGTCAGACAACCGCAACAACTTATTCTTCTGTGGATGAAAATCATGCAGTTCAGAAATGTTTTCTGTCTTGCCTACTTGCACTTCTGTATCAGGAGCACGTCTTTTCCAGATTTCATCTTGTTCAATGTAGTATGATTTCTGCTAGACTTTCTCATTTTTGCTGGAGACAATAAAGATGTTCTTTCCACTTCATCTACTGGCTCCATTTTGATGCTGGCACCAACTTTCAGAGAGTTGTCCGTTTTTTGGATGCGAAGAATCGTGTACTTTTGTAACGGAGAAATCACTGTCACACACAGCCTGTGCTAATTTTCTACGTTTTCTATTGCTAGTTCTTGTCGGGAGAAACGACAACACACGACATACACTTTCAACTTCTTTTACATTATTCACATCTTCACTACTTTCATTTTTAATTGAATACTATCACACTTGAGTAGAACATCATTCACTGTAGTCCTTGTATCTATTCCAGTTAAACCACTGCCTGGCTTGGTCCTTTCCATTTTTATCTTTCCTCTGCGGTTTTGTTTCCCTTCTGGAGGTTGGTTTTTGATACCTACTGCAAGTTCTATCACTGCCGGACTTCACAACCACAGACACCGCACTCTTCTCATCGGTTTCTCCCTCCCCAATCACATCCACCACCACGTTCTCCTCAACAGTGTCCTGATCTACATTTTCCCTGCACTCTTCTTGGGGAGTTTTAAACGAGTCTTAGTATCATCATCATCATCTGTGCTGAGCGTCAAGTTTGGAGTCAGCTCGAAACACTGCTTTCGCTTCTCGTACCATGGCTTGCGTCCCCGTCGAGGTTTCTTATGTCTCACCCTCCGAAAGCCGCCAGCAGTGGACCACAAACTGTTTTTACCACCTTTCCATCTGGAACTTTTTACAGCCATTGTTCCAGGCAACCGACGGACTGTTTCATCTTCTGATTCATCTCTGCACTCATGATCAGGACATTGTCATCATCTGTCTCCTCATCATTATTTTTCACTGGGATAGCCGATGCCTTAGAAGCTGATGTCAAAGCTTGATTTTCTAATTCCTTTCTCTTTTTTGGTTTCTCCCTCTCCTTCTAGCTTTATGACACATTCCCTTGGATCGTTGTGGTTTGAGTTTACCTTCACAGCTGTCAGTATCTTTTGAAGATGCTGACTGCGGCCCTGTTTTCTTTCCTGACTCCCCAACCATATTTTCTGTGTTCTCTGTGCTAACGCTACAAGCAGAATTGTTATCTTCCATTTCAGATGACTCATTCTCCTCTTCACTCAACTCCCCAGGCAACTTTTCAACCGAACGGCCATAATCATCATACACAGAATCAAAGTGGTAGTTCTGTACAATATCACTGACGTTGGCTTTGGAGAGATGCAGTGATTTGTTCTTGAGGACTCGAGCCATGTTCTTGAAGACATGCTCCTTGTTGTGGAACAGCTGCCTCTTCATCTTCTCCCGCTTGCTGATCATATAGCACAGGTTTCGGGCCTGCCAAAAAGCAAAACTCAGCATTAGCAATTCTCACCACATCAAATCAAGAACTGAATAGTCCCATTTTACCATGTGGTCTGCCTCATGGAAAGACCACGCACTGCCCCAAGTTCTTGTGAAAAGATCCTGCACAGGTGGGGGCTGAGCAGGTTTGGGGTGTTGAAAAGGTGTCCTGACTGGAAAGGAATAAAAAAGAATGCCCCTAACAGAAATAGCATTGGAGTCACTCAGCAAAATGTTCAAGCTCGGAAGCAGGCATGCTCAGCCGACAGAAAAAGGGCTCCTAATCAAAATCCTGGTAGTCAAACTGGGGACCTATACAGGAACTAGTGGAAGGATTCTCCTGAGAGCCATCTGGTCCAATAAAGAAGAGGAAAGCTCCATGAGATCCTGCCATGTGGTGCCATGAATCTGCCCTGCTGAGACAACATACTAATGCTCCCATTGGAGTGGACTGCCGAGCCTGAGAGGAGCGGAGGGAGAAAACCAGACATATGAATAAGGGTGCAACAGCTCTTCTTAATGCATTGCTTCCATACAACGCAGTCAAACCCACCAACTAAAGGTGGTGCAAACAGCCCACAGCTGGGTTTCCTTCCAGAAGAGCTGGCTATTGAGAAATCGGGTGCAGCTTGTTCCTGGAGCTGAATGTCCCATTTGTCAACCAATCAGCCTGCTGCTGATCAAAGGGAGGGAGATGAGAGGCGGGGAAAGGGTTAACACTGGTGGTATGCCTATCATAGTAAAGGAGGGGGTGGGGCTGTCTGTCTCCCAGCCTCCAATGGTGAACCTGTAAAACATACTCTCCTTCTGGAGCACTGGGTCTGAAGGCAGAAAAAAGGGTTTACGTCTAGCAGGGGCATGTAAGCGCTGGGATGGACAGTGATCAGATGAGGGCCATGAGTGGAGTCTGTCTCAGGCCGCTGCAGTGCATGCAGGTGGACCATGGATCTTTTGGTGCCGCTGTGGCAGAACACCATGCTCATCTCTGGGATGAAGCACCATGAGCATCAGACAAAGGCTGCTCACGGAAGACAGCTGGGTGCTTGGTACGTCAAGGGGAGAAACCATAAAAGCCACAAGATGACAGCCTTGGCCGAATGGTTAAGATTGGCACAGGGAAAAGCCACAGCACCAACTAAGGTAAAGGGGACCTAGATCCATCACAATTACTCTAAGCCTTTTGAACATTTGTGATTGTTCACGTTCATCCCTTTCTGCCTACTGCTGGCATCAGGAAACACACAAGCATGTAAACCTGCCTAACATTAAGGAAATCTATTTACATGTAGGGCATGGGTGCAGTTCTTCAAATAAGAAGTACACTTTGGCTTATAAAATCTGGTATACCTTTTATATCTGAGCTCTGATTAAGAATTTTTCTTTTGCTACTGAAAGGAAAACGATACATTTGCATTAGGATATTTCATGCATTCAAAATCACTCCTTAACAAACTACGGAAACAATATTATTTTCATTAGCCAATTCTGACTCCCAAATAATAATGTCGCTTGAATTTTGTTTGAAGAGTAGAATTATTTGCATCATTTAATAAGAAATACTTTTCATAGTCCGATTGTATACATTATACAACCAAGAGCAAATCGTTTACAAAAAAAAAAAAAAAAAAAAAAAAAAAAGACAGGAACCTGAAACCAGCAAGCACACTGAAAAAGGTTCAGACCTGAATAGCCCCATGGGCTCTCAGCTGTGCAGACAGACTGGGGAAAATTTTACCTATATGGAAATGGGTTAAGACCAAATTCAAGCCTGAGGATCTGTGGTCAGTCGGTCCTTCCAGGTCCACAAGCTGAAACTTCTAGCCCTTTGACAGGGTAGCATGTCGACTATCAGCCAAATCTCAAGGTTTTACCTCTTTTGGTCAATGAAAGGAGTGAAGGAGCAAGAGAATGATTCGCAGATGACCTTCTGAACCTGATTGGACTCGCTCTAACAGTTATCTGTAACCTCCTTGAGTAAATGAGACATACTGACCAAAAGATGACCATGACTGGAGCAGGGAGAAGACACAGAAGACAACGAAATCTGCGCATGTCATAAAATGCCCATGTTAACCATATCCACAAATATCACTCAGATGAGTACAAATCTTTCCCCCATTTTAGCATTCGCCAGAAAACAAAAGTAACAAATGTAACATGCACATGAAGGGAAATAATTCAAGCATGCAACACAATGTCAACTGCATTTGGGGGTAATCAACAATTCTTGCTCTTCTCTCTCCTTTTTTCCCCTTTCTCTCTCAAGAAATGTTTTTGGACAGATACTTCAGATCTTTGCTGATGTGAAAGCTAGATTACAATCGTCAGCTTCTAAAAAATCTGGGACTCTGGCCCGAGTTGTTCTTTCACTCCTTTTTAGCACTAGGTCTGACTTTTCAAGGACTTTTCACGGTTTCAAGGACCTGTTCAAAACCTGTACACCAATAAGAAAATATCTTTCTGAAAAAGAAGGGTTTCTGATTTACATACACTGCGTGTTTATCTCGCTTTACAGTTGAAAATTTGGGAGCTCCATGATTTACACCTTTCAACACAAGTGTGAGTTTTCACACTCTATCATCATAAAAGCTTATGTCAACAACCTCAACACAAGTGTGAATTTTCACACTCTATCATCATAAAAGCTTATGTCAACAACCGTTTGCTTATAATGTAAGAATGCATTAGAAGTATGGAAGTTGTTTGGCTTTTTCTCTTTCACACCCTCGCTTCGCTGTCATAATACCTCACCAGCAGACATCACACAACTGATCTAAAGTTGGAACATTCTGCGATTCTAAAGAACTTTTAAATATTTAAGATCTCTGGCCATTGCCAGAGCTTGCATACAATGAAAAAGTTTCTTCTAAAGAGAGTGTCATACAATGTTAAAAAAACAAAACAAGTAAACAAAAAAGTTACTTGTATTTTTCTTACGGGATCTAAGGTTGGTGAGTTGGTTTATGGTTTGGAGAAGAGTGTGTTAGCAAGAGTTTGTGTGGCTCTGTCTACGTCCGAGCTTGAAGAGATGAAGAAAGAAATGGATGTATGCTTGAAAATCTGTCTGTAACACAGTTTTCTAAAGGTCAAACTGACATTAAAAAAAAAAAACTGTCTCAGATTCTGGTACCCTTTAAAAAGCTGAGTCTTCCCCCCAGATAACGTCCGAAAAAGGGTAAACCCACCCCTTACAACAGCAATGTATCAGGTGCCCCGAGTATTTTCCAACAGACAAGTGTAAAAGGCGGGCAATGTAATACTCACCCTTTCCAGATCATGTCTTAAATGAACAAACATCTTCCTTCGGGCTACCCGACTATCTTCCTCCTGTTTTTCCAGGATGTCCTCCTCTTCCGTTTTAGGCGTCAGCAGAGGCTTGTCCCAATTACACTGTCAGAACAAAATGGCATCATCCATCACACAGCCAACAAAACATCACTGGTATTTTGTGTCAGGTGTAAGTGAAAGGCTGAAAATGTTCTGAATTTTCAACCACTATAGCTGAATTTTAAATGAGATCTCTGGAGCTTTCAGCTGACAGTTTGAAGATTATATCACCAGAACTGGAGAAATCTGTTTGTTTATTATCCAAAATTCCTTTTTGTACATCCTACTCCCTTCCCTCCCCCCTTAAGAATTATGATGCAACTGTAAGGCACTCGCACACCCATCCACACACACACACTGCACTCCCCTCCCTCCCCCAGCATTTCACTTGAGTTAAGGCACAGTTCTGCTTTTACGAGAATTCCGTACACCCCATATATGCTATGACTGAAAAGTTTCATATCTTCATTTTCCCACTGATAAACATGTATACAATGCAAACTTAGCCACATGTACATCTTGTACACACAACACAATCAAACACGTATGTGCGCGCACTCAGACTGACCTTGCGCTTCAGTTTCCAATAGAAGAAGATGATGTTGACCATTTTTTTCATCAAGTTGTAGCATCTTGGACACTGATGACAAATCCACCACTTTGTAGAACTCTTCCTCCAGACTTTTTAACCTGCCCACATTACATTCAAATTAACTCATCCTTTCCTTCAATGTCTGAATGCATGCATATTTTTATGTGGTACTGCTTCAGAGCAAATCAGTATGATGTGTGGTCATTATGTGATTGCAAACATTTTTTTTTCTGTGAAATGCTGGTAGAAAAGAAAAAAACACACACACAGGCAAAATCTTAAAACGTGACATTATTTTCATCCAAATCAAATATTGCCTAAAAAGAAAAAAAAAAGTTGTTTTTTTTAAATAATACATAAACATAACCCCCCAAAAAGGCACAGAGCATGTTGCTGTGCAAAATCCTGATAGGAGCATTTTGTTCAGTATTGGGCCCTTGAACAGAAGGAAAAAGAAGTGGATGCAGCTGCAGACCTGAAGCATAAAACAGTGTTTTGTTTTAGTACAATTTCACTATCTTGGGGGGGGGGGGAAGAAAAAGCAAAATGGCCAAACAGAGATTCAATGTGGCCACGGCTGGCAAAAAGTTCCACACAGTACAGTAGGCTGTACCAACAAAAGGCACAGACAAATGCAGGCCTTTTGACTGCCAATCCACAGATCCATCTTTTTCTTTTAACTATATATAGATCCACCATTCACCATTTCTTTTTAAATATCCTCCTGACCATGGAGGATGATTACATTTTGTTTCCATGCAGGTCATTTGGGACAGGTTCAGCATTCCAACACATTCTGGCTTTTGCGGTTGCAGGTAATATTTGCAATAAGCTTTCACAGGAACAGTAGGCTTTTCTTCAGCTTTATTTGCACTATAGGGTTTTCTTTCAGCTTTATTTGCACTATGTACCAAGTGTGAACGATATAAAAAAAGTGACAGTGATACAGAACATTTAACATAGGTGCGGATTATTAAGTGTCCAAGACAAAGCTAAACTGATGATGACTTCGTTTCTGTCATCATTATAGATGACATGAAATGTGTGTGAAATCAACTGGATCATGACAACACCCAAGTGACAATTATCAGGTGACCAAGATGTAGTACGTCCATGATGATGTTTAGATCCTTTACAGAACAGCTGAGTGACAACAATGGTTAGTTGTACACATCAGCAACATACAGTTACATGCACATCAAATTACATCAATTACTAGATTTTTTATACAAAAAATTGGGTCTTTCTGATTCTCAATGTTTGTAAAACTGGAAAGATTGGGACAATATGGTAAGACCTGGGGGAGGGGGAATGGCGGTGGGGTGGGGGTGGGACTGAATTCGACTGTACCATAACATGGTGTTCTCACCCTTCATAACAGACTTTTCCCGGCCAACACTTTGCTCTAGTCAAGCTTTCTCAAACAATTTTTTTTTCACCAAGGGATGCTTTCCTTTTTTAACAGAAATCAGAGGAGGAAGAATTTCATTCATGGAACATACTGTATCAAGGAAGACTGTCACAAAAAGACCTGCAGACAGAAACACAAAAAGGAAAGTTTTACTCACTTCTTACTTCGCAGGTTGGCTCTTTCTTCTTGTGTCAGTTCCTTTTTTGGCGTGGGTGGGCTGTCTTTGCGAGGACTTCTTTTGCGTGGACTGTCTCTGAATGAGCCTTTTTTGCGAGGTGTGTCAAGTTCTGATTCTGACTGGCTTCGTTCTCGCCTCTTAGAGTGTTTTGGACAGAATGCCTGGGGAAGAGCAAAGACGCTGAGCATATATTTACATTTTAGTACAAGTTAAATCTAAACATTTCCCCCAAACTTTCAAATGTCTTTATGCTGTTCCCCCCCTCAAGTATTCTGAAATTTAGTTAACAGACAAATGTCAGCACAGATCTATACTGCTTTCACAAACAATACCACATGCACTTTAATATTCATCTGATGACTTGGGAGGAGCTTGTGTAGGTAACTGCACACAACACACAAACATAATTTTCTACAAACATGCTCACTACTCAAGCATTTACAAACATGCAAATCAAACCTGCCCCCTTGCTGCCTTCAAAGACAACACATGAGAGATCCTACAATATCTGTTTTCAAAAAAATCATCAAATATGTGCTCTGGTTTATCAGAAACCTGTAGAAACACTTGTCAGCCAGACAAAAATACTTAACACCTTTTCAGAAGTTTACAATCTTTTCACTACATCTTTGTTTTTGTATCCTTTTATATCCAATTATTTTTTAATCTGGGAGTAGATCATTCAAACAACCACTGTTCAACACATTCTTTCCCATCAAAAGACTTCTAATGTCACATTCCAGTTTTACTACAGCACCAGCTGTTTGCAAGTCCAGGAGTTAGTACAAGTGTGGTTGTAGACAAGATACGGTTAACAACTTATTTCCCTTTCACATCCATTTCCCTCCCCCTCAAAACCCAATCTGTTCCGATTCATCTTTTACCTTCAATTTCACATCATCAGTCTCCGCTCTTTCATCCAAGAAGGTCTTCATCAACAGCCCATCGTTGAAGGCACAGGTGACATGAAAGGCGGTCTTGCAGGACTTGACACTGCACTGAATGCATGCTCCCATCCGCTCTTTGCACAGGCAGCAGGTCAATGACCAACGACTGGGCTGAAAAAATGAATGCGTAAAATGTCAGTATCATTGTGACACCCATTTTATCTGTCTGTCTGAGTTAAAAGGACAAATGACAGCAGAAATTGGCAAAAGCAGAGAGACGAAAACTGCAAAAAAACAATCACGCAGAAAAACCTAGGCACTTATGATAACAGTGGATACACCAAAGAAGAGTTGCTTGTTATGAACAGATTCACAGAAAAATAACAAGGTTTGTCCATTTCTGAAACACAAGTCTTTACTGGAGAATATCAAAGGCAACATCAATGCAACACTGTAGCTTTTCCCCATGCTCACTTTCTACTATACAACTTTCATCACTCCTACCAGTCTTCAGCTTTATGTCACTACCTAAAACCTAAAAAGGATTCTGCTGCAAGTTAAGGGACATTTTAAACAACTCACCATGGCCCATACCCTGCCAGAAGCAACACTGAACAAAAATCATGCTGCAATTTTCCACAAAACCCACCGGTATCTGTGAAATTTTGGTGACAGGTTCCACTTTGTCAGGGTCTCCAAAACCAACCTCTGGGATCCACAGTGCACAGCTGACATGTGCCCACTGTGTGCCACTCTCCTGCATCACAGATCACAAACACACTGCATCAACCATGCTATGCCCTAGCATAACATACAACCTTTAAGTACCTGAATTCATAGAAAGCGTACCAAACGTATGCCTCCGAGACCAAAACATGAATTTGAAACCATTTTCCTACGGTTGAAATGACTGGCTACCTGCACATTTTACACATTTTAGTTTTTATGTATATACCAACAACAATGTGTGTGTAGATAGATGGGTGCATGTGCACACATGCCAGTGCCTAAATGTGCCTGTGTATGCATGCGTAAGGGAAGGATACATGTACTGCCTCTTCGCAAGAAGGGGTGATTGAATGCAAGTAAATGAATATTAAAATAATGTACATTTTTCTTCTATCCTTTAAGCATCACCACTTTTGTCTCCGTTTTTCTTCAATTCATACACCTTCTCTCTCCCCCCCCCCCCCCGCTTTTTTTTTTTTTTGTGGTCCACAGTAGTGCTATGGTTAGGGTGGCGCATTCCCAGCTGGGAGGTCATGGATTTGATTCCCATCAGCCATTTTAAGTTGCATCATTTTTCATCCTTGACGACTCCTAACCAGACTTAAGTTCTCTATGGGCTGAACTGGGAAGACCAGAACCACAGAGTCAGGGTTCAACCAAGTGACGAACACGTCTCAAATTTCCTAAACAACAGCGTTGGTCTGCGTTTCCAAGGCCGGTCAATGCTGCAATATATTATTAAAGTATACATTACAGCCCTGTCATGCAGTCTCCGGTCACAGTGGAACTCCCTAGTTTCATCTTCATCGATCAGCATTTAACAACAACAAAAAAAAGTGGGGAGGGGGGATGTTGGGGGCTGGGGGCTCAAATTCGGTGGCCTTTTACACCTTGCTCGCTCGGTGACCTCCATTTTATTTCCTCTCTCTGCGTCCGTGCCCTTGGCAAGTTTGTTGCAAGCTTGCCTCTAATGGTGAGTTGATGGGAACTGTCAAAAGGATGCAGTGGCGCCCTTCAGAGAGGGACGATCACTCATGAAGGCTCCACAACCATGGAATCATCACCGTCAGTAAGAAGCTTTGCAGGTCGTGTCCTGCGTACAGGCAACACCACAGACCTCAAAAGCGACTTGTCAGTAGTGCAGGGCCTCCACTGGTGAGTGGCCTCATGACAACTTAACTTTTGACTGCTTCCTGTGGATTGCCAGTGCCAGAGCAGTGGCAGAACAAGCCAGGGTATGGATCTGAACAGAACGGGCAGCATACGGTCATGCTACTTAAGTGGCATGGACGATGTGGTGACACCAAGAAAGAAAGTAAAATATGTATGAGCATGAGTCTCTCTCATGTGACTATACAACACTAAATATGTCAATAAATACCTTGTACATTTCATGGCCCCTCCTATATTGGGACACAATATACAGGTGGGCTTGATTCCTAAAGCACATGTCCGACACATCCAGCTTCCTTGGGGGATGGTGTTTATTCCATAGCAAGCCTGAAACAGTGAACAATTGCATCTGAAATTCTCCGTAACAACTGCCAGCTGCATCTGAAAATCTCCAAAACCATTACCAATGAAAATCTCTTCTCCATATTCTGTTTTTTATCTGGTCAAATATTTTCTTCATTTATGTCTTAGGTCTATTTTCTCTTCAATTCTGTGGAGTATGATTTCTACATTTATATCCCACCACTTGATCTTCGGTCTTTTCATTTGTGATATATCCTTATATGGTGTACTGATTTAAATTTACAATCACAGCATCACAATGAATATAAACTGTTGTTGTCTGGAGTCACAAATGTGGCAATACATTTTGTCTCATTACCCTGATAGATGTGTATCAGTACTATGTTTGTCACAAAATCTGGCCAGAGCAAACACATTCAGTCACAACTTGCACCAGTCTGACAAAGTACAGATTACAATACCAGACCTGGAGGGGGAAGGTGCAGGTGGGAAGGGGTGGGGGAGGAAATCATATGAAAATGGATATGTTTATTACCAAACATACTGACCTGATGTATACAGATGTCACACTTGTCACAAAACACCATTTCATTTGTTTCTTCACACTCTCAGGCTGGAAAACAAACAAAATAATTCCTTGTAGGTATTAACATGATTAGACCGAGTACAACTGGAAATATTTTTCTGCCAGTTTGTAAAGTAATCCTTCAAAATGCAAAAATCAAAAACTGATCTGGTCAATGGGAAGAGGATTTATGACCATGTATATGGAGTGAACATTTACTTTCTATACACTTTTAATCACTACAAACGTACCCAAGCTACTTTGAAAGGCTACTTTATCCTACAACTAGGATTTCAAATATGTCACTGAGAGTCCATGTAATGTACTGAAATGGCATTTTGCAGTCATAGGGTTTGCTTCTTTTCACATACACCACGAAGGAGGAGGACTGTACATTCAGTCTACCCAAATATCACACCGGATCCTTTCCATCATCTAATTCTCTTTGTTTGCTAAGACGAAATAAATGTCATCACCTCAGACTCGTACCACATTCCTCTCTCATTCTTCCAATCTCATAAGAAAAATTCTTTTCAGTCATTCTTCAGACACTGTCACTTGTATAAACTCAACACACAGATATTTACACATTGTTCACACCTTGCTCACATAAACATTGCTACTACCAAATCATTCTTCAGATGTTCTTGCTCACAAAAACTACTACTAAAACATGCAGATTAATCAAACTATAGTTATTCACTCTACAGACCACTTTCCTGACTAAATGATATTTTATCACTATGATTCTTTATCACTCATTTTACATCTCAGTCTGTTTCAGCCCCCCTTACTTTAACCTACAAGTCTGAATTAATGACACATTCACAGATCCAACATATTCATGCACATACACAAGTGATCAATTACTAAATCGCCATGATTACCTAAACTAACATACACATCCTTTCCCACCTTCGTACTTTTTCTATACTGTACACACTCACACACTACTGTTCACTTACACACATATGAATACGTACAGAAGACAGTAAATGCATGCGCAATACAAGGACTCACCGATCGACACACGTCACAGACAACATCCTCATCATACTCGATGCCCATGCCTTCCTCCGTCTTCATCACCTCTGTCATGTTCCTGTGACACTGCCAATAAACACACCAGTCAGGCTGGATGTGGAAATCTTTACCCATCTGGAATCTACGATTTCCTGTCCTATTTACACCACACTTATACCTGCCTGCAAAAGTATTTCTTTTTTTTTAACTTTCTGAAAAACAAGGGCGAGTCACCCACTTGGTGCATATATATAATAGTAAATAATGTGGCAGGCAAATCACTAGTTTTTGCTCACCAAGCTTGACAGATCAGTTTTCCAATCCTTTCTTGAGTTCAGAGGTCAGCAACTATTCTCCTCCACACCACCATGCCTGTTCTGTCAGTTATATTTTTCATGTGGACACTATGGCTACAGCAGGTTTTTCAGATGACTGACCAACACTCTCACCTCCTACCCCGCTCCCCTCATCTCCCTGAGAACCCAGCAACTGTCAAAGAAAGAGGGAGGGGCAGGCTTTGCCAGAGTGTTACAGGCTTAAAGCTGTCAAGAGTGAACATTTTTTCAGTGAGCCTTGGACAAAATGTGCTCCATTAAAGCCAAACCCACCAAGCCCCTCTCCCCCTACCCCTCCCTCCTGACAACTGACAATATTATAAGAAACTGTTATGCTGCTAGGTTGGACTATTCTGTTAAGTACTCAGGACTTCATTACACACAACTGGATTATATATATATATATATATATATATATATATATATATATATATATATATACGCACAAGAAGAAGTTAATTCATACAGTGCAATGCCAAAAACCTCAACTAAAAATGGTGAAAGAACTCTGAAAAACATAACTTTAAAACCTGCATGGGGAGAAAGAGCAAAAATCTGTAAACTTAATAAAAAAACAATTTAAAAAAAAAAGACAAATGATCAAGAACCATGTAGAATGTGCTGATAATTAGACTGACCAAAGCAAAACAGCTGTGTGTTACTTACACAACGTGGTCACTTCTAATCACAAATTCTTCAGCAGACATGTGGTTTGCCAAGGTGAGATATAGTACAGTAAATGACACCAAAGATCTGTTACAGGAACTGAAGAACTCTGAAGAGAGGTCTGATAATGAAACCTTCATGTAGCACAGGTCCATGTTTGAGGTTCTTCCCTGGACTTCTGAGACTTAGTCTTTTTAAATAAACTTTTGTCTCATGTGCTGTTCGCACTTTGCATATAGTCAAAGAACCCAAGACAGCAAGGGAAGAGTCCCTGGCAAAATTCTGTAGGAAAATCTATTTTGCTTGGTAAATGAGTCATATACATGTAGAAATTTAAAAAAAACAAAAAAAATGATAGTGATCTGTGACAACACATTCACCCAGGAACAGCAGGCTTAATTTCACACTGAGAAACCAATTGTGACGGTATAATCACAATATTTGATTGCAAAGAATAATCATAAGACTTACCTCATTTTCAAAGGCTTCCATAATGCGTTCCATGTTCCACTCAGTGATCTGCTTCAAACCTAGTAATGCACAAAACAACATTAAATCAAATGAAACCACACACACACACACACAAAAGCCTTGTTTTTGCACCAACTTAGCAAAGGTTATATGTACATGGAATGCACCCACACGCACACACACTCATGTGCACGCATGCACATGCACACACACACACACATGTACACACACATGCACGTGCACACATACACTCTAGTATCTATCACAGGGATCCATTGAAGTTATATGAACATAATTTTCATCTCATGATCAGACAGTCTCCTGTGTAATGATCGGCCTAATGGTAAAGGTAAAGAGACACACAGACACACACCCCACACACACGCGCCACATAAATGAAAAGACATAGCCAACATTTCCTTCGCCTTTAAACCCTTGATATCATGCCTGATAAACTACCGTCTTACTTCAAGACTGGTTTCAATTTAGTTCCTTACAATTCAATTCAAAACCACAGCAGAACAGATTTCATCAACTCTCTTACATACCCATTTCACGAAGTCGGAAATTGACTTCTTCCAACCAGGAGACATCCAGATCATCCAAATCGTAGCGCACCAACTGGTCTGCAAGTTCGGGCATGCCTGTCAGCTCATGCTGACCTTTCTTGTACACCTCGTCGGTCCGCATGGAGCAGCTTGTGTGGCCTGCGCACAACCAAGACTGCAGACATACTCTAACAACATCCACTTACTATCAACAATCACAGATTACACTGTTTCACTCTTTTACCACTACTTCTTCCAAAGATGTAATCCAGTAATATTTAACTATAACTCATGACGTATTTGCACAATAAAATGTACACTATCGTTTATTGCTCCATGATCACATATAACCAACTGTTCATTTAGTGGTACAATTATCTGATAAAAAGCACACGGACACCACAAACAAGCCTCCTGGAAAAAAATGTTGGGCCCTTATTTGAAGACACTGTCATAATTCAGAGTTAAATTTTTATTCCTGTATTGAACACACACCAAAAAAAATGATTATTCTCACAAAACATTGTCTACGGCCAATTCTAAGTGTGGACTTTTCTAATCTCCAAATATATATATTAACAAGGATACTTACATTTTGAAGTCACCTGTTGTTTTTCTCTTTTCATGCACTTGTCTGGAAATAAAACAGACAAAAACAATTTTCAGAAACAATGTTCCCAAAACTTTGTCAAAGTATGAACTTCAAAATGCCACACGTCCATGGAAAAGAAAAAAAAAAAAGCTTTTTTTTTTTTTTTTTTTAATACATGGTACTTCAACTTCTCGACTGTTGACAATGTACAGTCACAAAAACGCATCAGTGCTTTAAAAAAAAAAAAAAAAAAAAAAAAAAAAAACAATAAATGTGAACTGGTATTACTTCATAATCATATTCATCCTTTCATTAACCAGTATATCCATAACAAATATATACTTTATTCACTTTCTTTTCGGACAAATCCAGTTTGTCTATTTTCTTGTCGTATTTGCATGTTAAGATTCTTCTATCATTACCCTCCATGGTCAAGAACAGTTTGCAAGTTGGGAATAACAGCCAAAATCTTACACTGCAACCTATGGTCAAACCATAGTAACTGCTTGTAAAGTTTCAAAACGGAATGACTCAAGGCGGAAAATGAAGCAAAATTTGGAAAGAGAGGGGGTAAGTAACCGCCAAGGACACAGACAAACAGAGTACAGGACTAGACACAACACAATGCATTTCGAGCTCTTGGGTCTTCTTCAGGCGAAAACAAATAACATTAAGGACAGTGACAAGAAGAACATGTAGCCACTTAGCTTCGCTCCTACTGTTCATCTCCAAATCAAAAATGTTAGAGTAACATTAATCGAACATCTGTCTTTACCATTGGTAACCTCAATCTACATATTCATTTCACTCTACAAACTGGCCAGCCAGTCAAATGACCTTGAATGGTCTTCATAACTAAACATCTCATATATTCCATTTATTACACAAATGCATTTTCTGTTGACTGGAGTGACATGCTCAACAGTGATCAATCACAACATAATTTCCATCTGAAGATCTGGTCAAATAAGAGTGGAACATTTCACTGACAAAAAGCAAATAGATTACCCCTTTCATGATAGTTCCTAAACAATGTTACTAGGTGAACTTGTACAACCCTTCCATAACTGACCCACAGCTGAGAGCCATGGGACTCCAGGCCTCTGATCCAAATCTTTTTCAGTGTGCTGGTCAGTTTTAAGTTTCTGTCATCAAATGTCTTTTTAATGATTTGCTCTTGAATGAGTGAATTTTAAATAAATTTTAGCGAACTGCCAAATCGTCTCACTTTGCAACTACATCTAAGTTTAATGAGTGGTTATGTACTGTTTGTGACTGGACCCAGAAACAATTTTTTTTACGAACTGATGACAAAATTTTTCAACTATTCAAACAAATAAAACACCTTCACTTAAAGTGAAAATGCGATATAAAAAAAATACCCATGTCCTGTTAATAGTTACTAATTTCTAAGTTGAGGAGTCCTTTTTAATGTATGACATGCTGATGAAATGCAGCTAAATACTTTTCTTGATATTACCAAATAAAAAATTCTCGATCCAAGCTCAAATATGTAAGTTATACTAGATATTATTAACTTATGAACCAAGTCAGTCACACTGTAAAAGGCTCAGATCAAGTCAGTCACACACTGTAAAAGGCTCAGATCAAGTCAGTCACACACTGTAAAAGGCTCAGATCAAGTCAGTCACACACTGTAAAAGGCTCAGATCAGGGGCCTGAAAAGCATCTAGGGCTCTCAGCTCACAGGCTGAGCTTTATTAGAAAAGAAAGCTGTCTCACATAGAAATGGGTTAAGAATTTATCTTTCAAATAAATTCTAACTTAGATTTCTTGAACCATCTACATGCACGTGCGCATGTCTGGTATGCATGCATGAAGATGGAATATACCAGTGCACACAGAAGCCTGATCTTGTGTTCATGTAAACATTATTTTACATCTATACAGGTTCCAGTCTGAAAAGTCCTGATGTTGTCACTGCTGCCCTTAAGAGCGTTGATGAACAATCACAAAACCCGAAAGGCAATGAAACGACAGGAAACTGACTTGACTTTAGCTTGTTTGATGTCGGTGACATTGACAGGAACTTGCACCCCTTTCTCCCATTCCTGGCGCCATGGGTCAGAGATCAGAAAATAGGACTCTTCCGGCAATGAATCCTTGTCAGCCAACTTCATCGCACTGATCAGATCTTTACGGAAAAGCTGAAAAGAGATGCAAATGGACATGAGAAACACATCTGACACCAAAAGATATACTAGTGAATTACCCTTGCTCTAAATCAAATCGTCAGAAGGCTTGCTCTATTTTCACCTCAGTGGAATGAGGAAACTGTCAACCAGCAGCAGCACTTGTTACCCTCAGAATGTCTTAGTACCAGTAACACTACTTGTCTCTGTGTTAAAATCTGATCAATGCTGGTTGTCAGCAAATTCACCAACACGATCACCAGTGAAGTATTCAGTTCAATGTGTTGCAGATCACGATCAAGACAGCCCAGTTCATGGTAAAAAAAACATGGGAAGGGATGGGTGGCTGGGTGGGGGTGTACTTTACCAATACAGTTACTCACGTTGAATACACACACACACACACACACACAATCATCAAATACCTCTTCAATGAAAATCACTTTTAAGATAAACCGAGGCAGAATCCTTTACATGTAAAATCCCTGGAATTTTTGGTTGGGGGTATGAAAACACCCATAAATATAACTTGGGGGGAATGAAAAGCCTTACAATTTTATTAAAGTGAAACTGTTCACATTTTGATGAACACTTCTGGTCACATTTTGATGAATATCTTTACCTGTTGGCATTTGTCAGACTTCAATGCATCTCTCAGTCTTACCTCTGCTGGCTTTTTCTTTCCACTGAAACCAAAGCTGCGCAAAGAATTCGGTCCATACTGACTCGTTCCTCCTGCAATCATTCAGAAAACCTAATCTCTCTTATTTCAACCTCATCGTATCAACCTAAAAACATGTTTACAGGGCTACAAGTGGGGGAGGACCCCATATCATTTAACACTGAAATGGGGCTATCCCACAATCCTGAAATTTCTCTTGTGACCATCCCATCCATCCCGTCTATTCTTAAAACTTATGGTGATGTGCAGAAGGATCCTTAACTTTTCTGAAGACCCTATATATGATTCCTTCATACCCTGCAAAAACTGGTCTTTATAACTGTCATAAAAACACACATACACTCCAGTAGCATGATTATAAAAACATACACACACCAGTAGCATGATCCCAAATACATTTCTTTTTTTCCAAACTTTGAGCTTGAGAATGGGGTGGGGAAGGTGTGGGAGACATGGGTAAAGGTTGACTATGAACAGGAAAAAATGTGTGTCATCAATGATCCCACATAACATACTCGTTACACTATACCTATGGAGTTAACTGAAACACTGGATATGAAATACTTGGTATGAAAGAGAGCAAAAAAAAAGTACTATAATTAAGTGGCTGACATGAGAAAAAATAGAATTGCTGCCAAAAATCGAAATGATTAAGGGCATTAAACATTTCATAAAACAACATTGAAAAAAAATAAAAACTGATAGGTAATGACTCACAGTTTTCACTGTAGATGTTGAAAAAAAAATCTTTTTGACCACAAGATCAGTCAACAGCAGAAAATCTCAAGATTGATAAACTTATCTTGAATAACAGGGCCCTTCTCGATTGATTTTTTTTTTTTTTTTTAAGTCTTCCTTACTATTTTCCCTCCCACACCCATCTTGCACCAGATCTGATAAGTGATTGCTCATTCTTCATTTTCATTGTCCTGAGTGTTGTTCATCTTAACTGAAGAAGACCTAACCAGTCAAAATGCGTTGTCTTTTATCTTGCGATTCATTTGTTCATGTTTGGCAGATGATGTATTACTTAAACGTTTTAAGATTTGTTTCCCCTCCGTTCAAACAACTCATGTGCTTGTCATGAAAGTGTATCATCATACCACTGGTTTATAGAACGTGGAAAAGAAAAAAATCGATGTCATACTGGACTACAACAATATCAAAATAGCTGAAAGTGATTTATATTCATATAATGTTAAAGTGATTCTAGTATGTACCTCTCTTCGGCACATCTCCTCCGCATCATCATCCTTGAGGTCGCTGCCACAGTGCTTCGGGCTTAAAGCTGATGGGCCTGCTTCTGCACATACAAAAACGCACTGGCTTTATCAAAGCAGGAAGAGAATAAAAGAGTTTTTCAAAAACTGTTAAGTTAGCACTGATGCTCACATATATCAACTCAATATTTCGCTACTTTAGAGGCACACCAGCTTATCTCTAAAATGGTGGACCTGGGAAATACCAACTTCAAGTTTTTAAACAATGACAGAAATCACACAAGTACTTCTCAGTGACAAACCTCACAATGTTCAAGTTGCGGTTGTAATGTAAGTGCTATTAGCAGCATTAAACAGTATTCAATAGAAAACATAAAAACATAGATTTACAAAAAATAGTCATTTCTTGCTTGTAAACTGCCTTGCAAGTGCTCTTGATAATTTGGAGCAAACCAGATTTTTTTTTTTATAGTAAGCCTGCTGCAGCATGTACATTATCTGACTTTCCTCCATGGCAGCACAAGCCACAGCTGGATTCCATTCTTGTAAAATGAGGTGGCACACACTCTACTTGATATCTGGCTTTCCTGGTTTGAAGAATAGAGAGGACTTCCACCCCTAAACCCTGCAGACTTCCACCCCGAAACCCTGCTGTCGCATGAATGTAAACAAAACTTCCAGCCTCAAAGTTTGGGCAACAGTTCAGCATGCTTCATTTACCAAGTCTGCCCTAGAGATGTGTGCATCGTTAGCCAGTTATGCTGTGACCCATTTGATTACTCATAGTCACACGTCTCTGCTACTTTGACTGAAAAAATAGTTTTACATTGAACAGTATTTTGCTGTGGTGTTTCTTTTCTTGCCTTTTTTTCCAAGAGAGAAAAAAATGGAAAAAGACCTGAAGCCCAGCAAGTTGCTCATTCATTCCAGTGAAAATACAATGACACATTCAGAGATACAAGAAATCCTCTCACCTTCCATAGTTGTATTCTCCATTCACTATAATCCAGAAGGACCGAACTTTCACAATGCCCACTTTCACACATCATCATCACAC